>NNCF01125922.1:1968663-2099176 GCA_002313205.1 Laupala kohalensis
AAAAAAAACAGAAGAAGACGAAAAAGGAAAAGGAAAGATACCCTAGCCCTAATAGCGTCGGGATCGAAAAGAACAAGAGGTGACCAAGGAAGGTCAGAAAAGAGAAAGGAAGGAGCATGGCACAAGTAAGTGGAAGCAATGCCAGACTAAGCTCGGGGCCCCGTGTTTGCCAAACACGTACTTACTAGATGTTAGTCCCCTGGGGCGAGGTAGGAAAATGAAAGATACCCTAGCCCTAATGGCGTCGGGATCGAAAAGAACAAGAGGTGACCAAGGGAGATCAGGAAAGAGAAAGGAAGGAGCATGGCACAAGTAAGTGGAAGTAATGCCAGACTCAGCTCGGGGCCCCGTGTTCGCCAAACACGTACTTACTAGATGTAAGTCCCCTGGGGGGGGGCGGCAGAAGCTGTGGGCCCAGTAAATCTGGGGAGGCAGTGTGTCATTTTATTCTGGTATACAGCTGAAATTTTATACTCTTTAAATCTTGTGACACCTTATGAGAATGCGACGTCCCATTCCAGAGTTAACGAATCAAGAGGATCGCAAACAATGGAGGGTTTATGATGGTGATTGAGAGTATTGAGGCTATCTCGCTTGTGAGATGACGCCATGGAATCCAATAAGGTTACTGAGGGCAGGTACATGAACCGCTTGGATTTTTGGTTTCTTGCGTCGTTCGCGCGAATAACTATAGGGCCCAGAAAAAGCACTATCTGTTATTTTCTTCTTTCCTTCCTTCCCTCATTTAGGCACTTTCACTTTGTAATTGATGAAAGAAAGGTTATCCAACCTGTACAGGGGCAATGAAACACAGTCAAATGTAAGAAAGAAAGAAAGGGATCTTGCAGGAAATCTAAAAAATATGCTTGTAACCTAATTTTCTGTAGGATGTAGAATAGTTACACAAAATACCGAGAGTGAAGGTTCCAATTACACGTGACTCTAAATTGAACAGCTCTTCAATATATTTCCTTTCAACACATCCTCTGGTTAGGTCTCCAGCTCCTTGAAACCACGTTAATTAGAGCAGTTGTTGAAAGCGATAAACAAAGTATTGTTCCACAACCACCAATTATATTTTGTCAATTTAATTACATTTTTGTTAATTTAATTACAATTAAAAACAAGAGTTAAATTTTATTTTAATTATAACCTCTGGACACCAATTACTTTCATCTGTTAACAAACATCACTTAAATAAACTTACTTGTTTTAAAATAATTATCTTCTTTTCAGGGAAGATTGTTCAGAAAAAATAAGCGAAATTTTTAACTATGTGAATCAATCTCCTTAATATAGTATTTTACCACTCCAACTATAATACTGTATACATACTGTTAAATATTTTCCAAATCTATTGTTCCGTTCTTCTAATGATTAAACTAATTTTCTTTAGAATACTGACTTCTTCTTAACATTTGACACGACAATTAGGGTTCGATTTCTATTACTTCTATTTCTATTTCTTCTATATCCAGTTTTATTTAAAAAAATATTTTCCCAGAAATTTAAACATTTTATCTTTTCTAAATCGCATTCATTTTTAATTCTAATGAGAGTAGTCTTCAGTTCCCTTCATAACAATTTTTACGTGGATATAAATTTAAAATTTCTTTCCTAACATTTTAACTTTACTTTCCAAAATAGTTTTCCCATAAAAGGAAATATATGTTTATAAATATAGAATATTTGACTATTAACTTTAATTCCTTGTTTAGAATTATTTAATTTTTTTTAGAATTGTCAAGAACCTTGTTTCGAATTATTTAGTTGTTAAACTTGACAGATGTTTTATATTGTATTTCATTGGCTTTTATTGACTTTTAGGTCGTTCAAATTTATAAATTTTGTTCCTGTATGATCAATAATTGTACAAATACCTTCTATGTTCATCTCATGTTTATAACCTACTTTTGAAGATTCATACAGAGGTCGTTTTGCTCCAGTTCACTTACCCTCATCCCTTACTTCTTTGCTTTATTTTTTTACAATTTCCCTAAATAGTTTAAATTCTTTTATTTAGTTTATTGTCGCATCGTATTGGTCAAATAAGAATGTTATAGATTGCTTAATACCTTTCTTGTCCTCACAAAGCGGATCGAGTTTTTTGTTAACATTCTCCAAATAAGTGTCATTCAACGACTCACAATCCACACATGGACTTTAACATTTGATGCGACAGTTTGTCTGGCTGCTTCTTGCATTGTGCATTCCTGACCCAGCCGCAGGCCGTTTCCTTTCTTATTCCCATAGTTTTAAAAGATATATCTTGAAATTAGAGCATTTAAAATTTATATTTCTCATACAATCGTGGCAAAAACCAATCACTTTTTCTACTTCCAAATACTATACCACGTTCTGTACCGTTTTAAACCATTTCAATTAACAAAAACTGATTAACAAAAGAAAAAACCTCTCTAGTAACTATCCACCATCCAATGACACAAATACCAAAACAGCCACTGTATTTTGCTCAAGTGTTGCGTAATTCCAAAAATAATATTTCCTAAACATACACAACAGCAATTCATTTTAAAAAGTTTTCTCTTAAATAAATAATCATCAAAACATGTCATTCGCCCATCAACAGAAATATGTCCTTCCAAAAACCATAATAACTCAACTTCACACTTAAACATTCCTTAGCAAACACAGCCATTCAAAAACACTTACTCTTAATAAGTAACCATTACATAGAAACACAAACCAGTTATTAACACATAAATACATTATTACTTTGACGAAAAATTACTGTTAGATTACTAAAATTTTTGTTTATTTTTATTTGCTAGCCTTATTTTCTAAAGACCCGACTCTTACTTCCAAAAATACAAAACTTATTATATCGGTTCTTTTTGACAATCCATTTAAAAACCACCCAAAGTAATCCTTAGAACCATACAATGTCGTACGAACTATGGAGGTCATTAAACAAACACGTTCTACTCAAGCGTTACTCAGCGAGAAACAGCTATGATCTATCGTTTTGATGAACAAAAGCATCTTTTCTCACTATTTCTGACACAGAAAAACATAACCCTCTCGATAATTTTTTAAATTACGTTTTCGAAAATTTAAGTTATCTGAAACAACCCACCGCTGGTTGTTTGGCAAAAGACGTCGTGTACATGTGTCTTTTCTCAAAGATTGTCTTTTTATTGATGGAATATTGCTGAACCATTGCTAAAATACATAGTTTATTTAGCAATTTTGATAAAAATAAAAAATATTGCCTAGGAAACCAATATATCATCTTGAAATAAAGATTATTTGCTTTCTCGAAATAAAGATTTGCTTTCCCAAGCAATATTTTGGTCCTTAGACCGGCTACTCTCCACTTTACCCATCTAATATATTCGTTTTATTATCCGAAAAGCTGCCGGAATTCATATCCACTCAATGAAAAATGGCAAAGTGGGAAATGAAGAAAAATTACATGATCGTTTGTGATATTTCAAGTTACAGGCCATGTCAGGTTGTGAGAGGTCGTAAATAGAGAAATTAAAATATTTTTAATACGTATTCACAAATTAAAATATTAAAGTGAGAGGTAGACACTTCAACCATGATCATAGTTCTCTGCGCACTGAATAGTGTCCATACGGTCAGATGAAGATCCCAGGTTCGAGTTTCTTCCAGTGATTATTTTCGCGAAACACAATATTTTCTCATGTGTAGATAGTTGTGTGTCCCTATTGAAATCCATTGAAACAATTGTATCCTGAGTGGCCCCTATGTTTTATAGTGAGTCGTGCTCCTTATTTTGCTTATGTGTATTCGAGGGAAATGCGTTTGGGGTGCAGAGGAATACTGAGAAATAATCAGAAGACAATTATTTACGCGTGATATTTTAAATAAAACCAAGTTTTACATTAAGCAAATAATTAATATCACGTAGTATAGCTAGACGTGGATAATTAGAGAAAGTAGTGCCTTAGTACTTATTCGGTGTCACACAGATAGTGGACAACGGAAGCAAAAGACCAGAGGGAAGAGATATGGAGGACTAGGGTAGGAAATATCCGACCCTTCCGTGGCGCTTGCGCAGTGGTCTTCAGCGGGGTTGAGAGGGGGCGCTGGCCGCGCGCCGCTTACTTATGCACTGATTGGTTTCGCAATTTCCGTTGCACGGCCGACGCGGCGTCGCCACCGCCACCGTTGAACAAGGGTGAGGGTTGACGGTGAGGACAATGGTGAGGGGTTTCCACCCACTTCTGCGTCCACGCGGTCACTCTCTCTCCTCAGTCACTTCACTTTGTCATTCACAGAAATGAGTTAATCTGTTTAAATATATATTACATTTATAAATACAAAAAGTATACATCCCACAAAAAATTCCCCATCCCTACCCTGACATCAATGTTCGTCTGTTTGAAATCATTGCATCTCCCTTTTCGACTCATTACTCCCCCTCCCTCTCTATCTCTACTTTTGTACTCTGTTCTCACTTTCCTCATTTCCACATTCGCCATATATCGCCTTCGATTATTTCGTTTTCTCGTGTTGCGTATCCAGTCAGTCTGTTGCCCCGTTGACCATTGTATGATCTGTCCGCTTGTGTATTTGTTGACCTGCTCACCGCTCTCACACTCGCCCCCTATGTCGCTGCTCATAGCCTCCCCCTACGCCCGCACATTCCGTACTTCGTGCTGTTGCCCTTGCCCTATGCCCTCCCCGTGCCCCTGGCCCGTCACGAGCTCTGGGAGCTCTCCCTCAACCGGCGGCCGCGCCCCATAATGAAGGGCTGCGGTTTGGGGGCACGAAATCTCAGCGGAACCCTCTTGCGTCCCCGACACAGCCACCACCCTGTCCGCTGCCGGACTCTCGCCTCCTCTTCCACCACTCCACCACCGCCGAGAGGACAACCACTCGCGGGATACGTAAGGGGGCGGCGAGAGCAAGGACCTGGGAAACCGGCAGTCTTATCTCATGGGTGCGGTTACATATGTTTCAAAATTTACTACCTCATTTCATATTTACTTGTGCATGTGGCCACTGACCTTAATGTTCTTATGATCGCTATGATTAATTGCATTTTATTCCACAAGTGTTTCTTATAAGAAATTACGAAGAAATGGTTACATGAAAACGTACTTATTAAGGAACCCGTCACGTAGTTACCCCAGCAGTCACGATCTGATGTAGCTTTGATAAATGTCTACATAGCAGGAATTCGGATACAACAATAATGGATTAAGAGCGTTGCATAAACAATGTTGAATGTGAGTATTAATATGTTTCAAAGACATTTATAGTCTATCTATAGAGCAGTTTTTAAGACAGGCTCTATAAAGCAGTTACAGTCCCCTAAAGTTCATGTCACCTCACTGTGAATGTTGCAAGAGTTAAGATCAAACTGTCCTGTGTGAGTTTGAGATATGTAGAAATATGTAGCACCATTTCGATGCATTTTGTAATAACATGATATTCTGACTTAAAAATAACATGTCACCACGTCTTTATATTATCACCACACTTATCTTTTTCAGGAAATATTGTAGAAAGAATATTGTCTTTCAGATGTACAAAGACAGTTCTCAGCTACGTATTCCAAACTATTAAGGTATTACAAATGTGCCAGTCGCTAGTTAAGCACCTAACCATTTGTCATTATAAAAAATGTCATTTGCGCTCTTTAAATTAAAGAAGTCATTCCCACATTTAAATATGAGTTACAATAATTTTAATGTCAGAATTAAAACAATAGATATGAAAAGTCTTTTTTATGACTACCGTAGTCCCTAATTGAATACTGATTACTGGTTTCCAGATAATAATGTTTGCCAGGTTCCAATTTCATCGTGATTTGTACATACAATTTTCGTTCATTAACTTTCAAATTTTTTAGTAAAGCTAGTTAACTCTCGGACTCTTCTCACTACATTATTTTGTGACATGCGTGTTAGTTATTTAGATTTTTTCTGCCTTATATGTACTTTGAATTGAAAAATATAACAGCTTTATAGGATTTCTACATAACTTTGAAACTTTATTGCTTACAACTTAGTACCACAAAAGTCAAAATCAACAATGCAAGTCAATGCAACACGAGATCAATAATATTAATCTCTTTTCGTTGTATGAAAAACATCATGATTATTATTATTACTATCTTCATCGTCTGTCTTATCGCGAGGTTTAGACCAGCCAGCCCTCCCACGTCACCCACCTTTGATGGAAAGGAGAGATGTTTGGTTACCGCATGTAATGAGAGAAGAAAACCACAGTTGAAAACCTCGGACAGTTGGGGGATCACATATATGGAGGATTGAACCCGCAGAACGTTATGCAATACGCCGCGAGCGAACACGCTACCTCAACGCCACCGATGCCAGTATCGGTCATTGGGGGCTGTTGAAAAGTTATGAAACAATTCGATAAGAGAAATAATAAATATTTCATCACATTGTTTCCAGTTAAGCCCCTCCAACTAGGGCGCATTATTTTGGAAGAATAAGAAGGGAAAGAAAAAAGGTTAATATCGTACCTTGTATTTTATCTTTAAACCTGGTATCTCAAAATTATCGATTATATTTATCTCGAAACAAGGATGCAAAGTGTAAAGACGCCAAAGACCTTAAAGAAATATTATACATAATTTAATACTCTGCGAAACTTGGTCTCTCAGATATTATGTCGATGAAATGGGAATGATTCGAAATTTTGAAACTCTTTTGGTTTCATCATTCAAAATAGTTATGGCTTGTAAAGGAAAATATATACTGACTGATCGTGTGAAATTAAATAATTCCCTCAAGTACGTCAACGCTGAATTCGTGGATATCAACATGGTTTGGTTGAGGGAATAGTGACATTTGACATCACAAATGCTAATTCAGTAATACTGCGAATTGAACATTAAGTATACATGAATCTCGTGCATTTTCATGTACATGATATTTAATATCGATACATCCACGAAAATATGTCATGTTTGTTTATTTTCTTTAGCAGTAAAGCGTGACGGTATTTTAAGAAGTATTCCACTTGGTGAAAATATTGAGTTCGTTTCATACAAAATTAAATTTATTCCAAGAACGAAAATTATTTACTTTTAAATTTGGTTTTAGGCGTTAATCTACATCAATGAAACGCGTTTTTTATTAATGATTGATTAATGGAAGAGAACAAAGTCAATTTCCTAGAACGTGTACGGAGAATCGCTCAGGAAGAGATAAGAAACAATGAAGAAGATATACGAACAATCGCATTAAGAAGATGATAAACAATGAAGAGAACTCAGGAAAGAATTGCCTTGATGTTTGTTTGAGAGGGGAAAGAAAGGGAATGACTTCTACAAGGCTCCACAAATGGCGCGGCGAAGAATTATCATAGCGGAGATTGAACGCGAAAAGTGGGACAAGGCCATCGTCTCTGATGAATGGGGAAGAAAAACGGTGAGGACTCGGAAAGTTGGTGTTAGGATCCCACTTGCTGTACACCCGTCTCTTCGCCGTGAGTATTGTGCTTGTTTAAATGTGCGTAATTAGATCTCCTATTGGTTACCAAGTCTTCAGTACTTACAGGGAAATATCTAAGTAGTGTCTTTCAATATATTGGAAATAAAGATTATGTTTTTTTATTGGATGCGTTAGTTATCAGCTTTGATTAGAGGTGAAAGTAAACAAAACACAATCCACGGCATACGTATGTTCCATTTAGACTCCATTGCATCCACCTCGTAAAAATATATTCTTTACCAACTGAAATGAAGTATACCACTTTTGTTGCTGGTAAGTTGCTGAATATTTTCTGCCTGATGTCAATCACTTCCTAAGGCATTGTGAAAAATTTCGATTTTATAATAATTATTAATAATTTATTGTTAAAATGCCATTGAAAACTACACATCACCACTTAAAGAACAATGAACTACTTTATTATAAGAAAGCTTGTGAAGAACCGAGCCGTGAAAAGAAAATCGTGAAAACCAAAAGAGAACCATGAAAAACGGGTTTAGATTGGGCAACAAAGAATTTGAATTGCCGTTTAAACTCAAATGTCCCCACTTGTCCCAACGTGACTCAAGCACATTATTGTAAGCAACATATGCACTTCATGGTTAGTGTAAAGAGAATATTGTCCCTCATTAGCCGCAGGAATGGCCAAAGACCTGAAGGAGAAGGAATTATTCCTTCGTCCCATGCAGAAACTCCTGCTCCCACGCCGGTGTGCTCGCGGTAACGCGAATTCCACCGGCTGAGGAGGCAGAGGCGCGTGCAGGTGACTCGTGGAACGACGGGGGTGGCGCGCGGGGGTGGCGGAGGCGGAGGCCGTGTTTACCCGCGGCCGTCGTGCGGGGCGCGTCGCCATGACGACGCGGGGGCCGGGGTCGGCGGGGACTGGGGTGGTGGCGCTTCTTCTCGCTCAATACCGCGTCAGCGCCACTGCTGCCGCCACCGCCGCTTCCCGCCCCCGACCCACCGCCGCCGCCGCCAATGGTTGCAGCGTCGCCGACCGCGCACCGCGCGAGCTTAATCATTAAAACTTTGTCCCCGTCTGCCACAGATCGATGGCGACCGATAAGCGTGGATGACCGCCTACCCGCACTGCTCGCTTTCCCCTGCCGCTAACCTCACCTCAACCCCACGCAGCGCGGCAGGAAAGGCGGAACAACGTCAGAAGCGTCTTCGAGTGCTACAATCGTCGGAAGGGTGGCGGTATGACGGCGCGATAGTCTGAGGACTCACGTCTTGGGATATTTCGATTTCGCTGTCTATATTTTCTCCAGTCGGCAAACTGTCAACATCTAATTTACCTAATACAAGAGCACACGTGTTTACTCACCCCTAATAAATGACTCCATTCTTTCTCGGGTAGTCAACGCGTGGTTCAGACCCACATCCCTTGTCATTGCTTTTGACATTCCAGTTAAGTTCACTTCAGTCCAGCTCCACCCCCATTTGACTGAGGGTTCATTCCGTCCGAACCCTTCGTCGGGTACTGCTTTCCCGCTGGCCTCCGCTGTGATAGATCCCGCCCCACGCATTACATCTCCGCTCTCACTTATGTACCACCTCTCACCACTGAAGCTACATATGACTCGACCCGAGGAAGTTGTCACAGGAAAAAAGAAATGAAATTAAAGAAAATAACAAACTTTATAATATAAACATTTTTTTTTTGGGGGGGGGGCTTTAGGGCTCGTCAACATCGAGGTCATTAGAGTCCAGTATAAATATAATATAATATAATATAAACAGTTGTACCCAAATGAAACAACTCAATGACGTTGTACTCAGGATAGAAGAATTACATACATTTACTTCTATTTGAGACGTTATTTGTACTTCAATAATACTCCAATATAGATGTAAAGAATAGTATTACATCTAGAAAGTAATGAAGAATGACACACTCATTTAGTACAGTCTCAAGCAGTTCTTTCATCACTGACACTGCTCCCCGGCGAAGCTGCGAGAACCGACAGAGCAATTATAAACATGAAAACCACATCTTTGTTGTTATGAACTACTGATTATTACAGCTTTTTTTTTCGATAAAGGCATTAACGATGAAAAACTTTCGAATAACAATTGACATGAAATTATATCGCCAACACAACATATTTCGCAAATTTTATTCATTGCATTAGTAACCATATTTATGACAGTGACATAATAAACCCATGATTTATGTTGACTGAAGCCCGCGAAAACCTACGATTGAAACCCACAATAAATTACATAGTGATTGCAATAAAGTTAAGCTAAAAAACTGGTGATAGAAAATCGTATGAACTAACATAAAAACTCAATTGGAATTTTTCTTAGTTGGTAATTCTTATACACATCTTGGTACTCTACACTTAATAGTCTATCACCACTTTTCCTGGGTATTCTTTTCTCAAAATATTTTCGGAGGATTCATTTTAATAATATTCTACTGGAATTAATCTACAAATAATGGCAAAAAATTATCAAAATGCGTCATTTCTTATCTTAACCCCCAACCTGGGGAAGGTTTGACAATAAATCATTCTATATAACTACATTGGCAAGTTCTTCACTAATATTTAAATTAAACTATCATATCAATTTTATCCTTTGAGAATTACACAAATTATTCATTTTCAAGAATTTAGTGTTACTTTATAAATTACTATTTCTTTTATTCCCAGCATGTTTTTCAACCTTTGAATTTTCCATTGTGAGAAATGTAGCGTATTCCCAACTACGGGGTCAATCAAATTCCTATTAATTTATTTTTCTCCTAACAGAAAAAAATATGACGAACTACGAGTGAGCATTAAGGTCTTGTTTCAGATCTACCCTTGCAAAAGGAAGTTAACGTAGCTACCGCGAGCTTGTTTGTAACACGGCTTTTCAAGCAGCATCACAAACTGCCTACTCTTCCAAACGCACTTCAAAACGGTGCAGAAAGGGCGAAACAAAATGAGCTCTTAAAGACGGCAAATATGGAAGTCGTGGAAAAGCTGTTCTCCTTGGATAGAAACAAGACTCCTTGTTGTTGCACTTCAGAGGGTTGCTTTGTTAACCCCTCCGATGTATTGTCTTGGTGCCTTTACGAGCATCCTCACTTAAATACGAAGGTTTCCGCACCCTTTGTTGATGAAATTTCGCCGTCACTAACTACGGGACCTTAGGTAATCCGTACTTGACGTTTTCGTAGAAAAAAAATTGTCTTTTGAAGTTTCGTAGAAAAAAAAACTAATCTTTTGAAGTTTTCTAACAATTTCAAAATAATTTGTTTTGAATGTTCATTAATACGCAGTAGATATGACTGAGGTTTTACCTAAAAGTACAGAGCGAGATCTTTGTTCATACACATTTATTGTACTGCGATCCCTTCTTTCATCACTCTTTGTATGTTTTATTCTAAAATCCTTTGAAACTTATGGTAATTCAGGAGCCACTAATGAGGTGCTCATTCAAGTGTTCCGCATTGCGCCCGAGTCGTGCTATGTGTATAGAAGTAATACTACGTTCTAGCGTTTTGCAGTACAACAGAAAAGAGAAATGTTTCTTATTCAGTGCCAAGCTATTGTTCAATTGAATTTATGTATATGCCAATTTGATTGTCTTGAAAACTTGTAAATGAACTGTAAGAGAAATAGATAATTTTTTTAATACGTAAGTAGATTTCGTGAACTGGACGTAAGATATCTTGATATTAGCTTCAATATATTATCAATGTGCACAGGGATTGAAGACTAAAATGGACGATTTTCTATTAGCGCTTTGTAGTACATCTCATCGTTGAATTGTAATTATAGAAACCGGGTGGAATAAGTATATTTGAATAGTGAATTTGTAGACGTGCGTATTTAAATGCGATGCATCTGTGGCTGTTAGTAGCTTATCAAAAGAGAAGGGGGCGTCTTGATTACGTCCTTGCACCAGTTTACGGTAGCGGTACGTCATCGAGCAGCTGCCAAATATGAAACAATTCAAGTTCTACTGTGCATCAACAATACATTGAATATTTGTATTACTGTTATTTATTTTACCCCTCGCGTCAATTTATCTGACTATAATGAATTCTTTGATTTTTTGAGAGTAATAAAAATGTATTTTGCTTTGAAGGTGTAGTAATAAGAGATTTCAATTAAAGGAAATCAATCATGTACATTATGACTTCTGTGAAGATCCAGGAAGTGCTATACGTTTCGGGTAGTTTATTTTAATATTAAACTTGAGGTCCTTTAACAATATCCGAAAATGTGATAGTAAAACTTGAGGTTTAATATTTAGTAGTATCGAGACAAACTGTTCCAATGGATCCTGAGAATGTATTTCATCCAGCAATACTATCGTTTTTTAAATACCTCATATTTTGAAGGTTCCCAAAGTTGAAATATCTTTAATTTACTCCATATTGTTGACCCCAATTAACATAATCGGCCCCAGTTAGTAAAAATTCTCAATAACCAGAATTCTCAATACCCAGTTTTTTCTATACTCAACAACCAGGGTCGATTGTGATATCTTCAAAAAAGCAAATTTCTTAAGAGTTTTGTCGCATTTTAACGTATAGCTATTGGAATACATTGTACAATTTACACAGTATCGATGAAGCAATTGACTATTATGACGAGCTATTAACTAAGTCAATTTATGCAAGCGTTCCTATGGTAAAATCTTATTTTTCTTATTGATATCCGGATGGATTTGATAAATCATTCACAAAAAAGTAAAAAATTAAGTGGCTTAGAAGTGACAGTATCGTCATTAAAATAGATTTAAGAAATTTGGAAGGAAGTTCAACGAGACATTTTGTTTTTATACCAAAATTCTATAGCATGTCTGCAGGATAATGAAAATGGGAAAACTAAGATTTGTACACCATACTGAATCCTCATATTAACATTTTCTCATCACAAGTGATTGGCATACGTATAACTGCATCAAATGTAAAAATGATTAACAGAGTAGAACCCCTCTTAATTACACTGAAAAAAATACTTGAGTTGGGGTAACTGATGTATTGGCTGTCAGCCGGACAGACAGTACATGAGCTCGTACAGCTAGCATCCGTCTGCTATGACGTGAATTTTCGACCTTCGGTATCACAGCGTACAGCATTAGCTTAAGTAGCTAATCTACAAGATAAGAAAAGAGAACGTATAGTAGATGATGTTGCCAACTAACTTTCATAACGAAATTAATTTTTATTACAAATCCATGGTCTTACCTGGTTTCATCACAGACATACAGCAAACGTTATTTTTTTCGACGTCCGTCTTCAGGTGTCCAACAACGCCAGTATTCGATCTGGGGTCTCTTCCCTCTGAAGCCGCGAACGCTAGCATTGAGCTACTGTAGTATAATGTTTCCGTATCATGTGTAACGTCTAAGAGTTGACACCATAGTATTGGTACCATGAATAGTGAATACGTAAAATAGTAATCATCTCTAAAATCTTGAAAAATATATCTTTAAATACCAAGAAAACAGTTTTTATGTAAACAAACGTTTCTTTATTTTGAATATAATTGAAATTTACTCTTATTAGATTAATACATTTGAAAATATCATTATTTAAAATAATAATTAGAAATTCGCCAACATTAACTTTCAGAAATTCAAAATGTCATCAGTGTACGGCTGCTCGACGTAAAAAAACACTGTAAATATTCGTCGTCTAGACTTCAAATTTCGGGCTATGTAACGTCGGGATGGCGTCGTTTAGTCGTTGTAATGAATCATATTGTTCAAGTAAACAACTATCCATAGTTACGAAGGCCATGGTCGATTTGACTCCGTAAAACAATTGCTGAGGCTGCGCCGCCTCAGTCATGAGTCAACGAACCGAATGCATAAAAGGCAGCGCAGCCGAGTGTCATTTAGCTGCAAATACGAAAGAGATTAGCGGCGAGAAACAAACAGTTCCTGTAGCTATGACGGATTTTTGAGCAGGGCTGAGCTCTTGCGTGCAAAACTTGTAAGCAATAGCTGTTGATGTAACTTTCTTCCTCCCAGACAAAACAGCGTTAGCTTCCTCTGTGATAGAAAATTGGTCTCGTTCAGACGAAAACTGTTTTAGGGCAGCTACAGCATAAATTGTGGCAGCTAATGGTACTGTCTGTTCGCTAGGTAGCCAACGCGTGAGCTATTACAGCTAACTTTAGGCTGAGCTATCTGATTTATTTTTTTCCGTGCGCAGTCGCGCAAATATTTAATCTAATTTGTATTCCTGTTTTCGTGAAATTTGTTAATTATATGTAATTGCAGGGTGGCTACATGGAACGCCGTAATGCGTATACTTAAATATGACCCTGTGGAATTAAAAACGTTTTAATTTTCTCTGTTTGTATTTCAAATTCAAATTATTGAATCGCTTTGGAGTAATATACTGATCGTCAATTTCGGACACAATTACTGACCTATTATTTACAAACGTGAGAACACTATGTAATCTTTTCTGTTAAAATATTAGTACATATGTTATATATCTTGTATATTAAACCTAGGATTAGAAATAGGATTAAAACACTTGAACTCAGTTCAATATTTTATATGGTTGTGTAGTTGTTCATATTTTGGTCTTGTTTATGGAAATAATTCCTTAATTATAAGTTATTTTATAATTATCAGTATATTGCTCAATTTTGACAGACACTAAAGTAAGTCATTTTTTATGACAGAGCTACTTATAGAATAAGAGAGACAACTATTAAGTCGATCAGGCACTATTCGGTATTGATTGTTGTCCATTGATTGTTGTGTCAAATTTATGTACCGTCCCAAACAGGATTATATCCTCGGGATGTAAACTTGATTAATTCAGGAAATATGTAAAGTGAGTTAGTTTAAATTAGTATTTTGTTGAAATAAATAACTGTAATTATTACATTTGTACTAAAAATATGGATTTATGAGGAAATTCATTCATTCATATTGCTGAGATATGCTTTTCATACAAATTGTGAACTTGTGGTTTAAATGTGGCCTCAGCTGTACTCTGCTCCCGAATGGATCCTCTCACTTACCCACTTCCATACTTCAAATCACACTCTGTCCGGTCGCACATTCTCCTCCCTGTAACTCATTAGCAAAACTGTAACCCATTAGTTGTCATATCCGCCACTCGCAGCGCTCCCGCAAATCATTGTATCTTAACTAGTCATATTTTCTGTCTGCATATATAATTAATGACGAAACGACCCTATTTTTTAAGAACAGACTTATATTTACTCTAAAACACAAATAAATAAAATAACATACAACGTTTCAATCCTTTTTGTGGTTAAACCTCAGGCAAATTGTCGCAACTTAAAAGCATTGCTTAAGACACAACTTAAGCTAATGGCAGTCTCGTACAAGTATGAAATTCTTGCACGTCTATCCCTAAATAGTACATAAATCACTAGTCTAACACTAAACAGTGTTGATATTTCAAAATTATTACTGTTCTCTTTTCTCATTATGTATTTTTAAATAATTTGTATTCGTTGGTTTGGCTTTTGTAGGTGTGGTAAAATAATATGTGAGAGAACAATGACTATTTTCTTCTCAATAAAGATATAGTTTTATTTTTTCAATTGCTTATATTGCTCACATGGAATCACAATTTATATTTTTCAGAATGTGTAAGAATTTTTCGAAGGTTTAGTGCAGAATTTTGAAGCTTAGTGGAGGAAGGAAAAAAAAGAATTTGAATAAATGGAGAGAAACGGAGCATGGCACTGGACAGGTAACACATTAACAATGGAACGGACATTAATGTGGGGGAAAGTGGAAAAGTTCAAGGGGTAAGCGCAAGTTAAGACGGAGGAGCTCTCGGGAAGGGAATTGAAGCGTAGTACGGAGCGCTGACGTCGGAAAGCCCATATACGATTTGGCAGCTCAAGACGCGAAACTGTGGTGTGATGTCACTCGAGGGAAGTGTGGAGGATGGACTCCTTAATGTTGGGGGCAAGTGTAAAGGGCAGCCAAATTCAGTGTATGCCGTCAAGATACCTACAGGATGCGAATTTCGAAGGAAGGGATGGGTGTCTGGTTCATCTGAATGCTGGGAACTCTCTTGCAGGAGAGAGAGAGGTTGCAGGGTAATGACCCAAGTATAGTGTAAAGCAGGGTCTAAGAGAGAGTCGGTAAGGATGTGGTGGGTCAGTGAAAAGTTTGTGGGAGAGTAGGTGGAGTAAATGATTTCTAGTGAAAAGAGCAAGAAAAACGTGCCTGTTGGTGAATTTGTAGGTAGAGAGCAAGAAAAGCAGAGGGCGTAATGATAAAGTGAGGGTGGTAAAGATGGTGTGCAGCACGGAGGGTATAGCAAGGACGAAGAACCTACGCTCTCAAGGCACCGTCTGCCACCGCCTCGCGGTGTAAAGTGAGATGTGAGGCGCGCGTAAACCTCCGCCGTAAACCTTGGAAGTGTCACTAACCGAAATTGGCTTTTGCGGATGAGAGATACATCTTTGTGAAATGGAACTGAAATTTTGCTTCATGACTTGGATGGAGAAAAAATTATAAGTAATCCTGGAAACTTCTCTGTGTCGTTGAGTGTTCAAATGCAGATTAGTACAGAAGATATTTTTTCGTGGTTGAAATGAAATAATTAATATACGCATAAATACATCCATTAACATGTTGCATATATTTTTTATTATCAATTTCACCTCAATTTGTTCATTGATTCTGTAAAAAATGTGTATTTGGGTAACCTAAATATTTTTCTCTAGTTATTAATATTTTAATTTTATCTTTGTTTTCATTTTGTTGATAATGAAGTTAACTGTTTTTTTAGTAGCTTTCCTAAAAAGCGAGGTTCCTATTTCGATTATATAATTAAAAAGGAACTAAAAAGTTTGCGAGAATACTTGGAATTTGAAGGTCTGCGCCTTTTGCATAATTCGTTGCACGTGTTGAAAATACGTTAAGAAACATATGTGGCCAAGATTAGTAATAAGTACCTTACCCTCCTTACTTATTGAAAGCAAAAAAAAAGTAAATTAATTAAACGGCGTTGGTTCATACCTCACCATTACCATGTATATGTACTTAAGCAAGATTGTTTTAGCTTTGATTGACGTGCCGATATTTTAATTTTTAGTGATGTTACGTAGAATATTAAGTCTCAAAAACGAAGAAGGCTGGTAATTACTCTTTAAGCCTCGTTTTAATATCTGCTGATTTTTAGAAATTCCTTGTCGTTTTTATTTCACATTACTGTTCACCTAGCGTACTTATTTTGAACATTTCGTCAAATTGTGGCTGTGTTCCCGAAATGATTTGTAAACTGTCGGTCAGTATTTGAAAGAGCAAAAATTGGAAATGAAAAATTAGTTTATTGTCCTCCACGTGGTCGTACGCAGTTTGTACTGCTTTTCGACAATTTATTCGAATTGTGTTTTGTTTATAAGTACGTTTTACTTTAATTAAATTTGAGCTTAATTGAATCACCAAAAGTCGTTTATGGACGCGTCCCCGAAATGATTTTTCAAATTATATTGTATTTATAGTAGTTGTAATTTAGTGGAAAATCAAATGCTGTAAGGAGCACATAGTAATGTAAATATGTAATTTTAGATTTATCATTTGATTCCGAAGCAAATTCCTCACTTTTCTGATTTTCACTCATAACATCTCTCAAACGGATAAAAGACTGCACCGTGGTGACTGCACAGCTATGGGAGCGGGGAAATTATTCTGAAACGATGTCGAAAAGAAGAGTAAAAATTGAACATTTCCAGTGAGTGCAGTGTCTGTACCGCACTTGGTAATAATATTACGCATAGGAACGAAGGATAGGAACCTCAGGTTTGGAAGGAGTGATTCTCCGATGAACGATCGATGCATGGGGAAAACACCTTGTGGAGAGGGAGATGCAATGTATGGGGGTGGGTTGCCCGAAGGTAGAGGGGCATAAAGATGCAGCAAGGGGTCCAAGGGACGCGATCGCGGGACGCATCCGGAAGCTACCTCTTCATAATTAATGTTCCAGTGTAATGGGCCCTCGAACTTGGCAATTAGCGGAGTCCTTTTTCCGATAGGGCGTCTCCCTCGCTGATGGTCCTGGGCAGACGGTACACGACCCCCGTGTGTCCGCGGACCCCGCCTTTGTTCTCCCATCTTGCCGTATTTCCCGGCAGAGGTACAACCTCACTCGAACTCGTGGAGCGAACACCCCTTGTCACTCTCACCACATCAGAGGCCATTCCGCAACAGCTCTTCGACTTGCATCACCGTAGAAACTACTTCCTCTTGGTCGTCGTTTTCTTCTTTTTTTTGTTAACTTTCATTTGAAGCGGAGATTCCATCCTAACTTCTTTATTTTGCCTTTCCTGCACTACTCTCTTTGTAGTTTCTTTTCTGTTGAGTGTTCTTTATTCTTGTTTCTAGCCTTGTGTAGTTTTATCCCCTCTAGTTCTTATTTTCATCGTGTTACAAAGTCTATTTAACAGTATGTAGAACCTAATTGTTTCCCACATTATTTTCAGAAATGTTCTTATGCTTTTTCTCCTCTCATTGTCATCGTCGACTTGATTTCATTTCCTCTTTAGTCATTGTAACTCAGACCATGTTCTATCGTGCTTTTAGCTTCTCTCAACTTTTTCTTTTAAGCTTCCCATTGATTACGAAACGCTTGTGTCATAATTACAACACTCTTCTTAAATTAATGTTTCCGCAAGTTTACCTCGAATTATATTGTACGATGAAAGATGAGATTGTGTGCAATGGTTTAAGTGGCGCAAAGAAAAAGATATACGACATATTGGCAAGAAGTAATGAAGTTTGGGTATGAAATTTGGACGAAAACAATATTGAGAAGATGAACAAGAGTGGAGGGCGTGAGGGCGGAAAGCAGAGCATGGATGGTTGGTCTTTTTCCCTCGCTCCCCTCCGACTCGTTTCATCAAGTTTCCTTCCTTCTAATAAGCCCACGCTCCATGCCGACCGAACAATAATACGCTCGATAATTGCGACTGAGTTCTGTTGTAAGAATAAATATTAGCACGACAAGAAGTGTAATTATAAATGTTGAAAGCGAAATGTATTAAAATGTGATGATAATTTTGAAAGCGGTGAATATTCATAGGGAAATGTGCATTTGGAATGGAACACCGTCTTCTTCCACTCCCTGAAGCGATTTAGCTTCAAAGGCTCCATCCTAACTTTCAGTGCAAAATGAAAGATACCAAAACTGAAGTTAATCTTTGAATTCATAATAAAGCAATGTAACTACGCTACCAATCACCATAAATTAAACGCGATACATTATGTCCTTCGTCATTTATTTTATTCATTTGATAGGGAGAACAAATAGAAAAGAAATATTTAGAAACTCACATAATACCGTAACTCGACCAGCAATAATGTCATCTAGCTAGTAGCAAGTTCCTGCTCCTCTCAACGTGCAGCAATTAGTTCCTTTTACATATATATATATATANAATACCAGGAACTGTGATTTAGAATAATAAGAATAAATTATGTATAAAGCAGTAACAAAAAACAATTTATTATCATTATTTTTTGACATGAAATAAGTAAGTTTAATATTAAATTTAATTGAACGGCAATTTCCGAAAATTGCAAATAGAATAATTATTTTAACAAAATTTCTTTTTACAAAATACTTAATCCGTAACGATAATATGTACCTGTTTAAGAAAACATGAAAGTATCCCTACTCTTCTTACTTGGAAGTGCTATTTGTTTCGGTCCTTTAAATTAAATAGTTCGTTTCCACGCAATGCAGCGGCGTAGGGTCTTCGCAGCCTAGAGCCTGAATGTTACGTTCAACTGAACTTGAAGATTCGCTGTTTACTCCATTTCGAAGTTCAATGCACATTGGCTTAAAAGTTTACAAAAAATTAGAATCGTAATACGGGTTATTCAACTGACTTGCTTATCACGATCTTCACTACTTTTATGGATGAACGTAACCTCAGCTGATTTTCTTACGTAAATCGCCTAAAATGAATTTACACAAATAAACCAAAATGATGCCAATATATACAGGAATAATTACAAAATAGAACAAATACAAGAATTAATACTGGTATCTCACCACGTAATTCAGGTTACAGTTAAATAATTACCATGTGCTCATGCACACATCAGGTTATTAATCCGTGGTTCATAAACATTATTCAAGTTACACGCCACATGACAAAAATTCTCAATATAATTCTAATAATCAATTATTATATACAATAACTCTTAATACATTAACCTCTTAAGAGAATTCAATTCATGCATATCTCCAAGTGCTCAACACATGTATGAAAATTTCACAAAGTCCAAATAATTATGATGATTAAATTAATTACTTCATCAAATATAAAACATAAAATTGCTCCAAAATTTTGTGAGAAAGGAGCCAGGCAATTTCAAAAAGTATTAAATATTTTTACAGCAGAAATAAAGTATGACATACTCATCAGGTTGTTTGATATGCCCTGTAGAATTCCTCACTCAGTAGTCCAATCATTCCCACGTCTATGGATCAAGTTGCGTTTATAATTACTAGCTAGAGCATCCTTCTTTTACTACGGGGTTCACCTATCGTCGATAAGGGCCTACTTGTCCCCTCTCTAGAAACAATCTTTCAGTTCGTGATCTCCAAGTAGTGCAATGGAGCATGCGCAAAGGCACGACGAATACGAAGAATCTGAGTATTGATATTATTATGAACCGTACACAAAAACTCGATTTGGGTACAATACGTATTTAAAACTGTCTGTTGAATTGTTATTTCACACGACGTTCACTGGAGACTATTTAAGTTTCCTGATTATACCTAAAGTAAGGATGAGCTGTGAAAAATGTTTAAAAACTGATTTATCGTATCTTGCTTGTAGGAGCCAATCAAGTTAATTTCTTTTTCATGTGACTTGGTGTTCGAAAAAATTATTTTCTTTAATAAATCCGATGTTAATTAATCTAAATTTGTATAATATTCGAAATTGATATTATTTGTGTTTCTTGATACGTACTGTTGTTTCACATTATCAGGTAAATAAATGTAAATAAGAAAGAAAATGACGAGATATTCCACAGTTTTGATTATATTTTGGTTATTACATTTGTTTCCAAACATTTGTAAAATTGATATCATTTTGAAGAGACAATAGTGTGATGCTGAAGAATATTAATGCGATATTTTGTGGGAAATATATCTTTTATATAAGGTTCCCTGATATTGGGAAAACTACTATATAAAATTCCTCTTATTCCTGCTCCTTGTGAATGCTTGTATGCAGTGTCTTTGATTGAAAAGAGGGCTATTGTCTTTTTAAGTTTCGCATTCAGAGAACTCCCAATTCTTTTCTTTTTTGTTCTTTTAATTTTCGAAATCCATATTTAGAGTACTAAACATGACGAATTTCTGGAAATTCGTTAAAGAATACTGGAGTTACGAATAAATACAAGATCTTTTCGATTGATTTATCAAATTTGTATCTGAAATTTTTCTTATGATGAAATGATTGTTGTGGTACATTGTTCCCCACGTTAACAAAACCTCTCTATCTCACTGCAGAAAAAGGTTCGGTGGAAGTGCAGTCTAGTAATCTGAAACTTGTCACGTAAAAAATACAACAAGTCGCTGAAAATGAAGAAAAATTTCGAGTTTGCTGGAATTTTAGTTTCTTATTGAGATTGCTGTCGTTACTAATTACTTTCAGATACATAAAAAGGATGAAAATAATGTCGATACAAGTTAGTAATAGCACAATCAAAGAGGTTTGCTTGATCATAAACCATCGAAATTTACATGTAGATACATTAAGGACTTTCGGATTCAGAGTACTTTCTTAAGCTTCTGTCACGGCGTGCTAATGCAATACTTTTTAACAGCAGTTGACAGACTTTCCCTTCAGTGTTCGTTCCTGGTGGACTGGACCAACGTTGCCGATGCTTGTTCAAAAATTAAGTAGAGAGTGGACACCAAAAATTCACCAAATTCTCAATTTTTTTAGTTGCTTCCAATTTCATCGCCGCAAATTCTTTTGGCAAGGCACACAAATAGTATGTTTCAGTAAAAACATCAAGGAAGCTTTCGATCTGCGCTTCTTGCAAGGTCCCTTGTATGTACCCTTGAAAATTAAAAAAATAATATTGAAATTCGAAATACTCTTTTAAATATAACGTGTACCCTCTCTTAAATGGGTATACATGCAGAGAATTTCGAAGCTCTGCTTTTTTTCGTCTCTGTGATACGTGACGGAAACATCACCAATTACCAACAGTTCGAGGAGGAAAACTAATTGAATGATCTAAACTATAGATAACTAATACAACTTTATAATTATCACATTCAAATAAATTTTGCGAAGTTATTCATTTATTCAATACCGTGCAATTATTTATTTCTTCAATTTTAACTATTTTTCCTCGCGACCGTATAAGCAAGATTTAAGGAGATCATAAATGTAGGACTGTTCATAATGAATGTGAATGTGAAGGCATAATAGTACTAGAACGCTACGTGAGGAAACGCTTCACCTAAAATATGTTAGCTGTTGTCATACACGCACGCAATTTAACAACATAGGCTCGATCCATTTTGAGAAATGGTAACACACGCTCCCAACTCTTTGGTAAGCATTGCGTTTGATACAGTGATGAAACTTTTATAAAGGAAAGTTCTCGGGATATTCACTTTATTAAAATTTAATGATTAGTAATACAGTTTTAGTTGCTCTGGAAACACGAGTAAATGCTGTTCTCCAACATAACGACCATAGAGTTATTGCACCTATTGAACAGTTAAGATGATATTGGGATAATTGAATGAGAAAACATCTCATTGCTATTATTTCATTTCCCGAATGTTTATAGCAGAATACTGACGTGATGAAATTGTGTGGAATGGGAACACTGTTGACGAGTTGAGGACCCACAGTTAGTCTTGTTGCTTTCCGAAAAAAAGATAAATATTTCAAAATCCTTTTTGAAATAACCGAGTTTTTGACTGGTGATGAATGTGTGACCATTCCGTGAGAATTGCAGGGAAATTCTTGAGATTTTTGGTACACAAATATCAGAAGTTTTGATCCTCAGTATGAAAAAAATAAGTGTCCATCGTTACCAATTTTATTTTTATTTCGAATTGTTTGGACGTTATCCGTCGTTGTAATCTGTTTGAACATCTCAATAAGTGTATTGGTTCTCGTAACGTTACGGAAGTTCTCCTTGAATGTCCATATTCAGGCTTCAGGCAGCATCGGTACTCGAACCAGGTAATTTTGTTACTTAAGATGAGGACGCTATCACTTTGCCAGTGGGGTCCGATAATGTTGGTGATGTATTTGTCTTCCTGTGTTGTGCTGCCCTAGTATGTGTACCCCTTATTATTGACATCCATGAGGAAATGTATGCCGAGGGGAGGTTAAATGATCTGATTAATAGCCAAGCGTATGCTTGTGGCCCTCCAAGTACCATCTGATTAAAATGCTCTCCTTATTTCACATGTATATATGCGCACAAGTGGAGGTCCAATAATATCTGTATACGAGCATGACACCTCTTCAAATCGAAAGTGTCATTCTCCAAGCTGTGAAATTAGTACTCTCATTGCTAATAGATTGAAAAGTTCATTCATCCCACTTGTATCATTTATTTATCTAGGTCTTTGTATGACAGTTTCCATAAAGTCTTTATTAATTTGGCTAACACATTCAACCAATGTCTTTCGAATCTGGAATTGTTCTTTGGCGACAAACGTCAGTGTAAGAGCAGGTAATTAGCGCAGGGTGATGTCGCTGAGCGCGTAATCAATCCGTTGCATGGGATAAAAGAGATCCGCGCGAGGCGCGTGGGCGATATTCCCCACTTCTTCTCCACCCCCTCCACTCTATCGGATCTTCCGCCGCCGTCTCCATGACGACGCCCCGTTCTTTGAGAGAGAGACGGGGGTAGGGTGGTAGCCAGAGGGTTGCGTTGGGGCTTTCGTTGGTTGGTCCACTCGTCGACCACGGCGGAGAAAGTTTTTTTCAGAACGCTTCTAATACAATTTTAAATGGTATGTGCTGTGTACCATAAGAATATCAAATAAAAATGTGACAAAAGATCTTCATTGGCAATAAAAGTATTGACACGTAACATAACGACTCTGTCATAAATAAAGGAAACTTTATAAATACACGATTGTATTCTTCAGAAAATAAAATTCTCTTTGGTTTTCGTCTCTCTCACTTTTCCCCAAGAAATGACGCAACTTTTAACCTATTGTGATATTCTCCCTCAATATATCTACATTTCTTACTTTGCTTCTGTAAGCTTTTCCCGTACAGTTAAGTAATATGACTCAATGAACATCTGCATCACAAAAGAGAAATTTTAATGAACAATAAACAATTGTAGGGTCTGTATTTTCTGAACAATAAACAATTGTAGTTTCGATTATTTATATTGTGCTGATGTACTGAAATAATATAATGATTAAATAGATAGCCATAAAAATATTTTCAGAACGCTTGACAGTGTCTGTCTAAGCTATCACATGAACTGTGCTAAGATAGTAAGCTACCGTAACATGATCATTTAATTAACTATTTGTAAGGTAACGAAATTTGTGGATCATAGACGGAATGGTTTGTTTCGAAGTATTAGCATACTTTTAAATGTACATTTTATATCTATTATAATAATTTATAGTAGCTACATGTTGCCTTCGCGCTATCACAACGCAATCTTTCTAAGTGTTGTTCTGTAACCCAATTAACTAAAAAGTAAAAAAAAAAATGGAGTTAAAGCAATAATATGATTTTTTGGAAAACCTATTCTTCGTCAGTATGCGTTTAACAAACATTTATTCGTGATGAACTAATCTTACTATTCACTAATCCGATAAACTACCAACGAACACGATTATGGCACAAGAAAACAAACCCCTGGTTTGTGATTTTAAAAAAAATCCAAGTCTACAAGTCAAGAACAAACAACCCTTACGGAAATATTTGGATATTCTATCCATTTGTTGCGTACCTTCCACCGGAGGGAGACAGAAACCAACGGGCGCGGTGCAGCCATGTCCGCATCCGGGGAAGTAGTCTTGCAGGAGTCACTTGCGCAAGCGCAGTGCGTTGCAGCAAGGCGCATGCGTTCCACCAGACTACCGGTCGCCGCAGCGCGTCGGTCTCCCTAACTGCGCTCTCTGGAAGGAAGGCTGGGTTTTCATCGTACACATACTAGTGGGTTTTGCTCGTGACAGATGTTCAACTGTATTTTCCCTCTGGCGCGGGATCACCTCGTTATTATTTGTGTGTTCAACTTCAAAACCAGAGCCCAAGTAGGTGCTTCCCTAGGAAGGTTTCTTGCCTTCAGTGACTTTTTACAGATGACTGCTTCAAAACTTCCTCGGCTTTTGACTACTCCTTCCATTTATTGCTGCGCTTATTTCTCCCAAATAGGTTAGAATATTACATCACAATGAAAAGTAAGAAATGTCCTCTCTCTACCTCGAATTCTCCCTTGTTTGAAGATAAACAATGTGACGTCTGGATTCATCTCTGTCATTTCTTAAACATGACAGAGAAAAAAGAAAAAATGACGAGCTAATATTGTTCGTGTTGTAAACTATGCTCTGTAAGAGGGGTATCCAAGTACTGGAACATGAGATCCGCATTTCAAGTGTAGAGCCTCAACGAGGGACGGATGAACACATTTCGTCAGAAAAGCATCTTACTTTTAAACCCATAATTCTGTCGAACTATGACTTATTTTGTCTGTTGAATAACTGAAATGACTCACAAAAGTTAGTCAATCAAATTATGCATGTATGTATTTTTATTTTGTGAACTTAAGAAAAGAAAATGCGTTTCACCCATGACGTCCCAAGTACATACGAGAAACTACCAACAGTCGGTGATCCTGTGATAACTTTCTTCTTGAGGGTTGGAAAACGTAAAATGGTAAAGGATTTGATGAATTCTTCATTGGTAATGAATGTTGAACAGATTTATTTCAAAAGAAAAAAGGATTCTGGAATGCAGCGGAAACAGTACTTATAAGGTATTTGCAAGCAAGATAAGGCAGATTGTTATGAATTGGGCCCACGTTTAAAACATAGCAGTTATGATTATAGTAAACCGGCAACCCATCTCCCAACACCTTCCCAATTCTCTCACCCAAGTCACGGTTAAAGAACAGGCTTCGCCATAAAACCTCGCCATAAGACTGTAAGTAAATAAATGATAGTAAAAATATAATTAATTTTTTTGGAGATATTTTTTTCAAGATACGCGGGCGCGGGATGGATTCAACTCCTAACACAACGAATTTGGACCGCGGGCCGAATTTTGGAGATTCCAGCACTTAAGTATTGTTTTTTGTGTTTGATCAAAAATTATGAGGACAATTGTGAAATATCCCATGCCTTTTGATCATCACAGAGTGTCTTCCGACCCATTGGGATGCGGGTGGTGTAGAGGGGAAAGGTCGCCGCCCCACCGTCCGGGCCGTGGTCGCCACCTGTGTGTATCGATTTGCCTGGAGCCCTCGACCGCGCGGCCGCACCGCCGACGCACTTCTATTCGCGGAGGATCCTCGGCATGCACTTGGCGAACACAGACACTTGTCACGCTCATGACATACTTAGAGTCCTTTGCCGCTACGATTCGAATACTGCGATCACTTCGGGGAACGAATAATCGATTTTTGAGATCATTGAGTTGAATTTTATTTAATTCCGTTGCCAGTCCAATCCAGTCATTCCATTTCCAGATTAATTCTGAAGTGCCTGTATTCTATTCGTATAAAATACGAGTATATGATAGCTTTGAATCACATGCACATACTCCATGCATCAGACTAGAACTGTTTTTAACTTGCCATAACTTGAGAAATAAAATTAAATAACCTAGTTATTTAAACATTTTAAATAATGTAATTGATCATTATTCAACGTCCCTAGCACTTTAAAGAAAGGAGAATAAAAAGTCGGTTGAATATTTTTTTTCCTTTTTTAACTAAATATTCTGAGTCGAAATTTTAAGAATTACATCATTTAAAATTGTTATTGCTATAAATAAAATGAGTGATTATTTAGCATTCTAATATCGTTCTCTGAATAATTCACATTTTGACTACATCAAATTAAATGTTTTCTATTTCTTTTTGAATCTCGTTGTTTGGGTGCACATATGTTGTATTCTTCACCTTTGAAATTTGGGTCATTGGAACTGTGGTTATACTCATTGTCCATTTCATATTATGAATTTAGTTTGGCATCCTTCTTCACTCTGCGAGACTGGACGAACTGTTCGAGCCGGAAATTTTTGATTATTTCTATGTTCCTAACTGTTTTAAAATTATTATGGAAATACGCCTAAATCATAATACAATACAGGGTAAAAAGTACATAGAATTATACATTTTGTGTCTGATCCAAGATTTGCAATATTTACTCAATGTCAAATAGACCTTTTAATACTTAAAAGGTTGCAACGAGGAAAAAGTATTTATAAAAACCCAAGAAACATAAAAAACTAAAGATTCATTTACTCAAATCAAAGGCGTGTAATGGCTGTAACACTTCTGTGTTTCCATATCAGTAAAAAATTAGATTTGGACGGAGGGGATTCACAAACGTCGGACGCATGTCACTCTTGTCAAAACTGGTTCACGGTCCGTTCCGTGCTTTTCAAATTTACTCCCAACAATATAGTTTTTTTCGCAACGATATATTTTCCAGTTTCGCGGAAGTAATTTTTTGTCTAACATGAATGACAAACAGCTGATTTTATGTAAAGGAAATATCACATTTTACGTGATTAGTCGAATTCTAATTTAATATTAAAGTGAATTCAATGGTATGTATGTGGCATAGAAATCGGAAAAAGTAATAGAAGAAATTATTTGATATTATGAATTATTTCATATCATGAATTAATATTGATGAATTACAAGATCACAAAACAAAAATTGGCCGCTAATCAGAATATGTGAATCTTCACTCGCATGACTGTTGACTATGAAGCTTGAGAGTGCCCGTCAGAGTTCAATTGCATTACGTGAGATGGACAATCCTCTGAACGTACAATCTACGTGTCAGAATCGGAGAAGCAAAACTATATAAGGGGTGTGAAGAATATTGTTTTCAAGTTCATAATCTAAAGTGAAATGATTACCACAGGATTCAGAGATCTTAACTATGCGCTTTGTTTATTAAGCTTTCTATGTCAAGTGTTTCCCTTCTGTCTGGATTTTAAAATAATTCATAATTACGTACGTATTAGCATACAATACTGAAAATTGTGTGTACATTTGAAGGTTTTCTTCGTGGAATTTATTTTTTGAAATAGACAAATGTGAAAATTTAATATAACTAAAGTAGAGAAATATGGAAACTAACATATGAATTTAGAATATAGTATAATAACCCCGGGCAAAATCAGCTAATTCTAAATAAATTAATATTGTGTTGAGAAACGAAATTTGGTGCAAGATGGGAGAGACAATAAAAGGAGATCGGAAGAACCAACTCGCAAACTATAACAACATGATGAAAGAATGAATATCTTTTTAAACAAAGGGTGTAAAATTTTGTTTTTTATTATATTTTATTGTAGTTGGTATCTTGCAAATGCTAAGGCAGCCCTGATGTGAGAGAATGCAGAATAAACATCACTGAGATTATACGGATGGTGCAGATACTGAACTGGCACAGCATTTTTTTTCCTTGGGACTTTAGGGCACAGCATTCATACGTCACTGGACTGTATGAATGTCCTTTAACCAGAATCGCAGGGTATTGTTACGTACCTCTCTGAACATAGAGCTCTTTGGAGGTTACCCTCATAAATGAATTATTTTAGACTTTTCATGGACGAATACCACGTGTTGTGAGTTTTTACAATGCTAGCTAGCTATATCGGTGAAACAAAAGAAGGGTTAAAAACTAGAATCTAGGAGAACAAACGATATTTGAAATCAGTTGAATAAATTGTAGTAACCTCACATTGTATTAATAATGATCACTTCATGGATTGGGTTAACACATTAATATTAGACAAAGACGTTAATTATTAAAAACTATTGAGTATTTATACTACAATATTATAACGTTTGCATGATTTCTGTTTTTTTTTGTTTATATTTATATTAATATCGCTTTCAGTTTTGTTATTCTTATGTTACGTATTATTATTATTTGTTTCATCTGACGACGACTAAAACCTGGAGACGAAGCGTTGTGTTCTCAAAAGAAAAGCACGAAATGAATGGTATTCGTCCATCAGAAGGTCGAAAGTCTAAAATGGACGTTAATTGTAGAATTAGTTATCTCCATAATCTCAAGTCTATGAAAAGACTAAGCAGATGCTTGGCGACCGATTTGTTCAGTTCTGATACTACAGGTCCCTGATATTCACTACTATCACAACCGTTACACATCAATAATTGTAATTGAAAAGCAATAATGTCGTATTTCAAAGTTTTGATGTGGCCGTTCTTGCTTCGAATGGTACGTGTGAAGTCATTGTAATTAAATTGCCCGAGAAAGATTCTGTTAAAAGTTAGGGTAATCGGTGAAATATTTTGAATGTCTCTCTCATGAGTAGAATTGATTGATTACACTCTTATGAGTAGACGACGAACTATTTTGCCGTGGCTATTGATATTCGACGGTGATCTTTATGGAATGAAAATGCCTCTCCGTGCAGTTATTTTTAACTCGAAAAGCATAACTTGGACTTTTGAACTCCGCAGTTGATGTGTTGCAATTGTCGACTGTTAATTCGAGTGATTTGGGGAAAGTAGGGTTGTATTAGGTACCAGTGCGTTTGGAATCTACATCAAACAATGGTAACGCTCATTTGCGCGACCGCGTTCAGTTACGTCAGTTACGAGAGTTCAGACTTCAGTGAAGTCGTTACATCTGGAACAGGAGCAGTTACCACAATGTGTACTTCGAGAAAGATTCAGTGTTATATCATGGCGCTTTGAAAGTCTAAAGCTATTTGTCGAGTTCTCAAATTCGATTACCGTGTTTAGTGGAAAACAGATAATTCTCGAAAATCCTTTTATTTTAGTCATTGTAACCCGTACACGATGACCCGCAAACTTATGTTGAAGTTGTCCTAACGTTTCAAAACACTCTTTGTTACCATTACCATTTGATGCATTGACCTTTAAGCATCAATATCATGGAAACTTAGTAGGTAGAAAACGAAACCTACAGCGATGTATATTTCACGTGCAAAGGAACTCGGTTAACAGAAAGGTATGAAATTTCTCATTTTTGAATGCATACTGATAATACTTATTCAATCAAAATCTATATATTTTTCGAAGTTGTTAAAAATGTAATAATTTTTGAAATCTTTATAAATCGGATGTTGTTATTGGAAGGAATGCTACAACGATTCAATTTCGATAACATAAAATACTTCTTGAACATTTCTGTTCACGTTACAAAATGTTGCATTGCAAATTAACGTTGCAAATGAAGGTAGAAGAAAAATACAACTAGATAATAAGTAATGCACCTAGAAGTAAATTCAATAAAACTGAACATATTTCTTTACATTTTTTGTCTTAAAATTCATATTGAAAAAGTATTTTTGATGTAAAACCTCGGATTATATATGTTATTTTAGCATTATTCAGGTAGTTTTTCGAGTAATTTATTATAGATGTTTTATATATTGATCTCACAAGCATGTTCCTCAAATTAAAAAAAGAACTTAGAGAGGAAAAATTTTTTATGTACCCCTTTACAAGTTCTTTTTTATTCCGTCTACATTGACTTGTGCTTTCATACAGCACTAAAAATAGCTTTATCTTATTAGCGTTATATCGTATATTTATCTTATAAATGTTTCACCCATTCGAATATACATAGATCTTGTCTACAAAAAATATGTTAACCTGGTACATCCAAGTGTAATTGAAAGAATATTTTACGTAATTTCGAGAAAACATGGTATGTAGCAGCTACAACGTATTGGGCGTCCGTTTGTCCACTCCTCGCTCTGCGTGGATTTCGGTCCACTACGAAGATCATTACTCTAAGGCTTCTACGGATAGAAAATGTAACATATTTGGTTTCTACAGCTTTCAACATACGCAAACTAACAGCTTAGCTTCTTGCTAACTATATTGGATTTGATGCACTTTCATCAAGTATGTGTATATATTGCGCTTTGTTCTTTTGGTTGATAATTAAATTAAATTTCTAACGAATTTTATTTTCCTCTCTTTCTCTTGCTAAATATCTTTAAAAGAGTATCACAGGATAAAAATTATATAATGTGGCATAGAAGCTAATGATTGTAATATATATGGAACCACTTCATTTAATGAGGGTTTACTTTTCTACCTCAATTACTGTCTTTAGTAATAGTATTTTAATTCGTCGATTTTAATACCGTTTCTTCTGTGTATAATGTGGTTTAACCTCTCTGTGGATAGACATATGATGTACGGAATGTTTTTGTGGAACTAGCTGAAGTGAATAATATTGCCACACTTTGTTGTCAGGTATCATTAACCGCTCACGAAGTGTATTCGAATATACCTGTCGTGAATATCGATTATTTTCCGACTTGATTCACTATTATCATCACTACTTATTGTTTCCAAATGTAACAAAATGTATACTAAAACATTGCCTAAGAACATATCTATGAATTAAATGAGTATCACATAAATGGGATATTTATCTGTTGAAATATACGTAAATTATACTTTTCTCTTTGGTTTCTACATCACGTCTCCGTCTTGTGACATTCAATGGCAAGTTCTTATTGTTAATTTTCTTCTCTTATCTACTATCTAGGATTCCTGTAATCGTTGCTTTATTTCCCAATTTTTTTTTCATAGCTTTGGAAACATCTACATTTTCTCTTCCTTTTCTATCACATTGTTCTTTTTTGTGTATTTGGTGCATTCTTCATTCTCCTCAAATAATACGCTCATTCGGCACCATATAATTCACATTCACACAAAATGTGTTCAATCGATTCTACTCTTTTCCCTCAAACGCTGTCTCCACTATTTCATATCTTAAATCTTTCGAAATAGTAATGAATATTCCCGTGCCCTGTTAACACCTGCATCATCTCATGCTCTGAGTTGAACCATTTCCTATTTGTCTTTGCAAATCGCAAATGTGGCATAAATAGATATGTTGTCCATCCCTTTGTACTTTTATCCCGTCTAATTTACCAGGCGTCTATTAGTTTTTCCGTTACTCTTCCCCTTTCTGTTATTTCTACTGTTTTCCCGTCTAATTGCATTATCTTTTTTTTCCTCATTCCTTTTCATAATACCCATTTCTGCAAAGCTAGATCTAATGGCAGAAGTCCTAATAGCACATTCAGTGCGTCTGACGGTACTGTACTACGAGTATAAGCTCCGTCCAACCGTAACTTACACAACTGCTGTAAAATTATGAACTTTCCTACCATCTTGGAATTATTCTCTGTTTCTCCAGTGATAAGCATACAAACAGACAGAGAATGTTTTGCGTTTTAAAATACAAGTATGTAGGTGTGCGCATATTCTGTTCTTTGTTATTTTGGATGATACTCAAGGAGATGAGGGTGAGTGAGTGGCATTTATACATCAATTTCTTTGTTATTTTTAAAACTATTATTTACAAGAATCCAGTAACGTCGTTTATTTTCCAAAACTTTAATTTTATTTGTATATTATTCAATGTATATATATATATTCCATAGGAGATAAAATTTTCCTCTTGTCACGTTTTCAACGGACCATATCGTAATTCAATATTTTAATGTAGGATTAGTGAGGATTATGAGCGTGTAATGTTGGTAGTTAGCCTGATACTTTTATCTTTTTATTTATTCATTATAATTTACATCCAGAGCTCTTAGGCCTTTAAAAGCTATGTATCATTTTGGTGCTGAAATGGAGTTAATATTTCGGTCCAATATTTATCTCTAATGATTGCTACCTACTGAAGGGGCGTGGGAAATTCATTCGAAATACACCAATACCATTCATAAGGACATAAGAGAATCAAGTCAATATTTTTGTTTCAATCAGAATATAAATATTAGAAAATTTTATATTGAACCAGTTTATTATTCACACTTCCGTCTGTTGGAACACATAAATGGGAAGTAGAGACCAAATAATGTTTCCCTCTATCTAACATTGCTCACAGAACCCTTCGCTTCCTACACACTGCTGAGTGGAAGATCGCGGGTTCAATTTCCCGCTCTGCGGAACTGGATGACGTTTTCAGTTGGGATTTCTCTCACCTACTCCCGACAGGTCACTGTTCGGCAACTTACTTTCCTTGTCAACCTAACATCTATCCCAATTTCTTCTCCCAAATCATGTGATTTGATGAAATAGCAGACCTGATGGCCTGAAGTTCGCCACATCATAAAATAAGGCAGAAATTAATAAATAAAATAAATACACACTTTTCAGTAATGAAATACACAAATTTTAAATTTATTTCAATGAATAATATTAATAATGTTTTTAGATATGTGTGTTTTTTTGCAGATAGAGTAAGTTGTCATTTTGCTTGATAGATTCCCATGCAATAAGGAACAGGTCTTGTCTTACTAATACATAAAAATAATATTTTGAAAACTAAATGGATTATAGATTTCATTTTTTTCACATGAAGCTAAACATTCCACTTTAAATATAGTTTAAGTTTTAGTCTGATACATTGTCAAGCAAATTATTCATCAAATGTTAATGAAATATTAAGAACTCTTTCCTATTATTTCTATCAGAGGGAGATATATACATTAGAGGGAAAGATACAATGCATGTACGAGATTTGGAAATACTACCCCATCCACCTTTTTACCTACTGAAACAGAATTTTGGTACATCGTGATAAAGACGTGAACACTTGCCCATCAAAGCAAGAGAAAGATCACTGTTTACACTGTTTACGCACGTCGTAGAACATTTTAGTTCTTCTTGATGAAATTCTGCACTTTTGACATGGAAGATCGCTGTCCGGATGATATTTTGAGAAACATCCTCAGTCAAATGTCCCCGCCCCTGTAACGGAATACTATTGGCGTAATTTAGAAAACTTGACGTTTAAAAAATAACAAAATCACTGTCTACCTGGGACATAAAAAATTAAAAAACTCACTCTATTTTTCTTTTCCACCTCTTATAGCGGAATATCTTACTAATTTATAAAAATAAGTTAAAGATATTTTACGATCTCAGTTGGTTCCCAAACAATATTTATTGTGGACTTGTAACGGAACACAACTTTTCAACTCTGTTCGGGCTCTTTTTTAGGTGTAAACATAGTAACATAAAATAATTGAAATAAATTTAATATAACAGAACATAAAAACGTCTGAACATGTTTACAAAAAAGCAGAAAAAGTATAAAATAGTATTGTAACTACTCGATAATTTTTCCGTGTCTACCTAAATTTAAACTCTCGTTAATGCTTTTTATAAATATAACTTCTTCTGTGTAACCTTTGCAATTTTTTTTTCTTTCTCGAATATTTGTGTATTATCCCAGTCCGTCAAGTGAACATTATCTACACAATCGGTTGTAATAGGATCTTATAGGATACAGTGTAGTAATATCCCGTAGTAAAGACATCCCGTCATAAGAAATTAAAATAAATATTGAAGTTTTAAAAAATAGCAACGGATGAAAAATCTGTTAGAAAAGTTGAAAGAGACTTGACTAGCAAAAGATTAAAGGAGAACGTGTTTTTATCTTTCTTTAATTGATTCTCCCAATGGTCGAGTATTAGAGAAACAGTTTAATTTAGCTTATCAGTACGGAATAATAAATGTGGAAATCTTATTAATATTATTTAGAGTTTAAAGGACACGAAATTTTCAAAATCGTATTACTTAGTACTCGCGATGTGGAGCGTTCTACTATTCTGCATGCGACAAAAAAAAACTATGTAGATCCTATTATTGTTTATAAATGAGATTTTCTCTCATTTGTTGAACTCGTGTGTCGTGGTGTATGATTTTATTTTTTAATTTCAGAGTATCTGATGTCGGGAAGTCCGCGCACCTTCCCCGCGAAGGCGCCCAAGTCACCGGGCACAGCTCCCTCCGCCAAGGACTTCCTGCCGGTGGACGGGCTGACCCCTAAGGGAACAGCACCACCCCCGCAGCACCGGTAAGTTTCTGAAAATAAACTTCACGATTGAACTCACTGCCAGGTTGAGAAGTAAGTTTATGGGTATATGTGCAACGCTAGTTAGTCAAAAGGAATACTACTTCTTGAACGCATTTGAATTAATTTTTTTTTACACCAAAACATTAAACCATCATTGGAGTTCAAACGTACATCGGTTGGGGAATCATGTGAATGGTGTTACATGGTTTCCAATACCCCCCAAAATTTCACTCATTTCCTCCTAACAAAATTATAGTACTCATGGCTGTAGTATTAAGAGGACATTGCTGTTCAGGTAGGTTGTTTCTTTGTATTATTTGCTTCTACATTTTTTACCAATATCTTCTACATAATGGTGCTTGAAAACTGCTTATTTTCTTATCTCGAGACGTAGTTTCACTCTTTGGATCTTTAATTCACTCTACGAATAAAGATGCGCATCTAAATATCCTAACCCTGTACATAAGTCTTAAATTTACTGAAATTATGTCATAATATCTGGATATTGGTAACACCTAAATTTAAAAAATAATTATTATTAGGTAGAAACAAACATGTTAGTATGGAATTGACACTGACTTGTCTTCAGCGAGGAAATCCCTTATTGCTCTTGGATTGTGTTCTGTGTTCTCTCGTTGTCTAGCTGAGTATTGAAATACTTGGTAATTGTGGTGCTTTAGCAACATTATCAAAGCATGATAAATTAAAAGTCGTTTCTATGTTGCTCATTTTTTTATTATTGGTATTAGAAAGCTTTTTCGGCTGCATAGCAACCATCATCAGTAACATACACTGAGTGTTAAGGAATATTTTTGGCGAATGCGCATTCGCCAAAAATATTCCTTAACACTCAGTGTATGTTACTGATGATGGTTGCTATGCAGCCGAAAAAGCTTTCTAATACCAATAATAAAAAAATGAGCAACATAGAAACGACTTTTAATTTATCATGCTGAGTATTGAAAGTTAAGGTGAATAGGATCATGAGAGTAGTCTGAAGGTCAAAAGGTTTTCGACGCCAAGGGATTAGGAGGCAGCTTTAACCTGCATCTGACAATGTTCTCCTGATGAGCAGTGGTGACAGGGTTAATCTCCGGCTTCCTTTCAACGTGATGTGAATGAAGCAGCAGTGTTTGCTTCTGATCTCTTCGAACAATTCACGGAAAGACACCTCTATGAGCTATATCTGACTCAAGAGAAAATTAAAATTGAGTCAATTTTTCCATCTTTTTTGCTAACTTTTGGGTTGAAAAAATATGAATATCTAACAAACGTGAAAAGTTTTTAGTATCGATTATTTAGTTATTTTTTGATTTTAAAATCAGTTGTGGGCGATTCCATTGTCACGGGCGTGACAAACGTAGCGTGTTTTTAAATGGTCTAATGCCGATATTACAAAAAGATTATTGGAAAGTGAAGTGAAACGTAGTTGGTACGCAGAGGTGTAGTTATAGGATCTGTCTCTTGAGTTTTAACATTAAAAGGTGAAAAAACGGATCTGTTATTCATCTATAAAATAGTCATCATAGGGTGGGAGAGAAAATGGACCTAGCTTTGCACGCCTACATATTTATTTTTAGTCTGTGAAATATATTCTCACATTGTTTCAAAACCACGATGATTAGATTATTTAGATAATTTTGTTAACGATATTGTTAATGTTACAAAACTTCATATTTACAGTCATGAATTGTCATCCATCACGGGTGGTACAGGGACGTATCACATGTGGGACATGTGCGATGCTTTAGTGAATTAAAATTAAAAGTGATAGCAGTAAAATTAAGTTATTATTTTTGAACACATTTCTACTTTTACATAAGCATTCTCCCCTCCCAAAAAATTCCAAAATATAGAATAGAATTCATCAAGATTTATTTTACACAAAAACAAATTCCTTTGTTCAAAAACTTGCATCCTGTTTTAAGTATTTTAAGAAAGTGTCTGCCATTTAATAAAAGTCTCGTATTGTAAACATAGAAGTAATACGCGATCCGGATACCTTTTATTTTTGTCACCAACATTTACCTAGAATAAATCTATTATTATCAATGTGATACCTTGTTAATAAATCAAAGTTTACTCCGGAAAATGCAGGATTCGCACATTCTAAGAATTCCTCTGCATTGCTGATAAGAATTTTTCATTGCTTAATTTTACTCCACACATTATTTTTTGCTGTACCACCGTTGCAAAATTTTCTCGATACTACCGCACCTTTCCCGAGTTACGTTGAGAAAAGCACCACACACTACTCCATACTCCATGGCCTTCCAGCATGTAGCTAAAGTTTCGTGAGGAACCATCAGGAAGTCAAAGCTTAAGTGAGGCTTGTAATATCTTTTTCTAGTTTACTTAAAATCATCTTCGAACATGCATCTTAAAATGTTCTGGATGTTTTCTCCTCCGTTCTGCTGACGTAATTCTTCCTGATTTCTAAGAGAAAGTAATTTCCAGAAGTTAGTTCTCCTGATAGTTAAGAAATAACAAAAGCAAAGAATCTTACGCCTTGTAAGTTCTTCTGGTGTAGTTATTGATTTACAAATATATGGAGGTTACAGATTTTTCAATGTAGTGCAGTTGAATTTTAGAAGGTGTGAAATATTATTATATGTAATTATTAATGTATATCACTACGGAAAAGTTTAATTTCACCAACATAACCCAAAATTGACAAAAATACCTAGAATAAAGAAACAAAATCGTTTCCACAGGTGGGACAAAATATCATTTATTTTTTTAAATATTGATTTATTATCTGAAACTTTTATTTATGATCCATTGGATGTATTGATTAATTTTCCAGACTCCGAACCTAAAATTAACGGAATAGCTGTAACTGCTGCGCTAAAAAGTAAACTTTCTCAGATACATATAGTTGTATGTGTATACAAATTGTTAGGAGAAATACAGAAAGGACAAATTTCTTTTAATTTTAGGAGTAGGAGATTGATTCCCAATTCCCTCCCACTCTTAGGTAGTCACAGGTGGGACATGAAATGTTTAGATATTGTTGCATAATTACTGTATACTTAATAGCTTACCTTTCTATATGAACTTAGTTTTTTCGAAAGATGAAATATACACTTCAAATAAATACTGGAACTACAACAATAGTTTTTGCCAGGGATAAAACAACGTCAACATTAAGACAAAATTTGCAGTACTTCACACTGATCTACGCAAGCGACAACTTTGTTTCACTATGTTTCCTAAATTAAGCTATTTATATTGAAAATATTTCCAGTACCAGAAAATTAAAGTTTCAAATAAACTAAAATCAAAGACGAATTTAATTATGAAAAAATATTTATTTTTATCAGGCTCAGTTTCATACGGAATAACCTCATACATAACTGATAGTGATGACGTTTACGAAGATAATTATTTTTTTATGTTAAAGTGATACCTACTTGACGCTCGAAGTAGGACTTTACGCGACCCGTGTCAGAGCTCATACTTAATCTTAGTTGATTATGATGTTCAAAAATGGTGAAGGGTTGTTACATTAACGTACGACATTTGAAGATGAGAACGACACAAAGGTCTTTAGAGCTGTACCACTGTGTTTTGTTCTCCCAGTTTCTAACAACCTGATAATTTTAGTTTATCGACTATCCTGTTTCCTGAAAAAAAAATAGCAAATTACCCTCTCCCCCTCTCTATTTTAAATAACCGTGGTTTAAAATCATGGCATAAATTTTTTTGTGACGTTCCCTATCGAAAGTATGGATTCCATACGCACAATTTTCCCTCTGAGAACTAGTGCAATAGCTATGTATTATTTTGGGAAGTGTTTTTTGTATGTATCGTGTCAGCCCTGGAAGGAACACTTCAAGTTACAATCCGGAATTTTCCAGACGTACGAACAATACCCAAGTTCATGAAACGACGAAAATATCCTACGGAACATACGATTTCTTTTCTTGGGACTTTAGGGCTCGCACACGCCAAGGTCGTTAGAACCCCTATGTACGGTTTCAGTGTGAACAAATACTAAATGCATTTACAAACCGTAGAAACCGAGGATTCTCATGAAGAAATTTTCATGTCAGTTTATCTTCGTATGTGGACGAAATGTTCTTCCACTGATAAATGAATAATTTTGGCGCCCAAAGAATAAAAGCTAACAACGATGATAAAAAATTATATTTAATATATTTGGAAATAAACATATTTACACTTCATAATATTAGAGAAACTGGCGGTGTTGGACATGAAAATACTTAATATATTATGAAACGTTTCGTGGAGCACGCGTGGGTCATACATTTTATACTATTAGTTCATGACAAAATAATATATAACAGACATAATTTTGTATTAAATGAAATACTAATTAACAATGTAAGCCACCTACCCTGCAATATTAAACGTATTACGTTTGCTGTATTTGTTGAGTGTTTCATTACAACGAAATTAATAATTTTCAATTATAAAATAAGTAATTTTCCACTTTTCAGGAAATGAAATATTCATAGGTATTTTCTACTATCTTCTTTTTTGGTCACTATAACTTCCCAAACAAAGCGAACGAGTCCTAAATTTATCAAGTAAATGGGAAATGTAGCGTAGCATTGAAGCTTATCTAGATGGAGCGACAGGAGGTAGGAGGTGGGTGGCAAGGCGATTGTTAGTAGGTGGGCCGGTTAACTGAGGTTACCAACAACTGGGCCCACGTGAGAGGTTAGTAGGCGTAGTTAGTAATAGAGTTCTTGAATTGTGAGAGGAGCAGTAGGAGGTGAATCCGAGGAGGAGGATTTGCTTTTCAGTAGTCACAGCTATATGAACTGAGACATTAATTTGAAATGCTAAAAATTTTTTCTGTCCCCTCCCGGAATCGAACCCGAGTTGACTTGGTGATGAGCAAGAACGCTAACACCTGAGTGACCGTAGGGGAAAAGCTACTAATTGATCACAATATAAAGCAATATTGATGAACTATCAAGATTATAGAACATCTGAATTTAGAATTTCACAAAATATTCATTCAGTTGCTTCTATTACCTTCACTTATAAAGAATTACGACAGGCAAATTTGAGTAATGTAAGATTTCAAATCGTTGTTAAAAAGAATGTTCGAATTATACAATTAATGATGATTATTACGTCCGGAATTGGTTTCATTATGCAACGAGTCAAGTACTTTTTGTCTTCTTGTATAATGCGACATTAACAGGTAGGAAATTGTAGCTCCTGATTCTACCAATCACTCGAGTAGTGTAAATCTAAGAAGAAGAAAAAAGAACTTGCTATGAAAGAAGTTCGAGGGGAAAATGTTTTTTCTTTCTTGCACATTGCTAAACGTTTGTGGTTTGAGTTATAAAATTGCAAATTTATTTATTAGTTTCAAAATACTTTGCTTCCAAGTGGCATTGATAGAAATATTAACATATTTTTCAACCTCGTAAATTTTCATATAAAAATCAATACTTGGAAAATCTTTATAGTATATTACAACCAGTGGTGTACCTAGGAGGGGTCACCCAGATCGCCACATCTAGGGGACGCCAAATGGTAAAATTGTAAATATTGCTAAACCTTATAAAATATATTAATACTTATTGTCAACAAACTTTATATACTGTCTTCATATACCATAACTTCATATAAACCTAAAATACGCTATATTTACATAAGATTTGGCACAGAAAAATATTAGGTCAATTCTTTCTAATTATATAAATAATGCATGGCTTAGGACCTTTTTGGGAGGGGGGGCTTACATCTAGTAAGTACGTGTTTGGCGAACACGGGGCCAGGAGCTGAGTCTGGCATTATTTCCACTTACTTGTGATAGGCTCCTTCCTTTCTCTTTCCTGACCTTCCACGGTCACCTCTTATTATTTTCGTTCCCGACGCTAGGGTATCTTTCATTTTCCTCTTTCTCCCTCCCTGTGTCTCTCTCCCCCTTTTTTATGATATTTGTAATGTTTTGAGATTTTGATATTTGTTTTGAGTTGTTATTCAGGAGGGTTTTTAGTGGGTGTGGTTGAGTCATTCGGCGAGTCCCACACGCGGGGAGAGTCATGTTGGCTCTCCTTAGTGCGTAACTGCATTTTCCCTACCTGTACAAGTTTTTAGGGTTCCAATGACGTCGATGTCGACGAACCGTAAAACCCCACAAAAAAAAAAAAGGATATTTTTTGGACGAACAGCGTATATTTTGTGATAAAAACTCACAACGTTTCGACTTCGTTTAAGTCGTTCTCAAGTGATTGTAATAATAACGAATTATAACAAGAAACAACAACAGAACAATTGAACATGATATTAAACATAAATATAAAATATGTTAAAAAGACAGAAACTACACAAACATGTTATAATATTGCATTGTACATCCTAGATAGGTTTCCAGTGACTGTGGGTAAATTCAAACTCTCTTGTGTATTTTTTATAAATATCATTTCTGATATGCAACGTTTGTAATAATTAACTTCTTTGTCCAAAATTAATAAATTTTCCCAATCTATCAGTTGATTATTATTAATGCAATGTGAGGTAACTACACTTTGTTCAACTGATTTTAAATTTTGTTTGTGTTTTCAACCCTTTCTTTCTTTGACCGACATTACAATCTTTCCAGGAAACTTTGCATAAATCATTTCATCTTGTTGAGATTGCGTTTGTTGTTTCCTGTTTTGAAGAAAAAACAATCTTTTTTAATATTTTTATTAACGAATTCTATGGGATAGTAATTATCTAAAAGTATGTTACGCACTTTTTGCAAATTTTCTCTCCGAAGTTGTTCACCCGAAAGTACTATTGCATTATTTATTCAATTTCTTTCAATTTATAGAAACTTTGCGGTTTTAAGTGTGCTGGGAGGGAAAGAAAATTTCAGAAATTGAAACTTTTTTGCTTTATTCCTCTAATAGCTCTATGTTACTTCGACGTACTGTGAAGCACAGATTTTCAATTGTAACATGTCACTCCCAACTGAGCAACAGAGAAGGGTGCTAGAGTTATTTAAGACAAAATAATGGGCATACACAGTTTTGCCCTCTCTTATAATTTAAGTTCGCAAAATTTCTGGCAGAAATTATGGTGATTTAAAAATAAGTTGAAAACAACTGAGGTTCAAAAAGTATAATGGAGTTGATTTGTAAGAATAATATTGAGATTATTTTAAGAAATTAAATATATTTATTAAAAAAATATTTTTAATAAATCCTAAGTTAGCCAATTATAAGTTCAGCAGTAAAGTAGTTTGGAAATAAATGTTCTCTTACACACAACAGAGATCCTAAAGAATGGAAATCATGATTCAACGATTTTGCGCGTGGCTGCTTAGTTGTGCGATTGTGGTGCATAGACGTTATGCGTTACATTCAACTCTAGGTGTAATTTAAAGCTTAAATATTCATTCAATAAAATAAATCTTAATGAATGTTCGCATTTTTTCAGATGATATAATGATATCCTTGCGTATTCAAGCGACTCAATGTTCATTGATTTCTTTTTTTCCGTCGTTGAACGACGAGTTTGGCAAAATATTTCTTTCTCCTCGTATACGAGCAAGTGTTCGTGTTTTTTATTTTATTATCATATTATTATAAACAAAGTTTTCAAAAAAACGCTTGCGGGTGTTCTTAAGACTATTGCTGACCATACAGTGAGGAAGTAACGTCAAGAACTATTTCATTTATTGAAAGTTAGGTTCTTTATATATTGCTTCTCTGTAATAAAGATACAGTACCGTGTCATTTACAAAAAAAAATTGTTAATTAAATTCTTAATTTTCTAAGTAACAAAATGAAATGATTTGTAATGAGATATGAGAAGTAAAAATACATACACATTTTAACCTAAAGGCTTCAATACAGAAAAAGGAACATCAAATCCCTGGTGATTTGATATTTTTACGAGTTACTTAAAAAAATTATTGCCTTTGCGTACTTCTTTTTTATTTTTCGTGGTTACTGCATTAATTTTGATTAAACAATTAATACCTTGAAGTATGTGCACGAAATAAAAAAGGCTTCCGATGTGTTTGTTTTATTAAATTTCAGAATATGAGGTAGGGTCAGGTAACAGCAGAGGCTGCAGAGGCGAAAATCGGAGGCAGCTTGGGAAAGTAACAAGAGTGAGGTTGAAACGGGTGCAGGTGGGGAAACGGCAGTCGAGATAAATAAGACGGATGCGCCACAGCGAACCAGGCCTCCCGCGCACCATTCGTCAGCTGACGTCCCCGCCACCTCATGGCGTTACTCTGGCAGTGACGACGGACTCCCCCACCACGACAAATTCACGCCAGCGGCACACCTGCCTCTTCTCGTCTCCGCTACTGTTCCTTTGCCCCGTCTCAGTGTTCGCCTTTTGCAGGCGCAGTTCTGCTCCGAAAGTCCATTCTGTGACTGTCCTCGCGCTCTTTTCGTTTTAATGTATTAAAACCTTTAGCTACTACCACCTATTTCCAGTTTCACGGCATTTTGTTTTAACAGTATTTCGCCGATCTCATATTGACGTTTCTCTCTTTCTGTTTCAGCCTCTCTGTCCCTTTGTTTATCTTCCCCTTCTCGTCTCTATACCGTTCTCACCCAGCTACGTTCTCCCGAGTTTTGGCAGAAAATTTTGAGCCCCACCGGTGGGAGAGGTGGTAGTGATGTCGTGCATCACTAAGTCATCCTGGGTTGAATTCCCGGTGGGGCTAAAAAAAATTTGTAGCTTTTCACATTCATGTCCCAGTTCATATAGCTGTGACTACTGAAAAGAGAACCCTCTTTCCTCTATCTGCCTCCTCCTAGTATCAATAACTCTAACTATTACTAACAACTCCTACTAACCCCTCCACGTGGGTCAAGTTGTTGGTAAACCCAGATAAGCGGCACACCTACTAACAATGACCTACCACCCAACTCCTACCTCCTATCGCTCCATGTAGATAAGCTTCAATAGCACACTACATTTCCCATTTACAAATACAACAAACAAACAAACAAAAAACTGCTCCTCGTCAAGAATTTTTGGTGGTGTCTTTTCCCCAACACACCTTCGCTAGATCCATTTTACATTGGGGATATTCTCGTATAACAAGAAAGTGAATTCAAGTTTGCTGATTTGATTTCTTACAGTGGTTTCGCCTCGATAGGTTAGAATAATTAGGGCCATAATAATTGAACACAGTCTTCCGATATACTTTATTTCCTTGGCAGCTTTGTTGAAGTTAATTTAATTATTTTCATGAAACCGTCGTAATGACTCAATCACTCAGCACTGCTTGAATTTCGAATTAGAAATTTCTGATACCAGTGACCGTGCTTACAATATAGTGTCTTGCTGAATTGCGTAAGTAAGCAGTGCATCGTTTTTATGTGCTAGGTATATCTTAAGTATTGTACCCTCTTTTTTATTTCTAACCTTGCCAAATGATTACTTTTATTGAGTTAGATGAATGGCAGGTATGTCTACCAAACCTAATCAAACTTGTTGAATAACTACAGAGGTATAGAACTGCGATCTTTTTGAAGCTACATGATCGGCAGTACCGGAGAGAGATAATTGCTGCCCTCTTGCACATCAGAGGGTATGCAGGAGGGATTATTATTTGCTTAATGATGACAAAGTACATAGGGAATGCTTTTGAAAAGACGTCCAAAGGTTGTACGAAGGGAGTAATTTATTTTGAGTGCTTCTCCAGTAAGTGATGCAGGACTCTCCTACTTCGCGAACAGACTGCATTAGCCTCCTTTCGGGTTGAGACAAAATATTTGTCCGACCGAAATCTTAAAAGCGGTGGAAACAAGGATCTCCTCTTGTACTCGGACCTCACCTTTGCTTGACCTTAACTGTACAATTTCAAAATATTTATAATAAAAATTCATTTGACCTTTTAAGAAATATGGCTTACAAGTTCTTCAATAAAAAATGACGACCGCAATTACAAAATATCATTAGAATTGTTCCTCCCTTTATAACATATGCTCGATTAAAAATACAACGAAGATTTCCAAATGGAACTAATATAAGTACAATTCAAAATTTAAAAACCGTAAAAAAAACTTCCTTCATAACAAAATGTAATATTCTATCTGAAACCGTATACAATACCTCGAAACTTGAAATTTGACAGATAGGTTCCTTATGGGGTATAGACATCCGCTAAGAAAGGAATTTACGAAATTACGTTTCTAAAGGGTGAAATAGGGGTTGGAATGTTTTATGTATGTATCCTACCATAACTCTGGAGTGCCTAGAACAATTTCAACCAAACTTGATTCATAGACTACTCTACAAGAGACACTGTGAGGGTAAGGCGTCCCCGGCACCCCTAGGAAAGGGGTAAGAAGGGGATGACCGGTAAAAATGATGAAAAAATCCAATATTAGGATCGAAACCATTTTTCGGTGCCATTTAAATAGGGTAAGGACGCCTTAACGCATCGCCAGTTCACAATAAGTCCACGTTAGAGATAATATACCTATATCACCTTTGGGGTACGGATGGGAAAGAGAGGTAGGTAAATTTAATGAAAAAACAACTTTTATTGGTGTTGAATAAATCATTTTTTGAAACGTTTAAGTGAAGTGACACCCTCATTGCCTCATAAATACACGATCACCTCCTATAACGAATAAACACCTTTGTGTTGGTGGAGAGAAGTGAAATGTAAAAGTAATTTAAATGACCGATATTTGTGTTGAGATCGTAGTTTTCGGGGTCACTGAAACTAGTAGTGACCAGGGTTGTTCACAATCAGAATAAATCATTCTTTTGAAAAGAAAAATAGAGTATTAAAATAATTCATTATTTCACGTAGCAAAACTAACGAATAAAAATGTATTTTTTTATTTGATGAACATTAATTGACGAATAACAAGTTATTATTTTATTTTGAGAAAATAAATTACGATTACAAAGTTATTCTTTTATTTGACAAACATTGAATAACGAAAAGAAAATTATTCTTTATTCGACTAAAATAGAATGACAAATAAGTAGTTATTCTTTTATTCGACTAAACTGAATGACGAATAAAAAGTTATTCTTTTATTTGACAAAATTATTTGTAATAACGAATAAAAAGTTACTCTTGTTTCACGTACAATGAATAATAAGTTATTCTTTTATCGTGTTGCCGTCGAGAATGAATTATTTTTAGTAATGCAATACAAAACGTTTCCTTTTTCTAGTTTATTTTTCGTTCTTGATACAATGAGTATCAAATGAATCTGCACTTCTTTGTGTTGGAAATAATAAATTAATCGAATGAGAATGGTGGTCATTCTGACGAAGGACTGTGCATTTCTTTTCAATCACTAGTTTTTTCCTCGGTTAGTCATTCATCGAACAAAAAGTTTATTTTCGAAATGAAACCTAGGAAATTAATCGAGAAAGTGCAGAGAGGAAACAATTAAGAAATTTGTAAATTAAGTATTTAGTAAAGAAATTAATTCAAAAAAGTTTTGATGTATCCATTACAATAAAAAATCAATTTTCTGAACTTCATTACACATACATATGCTAAAAAGTAAAGAAGTCCATTTGCTCCCTAATTGTATAATAAAGAAAACTTCTTAAATTTACTTAAAGAAATTTTAAATCCATTTCAAAATTAAGTTATTTATATAAGATATTTTTCAATTACAGCTGACGGATCGTCGTCATACCCTGTTCTACTCTGCTTTATAGCACCTTTTACCTCACAAGTGGTTTTTTGAATATTCTTTGGAATCATTTTAAAATAAACCTGAGGAGGAGTGGGGAGGGAATATCCCATTATTTTAATCAGCTGAACATTGATAATAACCTATATTATGCACTACTAACTATAATTTGTAACGATCGGATTATTAAGTTAGGTATACAAATCGGAGGAGTAAGATAATGTACAAGATGAGTCCGTGGGCGGCAGTTATTCTAAACTATACAGAAGAGAGTACCGGTTCTTGATAAATACATCCCCATTATAGGGTAATATAATTTTGTTCTTGGGAATATGTATTGCCAATATTTTATGGATATAAGGGCAAGCAATTGAGAAAATCGTGAAAGAAATGAGGAGGAAAGACGAGGTGATTTGTATGGTATGTATGGATTGCGAATGTGTGATAGGGTGACGAATAAACGAGGACAGGTACTGGAGAAACAAATATTGGACAATGTTTTGCTCCTAAAAATATATAAAGAGAAAAAGCCATACCTAGTCACTTAATAAATATGTAATAGTCTTTACGATAACGAATACATGATGCAGTGCGTTTGCTGTCTTCCTACGTCTTTTATTATTATCGTACCTTTCATTTCAGTTTACCAAAAGTGTATTCTACGTCTGCTTGGTACATTTACACTGCTAAATATTATTCAAGCTTCTTGAAACAGTAAACTAATGTGTAAGTGTAGCAGACGGAAATTATTTTACTGCGTGTATACCAAACTTTTGAGCGAAATACCGCTAATGTGGTTGTAATGCATACTAATTGTACTTTACCAACATAAAATTTAAGCAAAATCGTTGGAGCTGTTTTTGAGAAACATTCAAAAGAGTACTTTGACCTTCATGTGAAGTACCCTTTGTTTTAAANTGACAAGTAAATTCTACCGCAAGTACGAAATACGAATTAAAATGATCCAATCATTTACTCATAATCGCTGCGTACAGACGGACGGACGGACGTTATGCCAAAAACCCTTTTTCAGAACCAGGGATCGTCAAAACGGATATTTCCGTCGAAATCTCGCTTTTGAATTTTTCCCCTTTACAATACTTTCTATATGAAAAAGTAACGTTACTGACATCAGAGGTCTAGTGGTAGCGTCGTATCTCCCACAATACCTCTGAACTCTAGAACGTGGGTTAAAATCCTGCGCGATCGGATAATATGTTTCTCACCCACACGAGACAATTAATGATTTGAAACCAAGTATCCCAGCATCCCAACACCTGACTATCCCAATTTCTCACCTCTGTCACGGTCAGATGGAAGAGTAGGCTTCTTGGCAATAAATAAAAAAATACTGATATTCTATTAATTTGGGATTTTTATTCTTGTTGCAATTGATTACACAAAAAGCTATACTTTTTGAATTGCAAGGAATAACTTATTTTGAACAGAATACTTATTACACTGTAAATGATTTTCAAGCAATATCTGGATATTAACAAAAGTAATAATGTAAATAATATTATCTCGTTAGAATGTATATATGTGTGTGTAACTTAGAAATCAGTAGAGTGTTTCCTACGAAGAATCTGAAGGCGTAGTGTATACCAAACGTGCTGTGTCGAGAGAGACTGATGACAGAAAATGGAATCCAGAGATACAATAACCGACGAAATAACTAGCCTAGGCATCGCATCTTGATCTAAAGATTAAGATTACAGTGTAGTGTTATAACGCATCTAAGATTAGTTACGTTAGGAGTCTTCCGAATTCCGTATGTAGCTTTCTAAGAGGGAATGAATGTTGGTTTAAGAGGTTTGCTCTCACATTACCACTGGTTGCCGCAGTGTAACATATTTTCAGTGTGTTTGTTCCTATATCTTTCTCTCACTGGTTTAATGTGTATTACCTCATGACTAATGGTAATATAGACTTTATGTGATAATACTTCTTACATGCTCATGAGCGTTGTAAGTATTATAAAACTTTTAATACAAACGTAATGAAAACTCTTTTTGCATTATTTTAATTTTACGACTCTATACTTCTCAATTACGCGTGACAAGTGTGTAAAAGTTGCAGTACTAGATTGGGTTTAGAAACAATTTTTAAACTACAGGAATATAAACACCTGCAATAGATTATCCAAAGTCTCACTTCAAGAACACTTTGTCGTGTGAATGTTTCATTATGGAAACACATTTTTTTATGATTACAGCTTTATATTATTGATATGCAAATACTAAAAGTATTAACTTTAAAACGGTGTTATTTATAAGGGGTTGATCGTTAAAAAATCAAAAGTACATTAATACATTCTGAATTGTTTGTAAAAATGTTATATCACTTAAACCACTTCAGTAAATTCCTACTCTCATGTGCCACGATAAATGATATGAAGTTTAGATTTTTAACTCACAACTTCAGAGTACCTACTCGTGGAGGAGTGTGTGCAACGTCAACACCTGCGACTAGAGCAGAAGGTCCCGGATTCGAGTCCCGGTCCGTCGCAATTTTCACCTGACTCTTGACGTTGCATGAAGTTTAGATGTTGACTCCAGTCATTCAAATTTTATATGGAATTGTTCATAATTTTTCATTCAATATTATTAGTGAAAATCTGAAGAAACCGTATTATATTAGAATTAATCCGTATACTCATAAAATTTTCATGTCAAAAAATATTCAATAAGCAATTTCCAGTCATACATAATTTTTAAAATAAATCCACAATTAATCTTAAGAATATCAACATTTACTGTACAATATAATTATTCATGAACTTTGTATGTTCGTACGTAAGATAATAATTACATTCTAGTTATGAACAGTACAATCACAATTCACATTCGACTTAGTTATTCATTACAGAAAAGAAAGCATAACAGTATTTTTAATTTTTCTACCAAGAACAAAAAAGTGTAATTTAAGTTATGTTCTTATTTTTTTTAGAATGAAAGAATAACTCATTATTTGCTTAGGGGTCAAATAAAAAAATAACTTATTCATCAATTAGTATTGCTCGAATAAATGAATAGAATTTTATTCGTCATTTATTTACGACAAGTGGAAGAATAACTTGTTATTCGTCATTCAAAGTTTGTCGAATAAACAAATGACTTTTTATTCGTCATTTATGTACGTCGAATGAAAGAATAACTTGTTTTTTGTCAATCCAATTTGACCGAATAAAAGAATAACTTTTTTATTTGTCATTCAAAGTTTGTCGAATAACAGAATAATTTTTTAATCGTTATTCTTGGCACGTGAAATAAAAGAAATATATTTTTATTCGTTATTTTTTCTACGAAGAATAAGGGATGATTTTTTAGTTTATTATATTTTATTCATAAGAGTAAGAATATTGCCAACCCTGGTACTGACATTCTCGAAAACGTCAAAGTCCACAATCGGCCCGTATGAAATCCAGCACCCCTATGGAAGGAGATGCCATTAATAAATGATCGAACAAGATAGATAACAGATACGAGTCCATAATTTTCAGCGTCGTGGAGTTGGTTGTGAAACCCCGGTATCGTGCGTCTAGAAGCATTATCTGGATGCATTATCTGGAAACAACATTTTTCCAGTGTCATCAAGAATATTTCTTTGACTTACAAAATTGATCCAAAGACAGTACCGTACATGTGCTCCTTGGTTCTCCCTACCCGAGTACTGACAAACTGCCGTCCTTTGATGTGTACCGTCGGGTGACTTGACCTGCGCCCGCGTGCTCTGGCCCCTCCCGTTCTTTCTATCGGGCTGGAAGAGTCTTCTAGGCGCGCTCTCGACGGGTGTTAGCGCCCCGCCGAACCCCGTCACACCGAAGCCCCACTCCCTTGCCGGGTCTTCCGCTGTCAAACAATGCGTCTTCTCCAGGTTGAGCGTCTTCGCGTTCAAGAGCCGTAAGCGGAGCGCCGAGTGCTCCGAGGGGCGCAACATCCGAAGCTATCCTGTGCGTCGAAGTTGCTATGGTGTTGCTGCTTCCTCCAATGCACCCACTCATGACTCTCCGTCTTCATCGTTCCTAGAAACTAAAAAAATAATTTATTCCTCTGTTTTGAGGGAAGATGCAAGCAGTTTCTCCGTGGACAAATGAACAAAGCGAGTTACATTTTATGTCTATCATTCTTATAGAAAAATATGTGTTTAGACGTGATTTTTAAGAAAGCGCCTTTCTGTTAGATTAGACATCATTATTAATGAACTACAAAAAATGATCTTATGACGTACGCAAGAAACATGTGCCCATAGAATATATTAGGGAAAATCCTTTTTGATTGTTGGAGTATGTTAAGGTCAGGTAACAAAGGTAGAATATGATCGAACATTACATATACCCCAAACTAATAATTTAAAAGAAAATAATATTAATTGTTTTACTCTTTCTTGAATAACTCTTTATCAAATTAAGAATTATATAATCACAAATATAATATGTGGTATATATAATTGAATATAGTATTTCTTACCAGTCATTTTCACTGCGTTTAAGAGCAAGTATATATTTTAGAATGTCCCTCTTTCATGCTACGAAAATTCATTCGTTTTTCATTTAATTAACATTCAGTTTCCATATAGAAAGTTATTATAGTACATTGTATTGCACAGCATGGTTTTCAGTATTTCTAAGATTCAACAGTTGTCTTTATTCTCGATTCTAATTTTCAATTTTTAAAAGTTGATTTTGTATCCACGTCATTTTAATACGTAAAATAATGTTTTCAAAACAAACGTGCTCTCCTATTCATGAAAACAGTATTCGTACTATGTAGGACCCTACTTCACTCTATTCTCACCTCGATTTCTCTCATAATTAGCATTTGCTGCACTTTCCGCACCCGTACAAATGAGAAACATTACTGTGACGTATACGAATAACGCGATGTAATTTATATTCCTTCGTGAAACCATTGCTTCACTATTCTTCTAATTCTACTATTCTTCTTCTTCTTCTTCCGAAAAGTACCTGCAAATATCTTTACGTCGGTAAGTATTCTTCTCGAATTTATGAGAAAAATTCTTTCTTGCGAAATCAGGTAATTCACAAATTTTTATCAAAACATTTACCATCTCGCGTGATATGACTTTTTCCTTCCGCAAGGTTTTATTGTGAAACAATTTTAAAGGGGCGGATTTTAATCTGTTAAATACTGTTTAATGGTTTATAATAATCTATTTTCTTAGAAATGTGGCACATTCTTCTGTTTTCACAGAGCACGGTAAGTTGGAATTTTTGAAATTTTAGCCAAATCCGTTATTTTTTCTTTCCACGGATCTTGACGAATAGAACCGAATGCAACAGTTCGGACAGAAGACTGATCAAAACCGCCACCCCTCCATTCAAATAAGTACCATCAAGTAGGGAATTTATTTTTCTTAATTTGGTAATTTTCCGTGAATTTGATAATTTTCTGTACAAAATGTAAACGAGAATAATCGATTGCATAATACCTCATGTTTCTAGAAGGTCTGGAAGTGAATTTATTTATCGTTTAGCACCCATGTTTTGGGTATTTGATAAAACGTAGAAAAATTGTAGCTTTTTTCACGTAACTGCTCATTGCGTTTTGTCCCTACCACTACCTAGGGACTTGGAACTCGGTGCCGAGCGGAAAAATCGGACATTTTAGTAGTCCGACTAGTATTTTCCTTGCGTTTCGAGACGTGGTCTGTCTGAATTTAAAAATAAATATAATTTTTCTGACTTCAACATATACTTCGACTTGACTCAAAACGTCAAAAAATAAATTTGTAGTGTCTACAAATAAAAATCTGACTCGTATTCAAAGGGTTTTGTCTCCGAAACTAAACATGTACCATTAACCAAATGTTTGAGATAATGTTGATAAATGGGTTTACGGAAATGTCGTTTATTATGTGACTGTATTTCGCTCATGTATCGAGATTTGAAAGAAATGAAGAACTGACTAATTTGTATTTTTTTAATGTCTCGGTAAGAATAAAATTTTGAGGAATGAAAATTTAACGAAAGTATACAAGAGTGAGTCTGTTAACGTGTTGTTAAATTTTTACAGTCATGTTTTGCGCGCTTTGTAACTCATATGAAAATATGATTTTATAAAATTAATTTTTCTTGGAGGATTTTTCGTACACGTAAGGAAAATTACGGCGCGTCAGGAAAAGAATGTTATTATGTGACTAATTCTTTTAGATTAAATATTTTTTTAAACGGAATGAATGAGCATTTTCGAGTCAACCCGACAAATTCAAATATTCCTTGAATCGTGGTGTCAAATTTGTTCATTCTAACGACAGTGTAGGCTTCCCTTGTCGCAGTCAGATGTGTTTTGGCTATTTGGAAATCGCCGCGTAGTGTACAAAGTACCGACGTTTCGGCCATCCTATCTTCTTCAGGGTACTTATAATTCAAGGTCAATTATTACCAGAAGATGGCCACAGCAAGGTGGTCGAAACGTCGGCTCTCCTTTGGACGACGCGGAGATTCCCGAATAGCCAAGACACATTTGTTGATTGTTACGTAAATTGAAGTAATCAGTTACCGCCGGGAATATTCCTTTGGTAATTCATTGTTTCAGTTATCATCATAATGAACATCCAGAACTATAATAAAGCGTACTAGAGTATCTGCGCTTGTTCTCTCTTGTGGCAAATATGTGAAAAAGCTACATAATCTCTGTTCGGTTTCTTCATTAGTGTTGTTTATTTTGAGATACCAGTTTCATGAGACTAAAGCATAATATTCTCAATACCATTTCTTGCTTTCAACTGTAATCAATTAAATCCCTTACTTTAAAATCCCGTACCTGATGTAACTGATCGACTTGCCACTACTCCGCAAATTTTCATGGCCAAGTGGTAAAATAATGTTTTACAGAAAATTCCATCAAGGAACAAGAATGAGTCACCAAACGTAATTAAAGGCGAGGAATATTTTTTTTCTAATGCAAAATAATAAAACAATAAGTGTAAACATGCAGGTCAAATCTGACAATGTGAACTACGACTCGAAAATCTCTAAGAAAATGACCGTCGAAAAATTTCACGAAATTTTGCACTGATGAATCCATGACAAAAAATTCCAATAGATTTTATCAAGAGCTATTCGTCAGCATGTCATCCTGGTATTTGTAGTATGGAGTAAATGCTTCTGGGCGTATTTTTACGATACCAAGAATCACTCTTTCAAGTAAACAGCTTTACCTTGTCCCACGTATTTTTCCCCCGACGGATGATAGGCCACGTTCGAAAAGCGTTTCACAATTGGCTTTCATAAGAAATTTATTATTCTCTGTGATGTGAACACAAGCGCAACGATATGGCTCTTTTATCTACTCGAGGACAGAAACCAAAGTTCATAAATTGGGAACTAAGAGCAAGTAATATATTAATGTGGAGCTAATACATATTGTAACAAAAATTCGATTTACATCGATTTTTTGTGACTGAGATAAGATATTGGAGGAAGAAGGAGGGACTGGACGGACAGTTTTGTTTTCAATGCTCAAGTTCACGTACATTATTTTCTTTTGTTAATTTAAATTGACCGATAAATAAATTGTCACATTATAATCCATTAAAATTGTTAATATAGTTTCGAATAGATGTGAAATGCAACTTATGAATGATACATTCAATATTTTGGACCTTCGTCGTACAAAGGACAATTTTATTACAAATTACCTGGCAAAGTAAATGTAAAAAACGATTCTTTCAATGTGAACCCAATTCGCAGTACAAACTATTTTTGAAAATTGCTTAACCTTCGGTTTCACCAATCTCGGTTGCAGTATTTTAATCAGGGTCGAAGGGAGTTAGTTTGTAACGTATTGTAGGGTATTATGGCCCTCCTAAGCTTTAAGTATTTTCTCTGTCTCTATTTTATGAACTTTTGGCAATAAAAATACGTGACATGCTAGACATACGTGATATTTAAGTAGAAGAAAAGAAATGTACCATTCTTTTTCCAATCATTTTTCAGTACGAGAATATTATATGAATAATTAGGTAAACAATATAAAAGTGAGTAGAGCGCGATTTGTTTTCAGATTTAATAATTCAGAGTTGAAGTAAACAGTATTAAACGGCAGTCACGTAAACGGTAGTCAGATGTTTCTTTCGAAAATTGATGTCGCTAAGAAAAAAGAAAAAAAAGGAAATTGCAAGTATACACACCAGTAGGTCTCAGACTAAACGTTCCATAACGTTACCTCGAAGAGAAAGTAACATTTCCGACACGTTAATATTACTCACATTGGCTATAAAAACCACTTGTCAACATTTTAGAAGAATGTTTTCCATCATGTTTTGGATTAACTCTGCGCCAAACCCAACATGACTAGACGATTTCACGATAAAACTGACAAAAATACGTGGTTAATGAGAAATTATTTTAATTAGTTGAGGGACAAATTCTGACTTATCGAGTCATCTGAATAAGGTAACTACAGCAACTCACAACCTACTGTTTAAATGAACCATGTCCATGAGAACTGACTGTGGTTTCCCACTTATCACTCATGTGCCTTTGCTGTAAGGAATATGAGCCAAATTGACTGGTTCCGGGTATATTAGCTGCTGCAGGAGGGTTGGGTCATTTTCTTTGAGTGTGGAATATGTAATTAAATGTTTCAAAGAACATTTAGAAGACCGCTGCAAACTTTTGAAACTGTAAGTTCTGCATCAATTAAATCATTACTGGTATTATGTTATGTTCTGTCGGTGCGGTACTTCTTAGTACGTCTTTCTTTTATTTATTATTTTATTTATTTATTTAATTTATTAATTTATTTATTTATTTATTTATTTACAGTTACTTGTACGACGGAGAAACCTGGGATAGTGAATATCTTTCTAAGCACCCTCTATAAATAAAATCATACCTATTCATACTTTGAAATATTGTGTATTAAACAAAGATATATAGCAAGAAAAAAGAATGTGAAATCCGGATAGATGCAATAGTTGTAGGACAGCTGAAGAATGATTTCGTTTCAGCGACCATTTATCTGTACACTGTGATTGTGACCAAGTGATTCGGCCATCTCTATTAAATCCAACGTGTCATTGAAGATCTCTCGTGTTGGGAAATTGTGACATGAAATTATCACGATTTAAAATAATCTTGTTCGAATTGCCCCTTTGAATTGAAGAAGCATACATGCAATTAACCAAGTTAGTCAAACAAGGCTTCCTTAAAAGCTGACTTACTGATGGAGAAGCGAAGAGTTCTCGCTGCTTCAAACTTTCCCGAGAAGACGTGAGATCTTCCCCTAGAGGTACTTCTCAATTGCTCTGAGAACTTCCGAGACACTTCATCGGAAATTACCTCTCCGGAGTCTTGCGATGCAACCCTCTGTTCGATTAACAATCAAGCAGCCCATCTCTTATGTTCAGACAACACCAATTTCCGAGATATGTTGTGAAATTCACTACACACGAGAACTCTGCGTTCTCATTAGATCGGCGACTCGGAAAATCAGAAGTTTTGAGCAGTTGAGAACAAATCTGTGGCTTTTATATGTTGAGTTTCTTGGGAAAAGGAAGGAGAGATCCTTAGTAAATTTCCGGATCACTCGAGAAAAGAGGCGATATTCATGAACATGTTTGTCGTATGAATGGAAATATGGACTCACCAGTTGTACGGTACTATCCCTCCCATATGCCCTAAAATGTTGGTTTTTACGTTAGTTTGATTTTATCAGCTTTGAATATCCTTATTTGTACGTGTATTTCGATTATTCGTTAAATTATGATATAAAAAATATATTTTAAAACTAGTAATGAGAAAATATCTAAAGGAAATGTAAGTAGAAGACAATAAACAATGCTTTTTATCACGGAAAATAAATTTAGATGAATAGGTTACATTATTCATCATAAGTGATTTGTGAATAATGTAACCTATTCATGGACATTAGGAAATAACGAATCTGAGATGTTTACGTTTATTTATGTTACCTAATATTATTGTTCATTAAATATTTTTTGTATAAAAAATTACATAAAGTCTTGTTTATGTACCGAAATATAATTTTATTCCGGAATTTCAGAAATATTTAAGAGATATGCCTATTACCATCAAAACCTTTTTGACTTAAGAGTATTCGTGTTTCAAACGATTCGTGTCAGTAAGGAAATTAATTTCACGAAAGAAAAACGTTTTCACTCGTTGCATTTATGGAATATACATTTATGGTTACGTTAAACTGCTCCAGGGATCAGCACATTCGTTAACACATTTGAAATTTGAGTGAGCTTACTGTCGTAAACTTCTATTACTATATCTCAGAGCAAACCGTCCTTAATAGATAATAATTAATTAATTGAATAAGATCTTCAAATAACTCCAATTTTTAGGTGTCTGAAACGAATGTAAAGTTGATACATTGACAAATATTACTGAACGAGGGAAAAATCCGTTAATTATATTCGTCACCATCATGAGTGAAAATAAATAATTTAAGACTTACGGTCTTATTATGGACGAAAACTATTTATTTTGTGCTTTTTATAACAACGTTTGGACTTTTGGTTTAAGTCGTCGTCAGGTATAACAAATTAAAACAAGAAACGTAACCACATATCAATTGAACATGATATAAACGTAAATATAAACACAAAATATGTTTACAAAAAAGCAGAAATTGCACAAATGTTATAATATTGTATTGGAAATACTCGATAGCTTTTCTGCGACATTGTGTAAACTCAAACTTCCGTGTGTATTTTTAAAAAAATATCATTTCTGATGTGCTATGTTTGTAATAATGAACTTCGTTGTCCAATATTAATGTATTATCCTAATCCATCAAGTGATCATTATTAATATAATGTGAGTTTATTACACTTTGTTCTGCTGATTTTGAATTATTTATTTATTTTGATTGTTAATTGTAGTATAATGAGTTAAATGCATTTAGAAAGGAATCCACAGTTATGTGATCACTGAGAAAATCGTCAGAAATAATATTCAGTGTACTGGTGAAATATGCATCTCTTTAACTACGTAAGCAGACTAATAACAAATGATTACCCATGCATATCCGTCCGTTGCCTTTTCCTTTGGAACCCCTCTCTCCCTCCCCGCTATCTCATCCATCTCATCCTCTCTCATACGACGCCCCACCACCTGTGGGGAGAAACTTCGCCGGAAACACGTGTCCAAAGTTTCCTCGAAACTCAATTAAAACCACAAAACTCACCTTCCGCTCACCGCACCTTGCTACTGCGCCTCACCTCTTCGCGCTGTTTTCGTAACCCGGCATGTCTTCTCGCCTTTTTACCTAGACTCTTCTGCTCACCCTTCCCCGCTGCCGGGCTCTGAACCCCGCCAAGACATCCCGACGTCCCCGCGACAGTTCGAATAGAATGGAATTCGGGTACGCCACTCTCATGGAGGACTGTGGTAGGCTCTTGAATGGGTGAACGCTGCAAAGGACACAAAACGGAAAGGGAATCAAAGGGAGGAAGGTAAAAGCAACGTTGAAGTGGAGATCCTAGCAACGAGGAGAATAGGATGAAGGAATATGATGGGTCTTCAACTGAGGGTCCAAGAACGTAAAGAGCGCTTTTACCACATAATCAGGAGTCGCGCGACGGAATATTTTATAAAAGGTTGCTTGGGAAAAACAGGATACTCCCCCTTCAATTTTACCTCCAACCTTTCTCCTTCCGACAATGGATTTATGCGCACATACCTGACACTGGATTTTAAATACAGTACTCAAGACAATATAATTGTTTTTAGAATATATATACGAATAATAACTATGGTATTTTCTTGATTCCGCTCATTATATAAAACTATCGTTGGAGAATCTAAAATAATATGAGATCTATATATCTATATAACAACATATTGTAAACTTATGCAAATAAAACACTTATTTAAAATTTGATTTTCCTGAATTTCTGCGATAGAGTGCAAATCTTATTTTAACTAATCTTTGCTCATCTTAGCAGCATCAAACATTGCCTAGTATATTATCAAACTCGAAAGATTGTAAATTCTTTATCTAAAAATAATGTTGGAGATAAATAGAAAAAACGTTGTTAAATAGTATGGTCTATATAAATTAAATTATTATAAAAATAATTGTATTGTTGATTTTCTCTGACTTATTCCCCAGACCATAATTTGTAATATGTAGTTTTGGTTAGTTTCTCAGCATAATATATTTATAATGTATACAAAGTAATTAAGCGATTACGAATCTGAATTTACGTACCATGTCACAAATTAAATTTATTATTTTCAAATATTTTAAGAAGTTTGTATCTTAATAAAGCACATTTCAGTAAATGTAGGCCCACTCGTCGATATAAAGGTTTCTAAGTGTTAGGTGTTATGGAAGGGCGTACTAGGAAAAATTACTTGGAATTAAGAAAAAAAGGGATCTCAGAGAGTAGGGAAATTTTCACGTAAGTTTTAAAAATGAAACGTTTGAGATATTCCTTCCCAGAACAATATAAACGGGTGATACCCCCGCTACCATCATAAGCTAAAAATGCTGATGAATGACTGAATCTTACGATCTGTTGAAATAAGACGAATGCAAGAGGGGGAGACGCATTGTCTTGTTGTTTGGTTTATTGGGATAATTTTGATCTTTGTAGACAGAACATTGGTGTTTATGGTAAACATAAATTTATTACCGTGTCATGTATCCAAATGCTATGGAGAGTACACTTTCTTGTCAGAAGGCTCTCTTACCCGTGCAAAGAATTTTGTTGCTTCCGTTGTAGTTCAGGATTTCTTTGTTTCATAGTTCTTTGTGACATGCCGTCGTCTTTATGGTAGAATTTTATTAGAGTATATAATTACCTTTTTCCTGTGTTGTAAAATGTCTGTAGTCGCAGTAAAATTTTCCCAGATTATGGCCCTCTGAGACGGAGAAATGTTCGGCAAACCTACTTGGCGATGTTATCAGTAAACCTAAAACTATCGATACCATAAGTTTTTCGCTTTAATAATAAGTCATTGAAAATCATAATAAAATTGAAATCATCCTGTGAGATGGCGTTCTAATACGTATCCCTCATGTTCGAAGTACACGACGATATGAAATATTGAGAAGAGCAGATGCTTGAAATTAGAGCAAACCAAAATACAACGTTTCAAATTTATAAATACCGAGTAATCGCTCGGTATTCCCGGCTATCCTACTATGTTTCAAGGAAGTCAAGATTTGAGGGATGTTGCGAGTGTTATTGTATCGCATTCATCTTTCATTTCAGAAATGTAAAAAATGCCCCTTAGTTGTATCGTATGGTTCCTCTGGAGACAGACAAATGAATTCTAAAGTGATGAACGAAATATAAAAATTTTCATTGAAACTCCTAAATGAACTCACTCATGGAAATCGTAGTTCCGACAAATTGGAGAGAGCCAGGGGTGGATTAAAATATCTATCATATTCTGACATACGTTACGCTTCCATGAAATAAAGCAGGTCTAATAACTTCTCAATGAGGCAGTTAAGTGAGGAATATTATAAATATGTGGAGGCCAAGTTATGCGTGCTTGGGCACTTCGACAGCCATCCCGGGAGCACCCTCATCCTCGCCGCCTGTCCCGAAGAGGAAGTCTTCCTGTCCTGTGGGCGTCACTCGGTGGGGGTGGAGGGACGGGACACGTATCGATCTGTTGAGACGAGTCTTCTCTGCGTCGCGTCCTCTCCCTTTTCTTCTTCCGGCGACGGCGACGCCGTGGACCCCGGCGCGAGGCCGTCGAAGGAGCGGTGCGGCGCGGCAGCGAAAAGAAACGGTGCGCGGAAGACGCGTCGATCGGCGACTACTTGCAGCTCCGTCCCTGTGGATCGCCCGCCGGCACTTTGAATGGAGTGGAGGGCTCGCATGTGCAGTACATGCTTTGCGGTAGCTTTGAGAGCGATGTTACTTGCTTGTCGTACTACCCTCGGGGATCGGGAACGGAGTGAAATGGTGAAATTCTGTGCTTTGGAGGGCTCACCACGAGGATATGCTACCTCCTCAACTATCGATTCTACTGTTACTCACTTTCATGTCTTATGGTTACTCGAAATTGTTATAGCATTATTTTACTCTCGTGTTACATGCACTTACTGAAGTATTCCCTCGCACGTTTTCTCAAGTGAAAACAACTAAAAAAAATATAAATGTTTGTTTCATTACATTTACGTCTGTTAATATTTTAATTTGTTTAGAAGATGGTCATGATGACTAAAATAAAACCGACATCCTTATAAACTTGTAATTTGTCGTGAGAGTGCGTATTTTCACACAACTTTTTCATGTTTCGAATGTTTTATTTTAATAGGATTTTCACACTAATTTCATCAGTATAGAAAGTTGCTAGGAATAGGGAATAGTACTTCCTTAGCTATCGTGATGATTCTCGTCGCGAGAGTTCTTGGAGATATAAGGGATATCAAAGATAAATGTCAATACGTCTTTCTTAAACGAAACAAAAATCGACACAAAATGATTTACTCTTTTACAGAAAATTTTTTTACACTTATAATTCGAGATCTTTGCATCTCAAAATACATTTCAGGGTAGACGATTCTGAAACGCAAATTGCTATTTTTACAATATTGGGAGCAAAGCATTGTCCAATATTAAACTAGTGAGACATTACCATTTTCTTTGTAATGTACCGTTAGCAGCAGTTCATCTACAAATACCAATATATTTTCATTTTTTGTGTAAAATATTTGACAGATGACCATCAGACCGATTTGATATTAAAAACATTATAAAATCATTAAGTAACGATTTATAATTTTCCTGGTAGTTTTCTAGTCTATAAAATGTTTTGGATACGATTTCATGAATTTATGAGGACAGAGAGGGGTATGCATAGGTGTGGCAGATGTAACTGATTAGGTATTAAAATGTATAGAATTCAAAGACAAGGAGCGGTGGAGGTAGTTGAAGAAGACACGGAAGGGGGTTACTTTTAGGAATGTAAAACTGTGCAAATAACTGGTAGATACGTCAAAATGCGAGGGGTGTGATCACTTCAAAGGGCGGACAGAAGAGAGGATGTGCGCTCGAAAGAGCCATGAAGAAGAGCGGGATCAGAGAAACTCACTCAAGTGGGATCGGCAAAACACTGCGGACACATAAGGGTGGGTACCGCGAAATCTCACGATTTGCGGTGAAGGGTCTTTGTTAGAGATCCACAAATTTAGATTTGAGGCACATTTCATTTATCAGAGGCACTTGCTGGACAAAAGAATGTGGAGGACAAAATATATCTTCATTTGTTAATTTGCTGATTAAGCGGTGCTGTAAAGTAAATTATCTACTGGAAAGTAAAATTATGCTTCTATGGTCAATATTTTTAGTTAATATTTGTTAAAATTATATTGTTTATAACTCACTCTCTTCGTCTAATGTTTGTTCTAAAGTTTTCCCTCCCCGGCATCTAGACTTCTTAACATCCACTTTTTCTGATAGTTCTAATAGTACTTCAAATTCCCCTAGATTTTGATGAACTCATCCTCAAGTATAATTCCCCCCTTCTCCATCCTCTTTCTCCTAGTCCACGCTCATGTGTTCGAATTCCACGTTATCCCGCTGCGTAACCACTACCCGCATGCATACTCATTCCCCTCTTTCCTCCTAACCAACCCTCGGTTTCCGCGGAGCGTCGACCGCCGCCGCCACTGCGCGATGAACATGAAATCGCAATGGCTCCAGCGAGCGCCGCACCGGCTGTGGCAACAGCGTTGCAAAGCCCGGCGTTTCACTGGCCCACGCGCGCCCGTTTGTCAGCGCAAATGAAACAACCTCTCGGCCCTTGGGGCAGAAGAGCCTCGTGCGCCGGACTCCAGAGCCCTCCGGAAGCAGACAACCTATCTTTCAAATCCGCCGCTCCTCTCTCTGAAGAGGTCTGGCGATGGCAGCAATTGTACCTCGCAGCGTTGTGGAAGTATCTGTCATATCTCTCATTCAGAAGATGGAATGTAGAATTATATCATTGTCCATCTCACCTGCTCCTAAACACGACTCATGCTGCCGGATTTTACTTCTATCGTGATACATGCATCATCATTTTTTAAATTGTTTAGTAGACTTCTATGCCGTGTCATGGAATCCTTCTCTTCCCCTGACACTCTGACTTCAATTAGGGTAACCTCAATTTGTAAGATAGTGATCATTTCCCTTTGATCACTTTAGACTCGAGAATGGTGAGCGTGATGTAATTTATATCCGCGTTTTGAATTTTTTTGTAGATAAAAAATTGTTTGTAATTCTTACGCTGACTTTAACCGATCATTTATTTATTTATCTATCCATTTGACGGATGACATTCCATTTACAATGAAATGTTCATAAAATAGCATATTCTAAATTATTCCAAGTATTATATATATTTTATCTTTCGAATATATCATTCGAATATTCAAATTATTAGAACATACTGAAAATTATAACAATTTAGGTTCGAATTCACGAAAAATAGTTCATCTTCAACGGACAAATTTGTAACCTTCTGACTTAAATGACTTTTAACCCGATAAATAGAAGAATATTGATTGCTGAAGTCCATCATGTCAAGGGACTTAATCTTGCCGCAATTATTTTGGAGTTGTCTATGGATGTCTCGTCATTCTTCGTCGAATATGGGTACTAGTTTGAGGTTGAACGGAGGAACAAACTATATAATAAGTTCATAAAGGACGGGGAAATCAAAATGCACTATTCCTCCCTCTAATAAGATTAGATTTTGGGGGGCATTTTAAGGTTGAGAACTTAATTTTTCTTTGCTGAATATGCATAGAGGTTTATGAGATCTGCTTAAAGAAATTCACCTAAGAAAACATCCTTAGTTTTGAGCATTCAATGAAACTTGGCGTCATCTACAAATAGAAGTATGGCTGAAAATTTCATAAAATATAGTAAGTATATTTTACTATATCAAAATGTTGATAAGTGAAGGTGTCATTTGTGGAACGCCAGAAAATACACGAACGGAGTCTGATTTGAAAGAGGATGTTTTCACTTCCTGAGAGCGAGTAGTAAGATATTTTGTTAGTCATTGGGGTGCCGACTTTTAGTAATTTAGAAGAGAAAATTTAGGTCATCATAGTAGATGGCTTACACATGATTCTAACGGTTTTCATAATGTTGAACCCAATAATTGGAGGTTCTTGATTTTTGAGGAATGAATGTATCATAACAAATTAGTCGGAATTAGATTAGTTTCCCTCAGTGACTGTGACACTCATGCCCTTAGAATCTTGATGTATGGTTCCAGTTCAGATGAGGGATTCATAATTTTGATAATATTCATTCTCTGTCATGGAGTGTTGCTACTAGGCAAATATCAGATTTCAGTAGCCACCATATCTTTGGTGGTAAATTACAGATCTTAGTCACCCTAGTTCTTAACTGCGTATTTTGAAGGTTCGGGTTGATCGGAGTTAAGAATAATTTCAATGTACATTTGATTTTCTCTAGAAAATTATTGAAATGTCGATCCCACTATACATCTAAAAGAGCAATAGGTCAAATCAGCTCCTAGTAATTCCTTCATATTTTCTGGTTTGTTCACAATCATTTTACTGGAGCTTATTACCAGTAGTCAGTAAAAAAAAGTTAGGTGCAAAACGAAGGAATAATTGATGTAAAAATACAATATTGATTCCGTCTTATATAATAAATAACTTCATTAAGTGAAACATCACTCAAAGCATTGAATAAAAAAATTTAAATTACGATGCCAACATGTAATCCGTAGGATTCGACTCATGAACTGGATGCTGAAAACCACTTAACAGAGGTAGCTAAACCTTGATGGTGACATAAAAGAATGAAATCAAGGTAGATGCAGGGAGCTGCTGGGATCTGTTTCCCTGCAAACTCCAGGAAAAAAATCAATGTCCTGGAACAGTTGGCGGCTTGTGGAGGAAAGGGGAACCGACACCACCACGCGGTTGAATTTACCGTCGGAAATTGAACAGAAATACGATAGGGATGAGCATAATGCTTTATTTGGTGCGCGCGAGTCCAGAACATCTGTGTGCTTTACAGCTTGATTAAAATTTAATATTAAAGTTTTTCAAAAAAAACTGCGCGTGAAAATGTTTTAATGTACATAAAATAAATGTTTGAGACTAGGTACCACGAAATCCTATGTTAGACAATAATTTTGGCTTAATAGTGTTCGTTAAATACGCTGACATATTTGTTATCTGGGTAGATAGTTTTAGACTTTCATGTCTTTGCTTGACTTAATCATTTAATGAAATTTTTCGTTATGTTCTAAAATTGTATAGTTTAGAGACGTTTCATATAACAGTGTTTCACTCTATTATATTATGTGTCGTTGACTCTTTTTGCATTATTTTGATGTAAAATCTAACTTAAAATCTAAAATAAAAGCATCTCATTATTTCCGTTCACCTTGTAACTAGGAGAACAATTCAAAGGGACGAGGAAGAAATGACAAGGGTGTTAACGTATTACGTTATTGTAGAAAATGGCGAGGTTGACAATGTTGCACCAGTCAGTTTTAATTGTCTAATGGAAACAGAACACTTGGTAATGAGATGTTTACTGATATTAACGGGAACATATAGAAGCCAGAAGTTATAGCATGAAAACGAATTGATGGAGAAAATATAGATAAGTCTAAATGTGGCGAAGAGTGAACGAATGGGATGAAAGGGGAAAAACGCATTGCGAATGCATTATTTGAATAATGATACGGAAAAGGGAAGAACGAAAGAATAATGAGGAAAAGGGAACGGAGATTCGGTATGTATCTTTGTATTATCCTGAACGAAATATATTACTCATTACAAGAGAAGTGCTCGAAAACTGGTTTAATTAAAAGCAGAAAATGAATGTGTGAGAAATACAGAGCGCAATATCTCATAAACGCAGCTCTCGCCCATCTGTGAGGGATATTATTTTCTTCCGTTGATTAGTCAAATACAACTCGGTATAGCATAACCGATGGCATTGAGAAATGAAATCATTTGAGATGAGTTTACGGAATATTTCTATCTACTTCGTCAGAAAAGATCCCCTATAGACGCTTTGCCCATGAAAGGCTTGCGCAAGCCTATGTTATACTAGAGCTGTCTGCGAGTTCAAAGGGTATATGCGATTTATGTAATTATCTTCTCCTGACGCTGTCTCGTGTCGATGAATGTAATGTGGATGAATTCTTGCACTGAGATGGTGAAAAAGGTGTTTGTTGTGTTGTTCTAAGTGAGTCTCCTTATGTGGTTCATGATACGACGTTTGGCCCAGTACAATTGCACCAAACCCTGAGTAAAACGAACTTCAAAACGATGGCTAGATAGTTCAGTAAAATTTTTGTCCAGGACGCAATAAACTATTTTTTATTTGTATTAACAGTCGCTATTGTTGACCGTTTTCCGGATTAAGGTAAAGGTCATACAATTCAAAGTATACATTTAAATATACAGTACCCATATTTTATTAACACGAAGTTCATGTTACGATTGAGAAGGAAGAGAAATTGTTTAGATTATTTTTCAAAATACGAGTTTTTTTGTTTTAGAAGATTGGGAAGTTGTATGCACAAAAGTCGTTACCTGATCTTTCCTCCCTTGATATTAAAAATCTTAGAAAGAACGTGTAATATTTGCTCAGTGGTTAACATTAATATCAACATTGTAATTCGTATAGTTTATTGATATTCTTTTGGAGACGATGCACTAAAAAATTAAGCATTCTAAGTACAACAATACTCAACAATCAATCACCTATTCCATCTATATTCAATACCCTTATAATTTTCAAACAAACTTGACTTTGTCTCGAGCACTAAGGTTTCCTAATTACAATAGTGTTTTCTTCATTGAATTTTTTTCAATAGCGAAAGTATTGATATGGTAATTCGGCTTAGAAATTCGGGTTGTAATGACTATTCACTTTCATTTGAGTTTCGATGAGCGTCTAGGAAATTCGTATGTCAGGATCTTTCTTTAATAAACAAAGATTTTTATTGTGAAGGTGCAGCTCTGGTGTTTAAAAAATCTGAAAGTATTCTCTGTAGAACAAGACCGAGGTAACATTTTGATGTACGCAGAAGAAACTTCGTATTGTAATTCTTTCCGTTTTGATTGTTCGATATACTCAGTAACAACGTTGGTAAAAGCATGGATCACATGAGCATGAAATGAAGGGCTCGGAGGATTGAGTGGGTAGGAGGGGAGGATTTAGTAGAATAAGGGGTCGAGAATGGTGGCAAAAAGGGGAAGACTAATGCCCATCGGCCTACGCCTCCCTACCTCGTCACGCAGTGTGCTTCATGTTATATCCTTCCCTCTTACCGTGACCGACCCTGGTGAGCATTGCAAACCTAATTTTAATGTGAATCTATTGCATACATGCTGTCAAGACTTGTTTAAAAAACGTTATGTAAAATAGTGTATTGTTTCTTCAATTTACAAAATAATACCTACCTTAAGTTTATATTTGTTGGTAAGTTTAAAATTGCTGTGATATCATAAAGATCAATAAACGTTTTCGGCTCCTGTTTGGGCTGCTCCACCACCTTATTTGTGCATATAAATAACCTCAAATTAAAAAGCTTGAGTTCATTAATATATTAGTGTACAAGAGGAACAAGGTTCTGATACTTGGATAGAGTCACTTTGTCAACTATTGGCTCGTGATTGACTTCAAAAAATTAAGGTAGGTTTTAATGCTCACGACGGTTAAGAACTTTGATTTTTAAATTTGAATTCAGTAATGTCTGAAGAATAAAAACTGAATCTAACGCAAGCGCAATCCATGTGGTCTCTCTTCCAATCTTTGTATTCGTTCTTCACCTCGTATTTCTTTCCTCGTTGCAAAACCACCGTGTACTTTATTTGTACGCCGCATCCCAACTGCTAATTCTTGACCTGTTTTATTCTCACTCCATTTTGTTTTCGCGCTATTAGCATACTCCTTAATTCCATGTCCTTATTTTCGTGATCAGACCTGTTATTTCCGCCTGAAACCCTACGTGTACTCCACTATCCACTCAACGCTCCCATGCTTAACTCCGTGCCTCATTCTCCCACTTGAACGCTTCTGGTCTCCCGTTATTCCGCCAATCCCTGCTTCGGTTCTCAGTGCTCGCATTGGCGTGCGTTCCCATTCCGTTTGATCCCCGTGCATATCCGCTTGCCACATTACAAATTAATGTGTGTTAGGCCAGGTGAATGCCAAATCAAAGAAAAATTTCAGTAATGTTTGGGAAATAAAAATGCATAATTAGAGAGGCGGCGAAGCGAGTGCAGAACATGTTCACGTGGGATGGGGAGTGTGGGTGGTGGAAACGCGGAGTGGCGGGACAGCCGCAGCCGCAACCCTAGTCAGCGCCGGCGCCCGGCCTGGGAGCATGAGCCCCAGCGACCAGGCCCGCGCTCGAACACGCGTGCGTGCTCGAGCGCGTGCCTCCGACACAACGCGCGCTCTCAGAACACGCTTTCAAATGCGCTTTAGGCGCGGTCGTAATGAAACGCTATTATTATAATTAGCAAATGAAAAGTGCATTAACACGAGTCAAAAATCCGTGTGTCACCGCCGAGGTGGATGCATGGCTAGCGAGAGCCTTGTGGGACTGGAGTACGGTGTCCCTTTAATACACCCAAATCCCTCCGCAACCCACCACTAGTCCCGCCTCTTTCCTCATCACTACTTCCTCTATTCATACCCACTACTTGTCTCCACCTCTAGTCCTCCCTCGACTTGATCTCGCCACTTGATCTCTCCAGGATTATCCCTCCATGTACATACACAAAGGAGGAACATGTCAATCAGTATCCTCACCATTACATCTCCCTTTCCAATACGTGGCTTCCAATACTCAGTAACTATTCCCTGACACATTGTCCTGTGACACCAGTGTTCAATGCAGTTATCGATTTCCATAGTAGTGACACCGGAACTTTCCTTTCCTTTTTACTCGCAATTCCCGATCAAAACGGTAAAGATAACAGAATTACAGAAGTTTGTGTTACTTGAAACGTAGGAAGTGCAGGAAGAGTAAATGTTTTATGCGGTATTTAGAAGGGAGGCCTTTTTTTATCAAAACAGTGCAAATTCCATCTTCATAGAGTTTTTTGAAGCGGAAGAATGAAGTTTTTAACTTAGAATATTCTCAAAATTAATTTACTAAATTTAAATATCCTTAGTAACATTACCTACAGTACAAGAATATGAGGAAAAAATAAACAAACGCCTTTCCCTTTCCTTTATGATTGATCTGAAAAACTAAAGACTATAATCGTGACATTTTGCCTCTCTTCTTCTACGTATTATTATTAAACTTTACTGTAAAAATTACTATTATTATTATTATCGGTATGGGTATTTCAGTACGTGCAAGGAATTTCCACTTCCCGTAGGTCGCGTCGTCTTAAGAAAGTATTAGGTGCACACTTATTATCATTGGTTGGTATCATTATTGTTGTTATTTTCAATATTTTTATCATTATTATTAATTGCGTCCAGACTACGCCGAAATATTTGTTTACACATGATCATTTTTTATGTGAAAAAATGAATCAAAAGTGTAAAAAAAAGAAAAAGGAAATAATTAACTCCGATTATTATTATTATACGACGCTTTGTAGTAACAGTATAGTTGAATGCATTTTCACGAAGGCAGTCATGACAATCATAAAAAGAGATTGATACTTAAATCATGTCAGTTTACAGTACGTTTTGACGTTCTTTTATTGAATCACTAGTCGGTAAAGTCGGTAATTTGTATACTGTAACATTACCAAAAATATCATGTAAATGTTTTCATTATTTCTTTAACTGGAGTTTATATTACTATTTAATAAAGCTAATTCGTTCTTTGTTTGAATTAAATCATTCTAGAATCAAATAGAAAGAGATGATGCAGATAGCACCCGAAATTTTTCCCACAGAAACGTAAGATGCGATGACAAATGAAGATCCAACTTAAGTAAACCAAAGGGAGAAAATACGCCTATATCTATATATAAAAGCGAAATACCACTCACTGGCTGACTAATCAGGAAATCTCAGAAACTACGAATCCTAAAAACTTGAAATTTGGCAGATGGTTCCTTTTAGGGTGTAGACATCCGCTAAGAAATAATTTTACGATAATACACCCCTAAAGGAGGAAAACTCTAGAGAGCCTGGAGCAATTTCAACCAAACTTGATACATAGTTGTTTGACTCTCGGACACCAAACACTGAAAAGGTGACACATCCCTGGCACCTTTAGGGAGGGGGTGAGAAGGGAATGACATGTAAAAATGGACAAATCAGATATTAGAATTGAAACCATGATTCTCTGTGCCCTTTAGTAGGATAAGGGCGCCTTCGTCGCTTCGTAAGTTTACAATCAGTCTACGTTAGAGATCATATACCCTTAGCACCCTAGGGATAGGTGTGAGAATGAGAAACAGGTAAAAATATTTAAAAAAGGTCGATATTGGTATTGAATAAACCATATTTGGAAACGTGTAAGTGAAGTGACACCCTCATTGCCACACACACACACCCTCTATAAGGAATAAGCCTTTTTTGTTGGGGGTGAGAAGTGACATGTAAAAATAATTGAAAGTGATCGAAATTAGTGTTGAGGTCGTAGTTTTCGGGGCCGCTGAAACTAGTAGTGACATTCTCACAGACGTCAAAGTCCACAATCAGTCCACATAAATCCCAGCACCCCTAGGAAAGGGGATGCCATGGAAACATTAAATTAACATTACATGAACCAGATACGATTCCATAATTTTCGGCGTAGCTGATTTGATAGCGAAATCCCGATATCGTGCAAGTAATTCAGCCCTCATGGAAGAAACACACCACTAGCACCTGGAAGGGGGAATGGGTTTAAAGATAAAAATAATTGAGAACTAATTTTGACATATAAAAATTTCATCGGATTTCATAGTTTTAGAGTTGAAGAAATTGTGAAACTACCAAAGCCGTTAAGTTCAAGTTCAGATCACATAGGGACACAGTATCCTTAGAGGATTTAGTAAGAGGTGGGAAGGGCTAGGCGTAAAATTAACGTAAAAAGACCGTTATTATTGTCGAGTCCAGTAGCGTAACTACCGCCGGTTCGACCGGTCCAATGGCCTGGGGCCCCCAAACGCAAAGGGCCCCCAGTACGGATCAAAAAAATTATATAATTGATTTTTAATTATCTCCCTTAAGAAATTTGTTTGAGTTGCCCTTTGGTGTAATTTCAAACAATGTTTCAAAAGAATGTTGTGTCACTTATGCATTTGGCATACCTTGTATTCCAACGAAACGTGAGTTTTAATATGAGATACACAAAAATTTCCTCAAACTGGTGTTTTCCAAACAGTATTTATAATTTTCAATGGGCCCCAAGGTACTACAATTAAACTAATTCTCCCTTATATTATCTTAAGAATTTGAGAAGATACTGTAGAACATAGTTTATGTCATTTGAAATTAAAACAACATCGTAGATATTCATTTTTCAAAATTTTAATTGTTCAACTTTTTGAAATTTTTTTTGTCCTACCTCCATTGTAAAATTATCCATTCAAACTGTAGGATTAATAATATATTTGAAATTTAAGCGTTTTCACTTGTAAAGTAAATCGATCGCACATTAATTTATTTGTACAAATTCCTCAATTCTTAAGAAAAAGCTTGTCAAAAACTTCTTAGCTGGGGGGCGCGATGTGACCATTAGCCGGGGCTCCGGAGGGGATAGTTACACCACTCGTCGAGTCCATGGTCTTTCTGTATTGTGAGATGAATTATCATATTTCCAATAAAATTATGTATTCAGACCACACTAGGCGCACGAAAATCTCTAGGTGGGGTTCGGTAAAAGCGTGACCCGAAAAATTATCAAAAATGTCAGCTATGAAAGGATTTTACGAAAATTCATCCTTAAGAGGGTGAAATGGGAAATTGATATTATGTAAAAACTTTTCCTCGATTATACTAGCAAAATATGGGATTGAGGATACACACCAATACTATCAAACCTCCAACATTAATGTATAACATTTCCACTCGATATCAATGTGAATGTGAGAAAGAGTAATGTTGCAGAGATATTACAAAAAAAGTGAGCAAAACCGCGGGGACTGGACTAGTTATTGTATACTTCCCTAAGTACAACAAGTCAAGAGATGAGCCAGAACCGTGTAAATTAAAGAGAACAAAAAATTATATTAAAAGCTACAGTCAATCCGAAAAGTATGTGATAAGAAGTGTATACGTATGGGGAGAGTAGATAAAAGTCAACCTGTATGTGTGATTTTCTGTTGAATTTTCACTTAAGACTATCAGTTTGGGTAATAACACGGATAGTATCATGGTCATTGACGAAGAGTTTAGTTTTACAATTTTAACTGATTAAATTAAAATAATATTTGTTTTTCGTTGTTGATCGCAGTTACTTACTAAATCTGTGGCTAACAGAAAAATATCAAGTAACTCTTAATTTTAAAAAGTGTCGATATTATGAAATGATATAACTTAAAATACTTTATATCAAACGCGTTTAATTTCATGTAGCAGAACTATTTGTATTTTTCAAATGTTGTTACTGTTCTATTCAGATATGGTTTTGAATTTGATGCCATTTTTGTATATTTTGAAAACGATACTTGTGTACGATTTATCTGCCTTTCATGACTATTTTAGGATATTTCAATGTAGTAATGTTGATTGTGATTTTCACTACCGGAGTAACTGACCTTATCTACTCGCCAAAACGGATTGTCTCTCCTCATATTCCAGCTCTTTACTATGATTTTCAACACTTGTACAGAGAGACATAATTTACAGGTTGAAACTAAATACATTTCTATATTGCATAAATTTCGCAGCAATAGAAATATTGAGCACCGTCATATCGCAGTAATCATGTTCAAAAACTGATAATTGAGAATGAAAAGGGTAGAATAAGTATGAAATAAAGAAAGAAGGGAATAAATTCAGAAAATTATGAAGCATGCAATGTGAAAATATTGATACGCGGTAAGAACATGGTAGGGTAACAAAAAAATTCTAACGGAGCATATCTCAGGGAGACTGCAGACGAGAAAAAGAGTTTGAGAAGAAATATGTTTGGAAATGGAGATGAGATGAAAATATGGCATAATAAAACAACATAATGTGTGCGACAGGTAATTTTTATTGCTTTACCGAGAAGTAACTTTTTATGTTTTCCCGATTCTGGATACAGCGCGAATAATGTACACGCAGGTGAAATGTTATTGGTATTTCATGGGTTAAAGATGCCACAATCGCTCCACCAAAAGGAAAAAAGCTTCAGGTCAATCGAGCACTTTGGCTCTTAGTTCGTGTAGTGTACATTTCAGTTAACACTTGAGAACGCTTTGAAAGCAGAATTTTGTGGCTTGCGAAAGAACCACTTAAAAAGACACGTCCTTCTCGGCTCAGATGGACGAGACTGGTACTTTTGTCACTACATCTCATAGCGAAGTTTCCAAATGAATGACGCAGACGGCGAGGAAGAGGAATGGTGAAGAGTAAACGGAAGAGGCCTTGTGAAGGACGGCAGTGACAGGTGGTACTAACACGCAAAAGACAACAAAAAATGAGTTATAAAATAGATCTCTTTGCAATTTTGTGAGGACGAGAAGAAGTGGCAGTTGGAAGAATGGGAGGATTAGAGCAAGATACGAAGAATGAAGGGGCATCTTCAGAAGGTGGCTTAGGGTGTCGAAGTGGGAGGGAACAAACGGGGAGAGAAGAGGCATTGGGTGGGGGAAGGACCAGAGGGTGAGAGGATGGGGAATGCCAACGTCGGATGGGGTGTGCGGAGGGGCAGCGAGTGAGGAGGTTGAAGGGAAGGGGCGCGGCGTCTGTCGTTGCATGTCGTCTCTGACGGTTCTGTGGACGAGGAGGCACGTCACCACACGAAGAAGCTTAAGTCCACCGGCGTCGTCCGCTGGGTGTGGGTTTCTCACTAGAAGTCCCCGAGCAACCCATGCGCAAGCTTCAGAGACATAACGGCGTGTCGGTTCCGCTGGGAAGCCCCAATGGCACGCGATGGACGCGGATGCCCATGCAGAAAGGCGCCGTTTACGCTCTGCTGGCGAAGACTTTTTAGAGGAATAAGATCACACGCCATTTTCTCGTTTACACGACTTATGCAAATTTTGCCGTTAACAAGATTTATTCCTAAGCCTAGGTGAAAGGAATGAAATCAATTAAATGGACTACGCCGGCAAATATATCCATTTTCCTCATATGAGTTTAACACAAAATTGTTCACATAATATTGTCTAATGCCGTGATTAATTTTAATACCTTGATGACCGAGCTAATTCTCGGATGGCAATGCTGTGTACTTAAAATAAAATTTACTCATGGTGTTTAAACAATCGTTATAAAATATTTAAAGTCGTATCAGTGTAGTACCACGTACATCATGATGTTGACAAAATAAAAAAGAAATTATAACGTTATTCGAAATACTTAGCTAAAGAACAGCATCGCCAGCCAAGTTGGAAAGAAAACTCATTTTCAATGAGTCTCGATCTGTGAGGTTCGAGTGTGCGAGACCAGCATGCTAACCGCAAGACGATCAAGACAGTTTCAAGGAAGAGTACTTCTTTATCAATGTATATTGCAATTTTCATCAGTTTATTGACATTTAATGTAAAACTACGGCGAAATTTAACTCTGAGGGTATAGGTTTCAATTTTTATAAAAGTTCCATAACGATTACAATAAACTTAAGTCACGAAACTTGAGAAATATACTCGTATGATGTAACATAAAAACTGAACCGGAATTTGAAATGCGTATTTTCTGATATTAAAAAAGTATAAAAATGATTCTAACCAGAAAAGAGACGAAATTAGATCACTTTTTCATCTCAAAAAATATATATATTCTACAAGTTTTATCAAAAGTGTTTTCCAGAAAAATTTCAGAAATAGACTTTGGGTCTCAAGTACAATTGTTGCTGTCTTAATGGCCTATGATCTTTCGACTTCCCTGTCCATTTTGAGCTATCCATTTACTTCATTCCCCTATGCTTTCCCTGACAATTGTGAGTCCACTACCTTTTTTTCATGCTGAGTCAATCTGTTGTCCTGAAAATAGCGCATTTAATAAAATGTTCCTAAAAAAACAAACTACTCTCTCAAAGAAAAACAATTAATCAAAAGTGAAACTATTTTTATTTATAGTAATTAGTCATCACCTCGAAATGCTACAAAAATAATTCGTCTCTTCTCTGATTTTCTGATAATTATGTGGAAGATATTATTTGAGTATTTTCACACTACTATTCTAGTACTAACTTAAACTTAATGCACACAAAATGTTACAGCAATTAGTGAGAGACAGAGGAGAATTTAAATCATCTGAAACTTCGTCGTAAATTGTGGTCAATTGTACACGAATCGAGTGAAATAAGAATGAACTACTGATTTATGTTTGTGGGTTTGAACCTCCCAACATATTCCAACTTACTATATTTTAATATTCTAGTGTTAAATACGTGATTACTTATTAATGAATAGTTTCATATACATGTAACGACAAACTGTTCCACGGAAATAAATAACCGAAGTATGCAAACCGTTCAGGAAATGGCACAAACCCATACTGAACGGGGCGAGAGGGGCAAGGCTAGGAGATGTGGAGGCGCCGCGGCTAAGCGCTCCCAGGTGAGGAGGCGCCTCTGTCGTGTGCGAGTTAAACTTGCAAGACGCATGAAATATGCGTACAAGCGCAAATGGGGGAGGGGTGGGACGGAGCGCGCGCCAGCCAAGGGAGGCACGGAGTGGCGAGGAGATTTACACGTCACGCCGCGCATGCATTACGCGCGGGATATATGGGGCGTCGGGTGATAAGTGCGCGCCTGCAGACCGGTAGGGTTGATGGAGGAGGAGGAGGAGGAGGTGGGGAAGGTATGGAGCACTGGAGGTGGGGAGGAACAGGAGAATGCGGGGGTGTGCGTGTTAAGGGTAGAAGGAGAGAGGGAGTGCAAGGCGCCGAGGACAACCAACGGCGGGGCCACATTCGCCGGAGTGGTGAGGAGCGTTACGGGGTCGGTGCACGTAAAGTGGCAGATGAAATACAGGGGAACGGAAACTGAGGTGCGGACAAGGCTGCTAAATGCTGAGTGGGATTCGAGAACAGTGAGAAACAGAGACTCAACTCTTCCTTGCAAACAATTCCCTCAATGCGGTTTTGGACAAATTCCTCCGGGCATGTGCGTGTCTTAAGCCGGTCTGAGCATGGACGTTTCTCACTCACTGTTTCACAAAATGCAATGAAATATTTTTTTAAATTTCCATCAGATAAAACACGCCATTTAGCCAATTAGTGTGCCAAAATTGCAGTTATACAAAAGGCAGTGTCAAGGGGATATCCCTTTCAGGAGCCCGAAAGGGATACCAGCTAGTCCAGCGAGAAAACAACGTAAATGCAAAGCATTCTGTTGGGATTATTGGACTGAAGGCATTTGCAAGGATTAATGGCCAACAATCCGCTAACATCCATTCAAATAAAGTACGATTCACTAAAGCTAGACATGTGAAGTCCAAAGTAAGGCTAAAGAAAACATTTTATTAAGATTATTTTATTTTATTTGAGATTTATTGAGATGACACTGTGACGAAATGTGTCTATAAATCATGTGTTCACTGATCATTTGTTGATAATATTTTTTAAACAATTTCTCTTTCTAGTTAATTTATAATTATTTTTAACCTTTATTTACAATCTGAGATCATTATTATCGAATTACTACTACTATTCGTATGAGCCACTATAGACTACGTTCATTTCAACTGGATTTTCCTTTCTTCTTCTCTTTCCTCTACTCCTTCATGCTTATCTTTGTTTTCCTTCGTCCTCTTGCACCCGTCTTTATCTTAGACTTTTCCTGGAAACCATTACCCCTTGAAATTTTTTTCCGTAAGGTTATTCTTGATTGTATATCATCTGTACTGATATGAAGTTCTTCCATGTCTTTCTCAGTCTCCTTAAACCAGGTATTATCCATTGCCAACTTTCTAAAATAATTAAACAATTTTTTGTCAGTCTTATATCATCCATTCTTTTGAGGTCCATAAAAGGCAATTCTCCTTTTTTCTGATTGTAATTTTTTCAGTGCATCAATAAATTTTGTTGTTCTGACGTTTCCTGTACTCTTCTCTATCTTTTATTGGTCCCAAGATTTTTCTGAATAATTTCCTTTCACTTATTTTTAGTTGCTCTATTAACGTCTTCTTGTTCATAGTGAGACACTCCGCAGCATATGGTGTTTCCGGACGTATGACTGTTGAGTAGTGTCTAAGTTTTGTGTTAAGGAATATTGATTTCTTGTATATGTCCTTGATAAGGTGAAAGACTATTTTCAACTTGCTGATATCATGGTATCTCCCTCCAAAATATTTTGTTCAATTATTTTACCTAAATATTTGAATTTGTCAGTTTGACCGTACACCTTTTTTAATTTTCTTAGGAGCTGTCTTAATACATATTATAAATTTTGTCTTTTGAAAAGAGATCTGGAGACAGGTTTTTTTCTGGCTGTTCCTTCAATACACCTGTAGAATGACTGCCTCTACTGAGTCTGTTAGGGATGCGAGATCATGCGCAAAAACCAGAAAATCTATAAGCACGTTGTCCTTTTTATTTCCCAGTCTAATTCCAGTTCAACTGTTCTTTTCTAACGACATTCTCCATTTTGTACTTACTCTTTCCAACACACAGTTGAAGAGAAGAGGTGAGGGAGCATCGCCTTACCTGATTCCTGTTTTAATTTCAATAGGTCTATATATTTTTCCTCTAAATGTGACTTTGGTTATCGTTTCTTTAATTAATGCAGTTCTTTTGTTGCCTAACCCCACTTCTGCATGAATTTTAATAGTGCAATCCTATTTACTGAATCATACGCTTTTTGAAGACCGCGCAAATAATATCAAAACTTTTTCTCTTAATTTTTGATATTTTACTGTCTGTTTCAAGTTGAGAATATGTTCCGCTCATGATCTACTTTTTTTTAATCCTGCTTGGTATTCACCAGTTTGTGTTATTGCTCTAATCGAGTTATAATTGCTTTAGACAGTATTTTGTATGTAACTGGTAGAAGTGAAACGCCTAGGTAGTTATTTACATTAGGTTTATCCCCCTTCTTATGAATAGGGTGAATCAGGGCAGTTGTCCAATCTGGAGGAATCTTCTTTGTTGTCCAAAATATTCTGAATAATTTCAATCAGTTTGTTAATTTTTTTGCTTGTTTCCAAAGTTCGGTTAGTATTGAATCTTCCCCGGATGTGTTATTATTTTTGAGATATTTAATTATTCTTAATCTCTTCTATATTGGAGGTAGAGACTTGCTTGCGTTGCATTTCGCGACGATGGATTGACTACCATCTAAAGTAGGTTTTTCTATTAAGACATTCCATGATGCTTTCCAGTTGAAAAAGGGTTTTTTTCTGTTAGGTTGGCAATATTTCAGCCCAACCGACGATTGTAAGTCCTAGAGGACTATCTCGTTGGTATTACTTTGACTCTTCCGTCTTTAGGGATAGTTTTCCGTCCCATGGGCAAAAGAGTGACCTGTCGTTTTCCGTGCGTCCGCCCTCTCACGAGGCTGTTGGTACTTTGGGGGGTCACCGTATTCCAGGTGACACTCGGTCTCCATAGCCTCGTTAGTTCAAACAGGGATCACCATGCGAAGGTGAGGTTGGCATTTGGGATGGAGAGGCTATATTTTCGTATACCCCTTGATGCCCTATCATCGAACTATGTATATTTGAAAATTATTTGTGCAGAGAGAATATATAATTTGCATAATTTCCATTTTAGAGGCAATCTTGAAAATCCAACTAGCTGGACATACCTGAATAATACACCTGAAACATACCAGTATCTTCGAGTCTTGATCACTTAATAATAAACTTGAGCTCACCAAAGTTAAAGAATTTTTCCAGTATTTTAAAGTCCAATCGTCAAATGTTCATTGTACATTATAGTGATTTTTACGGATAATAATTGTGCATTACATGCTCAAAATTGAATCATCAGAATTATTTTTGAAGAAAATAAGGTTTTTCACTCTCCCGTTTATGACATATATAAAATATAAAAATGTATGTTATCTAGTTCATAAATCTCCTTGATAATCTCATATCTCAGCGATGTTTTAACTCTAATAAATAAAACTAGCGACTGCGGTGGGGCTTTATGTCGAGATGTAAAGCGTGGCTAAGTACTTGACAGTAAAAATTGAAGATTATATTGATATAAATTGCTGGGCAAGGGCCACTGAGTGACACTGCAAACGGGAAAGGGTTCCCCTGTCCTGTCACAGCTGCCAATAATACTCGGAATTCCTTCCTTAAGAAAGCGGAGAAACCGGGCGCGGTGCGGATCCATCCTGGAAATTCGGAGTTATGAAGGAACGCGCACCCGGAACCGGAAGTGGAAAAGCAGCTGGGGATGGAGCGGAAGGGTCGGTCTGAGCATTCCAGTGACGGCCACAGACACAAAGTCCCCGTCTCCTGCTCTAGTGCACTGTCCTTTTCTAACCATATTGATATAAATGCTTTGTTCACTCATTTCTTGATCAAAATAGAATAATTTAGTAGCCAAATTGCTAAAACGTGTGCACATATTGGATTTGATATCCCCTAGAGCTTCTCTGTCAGAACGTTATACGTCACACTTCAACTTTCATTTGTGATCTGGAATAGTTTTTAGTAACTAATTAAATCGATATAAATGAAGATTTTAATGAAGATTTCTACACCTGAGCATCAGAGAAACTGAGATCATGTATGATGTTGGAGCTAAATTATTGTATTCGTATTAAAGTTTTATGGTATTTTCATTTGAGGTTTTCTCTGTGCGAAGTTTTCTTCGTATATACGTCGTGCATGTATACATGAATGCAATACACTCTTATAACCCCTCCCCCATGAAACATTATCCATTCTCTGAGGATATTTGTATTTATTATTATTATTATTCGTTGGAATGTTATCAACGCTTAAATGAACAATTAAAATTATATATATTTTACTTCTCATCAACACAAAGTATTCGTCGTCTACTAAGCAGCTTGAGATCGGGTACTTATATTCATGTTTTTTCTTCTTGTATACACCACAAATGACGACCTGTATCTGCTGTGAAGTTTCACAAAGATGTTTGTATGTGTGCTGCTAGTTTCGCATGAACGAAATAATCAAAGATTTCCACTACTGTCCACATCCATTACCATCTGAGGGGACAGAGAAGAGCTTTGCCTCAGTGTCGGTCCCACAGAGCTTACGTAAGCACGACACAAGCGGATTTGACAGACCGTGAGCTGGGAGGCGGGTTTATTTACGCTGCACAGACGGACACGTGGCGGTGTAATAATGTCGTGTTTTCGAGGGCGCTGAAGGCATACGGTGGACAAAGGGCGGGCGACGAGAGAGCAGTCTCGCTTTCGGCGCTTCCCTCCCCTCCCTTCGAACGTCGCCATTCACAGGTTTCCTCTTTTTTTCATCTCGCTTCAAGAGGACATATCGAAGGGAAACGTCACTACCACGAAGATCGAAAAGAGGAAAAGGCTCATTAGCATAAGGAATGGGGCACTTCAATCGAAAAATGAATGTTGTCGTAACATTCACCAGCAGCCTTGATTCAATGTGTGCTTGTGCCGAAGAATACTGCGCCATCCACTATGTATAGGGGACAATATTCCCCAGAGAACGTATATCTAAGGATGTTAATAACTTATTTTCTGAAATAAGATTATTTTTAAACCATAAGAGTTAATAATAATACTAAAGAAACTGAATAAACAGTAAATTAGCATATCCTCGAAAAATGTTCTCCTAAAAATAATATGTGAGTGCAGAAACTATAAGTAAACACTCAAGACCAATTCACGGAGGAAGGCTTCTGTGCTACGATAATAAGATCTGTCTGTGTACATAGATATCAGTTTACCATTGGTCTGAAGTCTAACGCAAATCTAAAAAATAACGTTTTGTTTTATAATTTAAATTATCTGGTTGACCGATCTTCGCTCGGATGGCTCACAAAATGGTCATATGATTTTCAGTCATTCGTAATATTTTAAATATAGTACCGATGTGTGACCACGCACATAATATTCTTGAGAAAATGAATTAAAAAATATTTTTCGTAAAGAAATTCAACCCATTGTTTACACTCTCAGTTACAGTGCTGTGTAACCATTAATATAACTAGTGATAATTCCATATGTAACTATTTTGCTAATTTGGTAACTGCGCAGTTTACATTGCCCATATATAATTTTTGTGTGTGCATGTGTCCGCGTTTAAGGAGTGATTCCTAATTTTATGGAAATGACACACCGTATTTACCCGGTAAAACACATACAGAGAGTAAATAGAAAAAAAAACATTTGTCTTTAATTGTCCCAACGTCTCGAATATGTACGTGTGAGGTTCGGGTTCGATTCCCCGCTGAGGAAGTAATATTTTCATTTAAATTTTGTCAACATGGTCTGCCTGATTATACTTTCCTCGCGTGTTCAACATTTTTATAGTGTTTATTAAAAACCTTTTTTTTTTTAAATAAAGAACAAATTTTGAGTCAGCTGTCTCGAAAAACGCCGGTTTAATAAGCTCGGTGTGCTGTTAGTGGCGAATATGAGTTTTCGGATTCTTATCAAAAATATGTCGCGGCACTTTCCATGATGCAGCGAATGGTCAGTTAAGTAGCAAACTTAGCAGTTTTATTCGCAATTCAGTTATTCAGCAGCTATTTATTGATAGTAAAATGTTAGAAAGAGGATGAATGTATAAATAGACGTATCATATTATCGACTAATATACATTTTAAAAATTTCGCACCCTCCAGGATTAGAAACCCCGAACCTTCCGAATGTGAAGCATGCACGGTGCCTCTATACCACCAAACTCACTATTTGGACAACGTTACTTCCATTATTAACAAAACAAGTATTACACACGTGTTAAAATTAACTAAGCTATTATAAGTAACATTGGAATCTACAGCTAAATTAGAAGTAGGTAATATGTTTGCTAATGAAGCTCTCTCACGTCTAGCATAACTACGTCTCCTTTCTTCTAAGCGTTGTTACCTTCCTTCATCACTTTCTTGGCCTCGTGTTTCGATTGCACGCAGTCATAAATTTTCCAAATGCTGACTTCTTTGTTGTGTATTTACTTCAGCTGTTCGCTGACTTGGTTGTGTATTTACTTCAGCTGTTCGCTGACTTGCTATTCGTTTATAATTTGCCGACAAATTCGAGTACGCCAAGATCAGTGATGCATGGAGTAGGGGGAAGTGAAGGTCTCGAATGCGCACTCTGCCGGTTCTTTGTTCGTCGAATGCCGCAGTGCTACCGCCGGTGGCACCCGTATATACTTTACATATGTACTTTCAGTATGCGGATTTCCGGAAAACGCGAATTTTCGCCAAATCGATACCTAGCCCATTGGATTCCTGAGGTAAAAATCCCCTTATATATCAATTTTTGTGAAAATTCTTAGAGCCGTTTCCGAGGTATTCATCCACATGTATACAACAATTACTTGTTTAAGCGTATTAGGTTGTATGTATGGTAATATCATATTTATGTCAAAAAAATTGTGAATTATTAAGATTTTGTAATTCGTTTCTTTAATACGGTGTAATGCATCTAAAATATTTGAAGAAATTAGTTTTCAAATTCAAATAACAATTAAAGTGTCTTCTGTAAAATCAGAAGTGTTGAGAATATACCAAACTTAACAAACAGCAAATAGTTTTATACGCTTAACATTGACATTTCAAGGGTAAATATTAAGAAAAAAAAAAAGCAAAAACGCATTAGTACACCTATTAACGGACAAAATTATAGATGCTGCTGTGTGAAAATGAATATATGAATGTTGTGTATTTTGATTCCGCTTAAAATATCTTATAATCTAACGAATTTATGAAACACATTTGATTACATCATGAATGTAATGATAATCATACAATAATCCGTACGGGAAATGGATTAAGCGATTTGTCATTTGAGATCAAGTAATTTTCAACGAAAGGGAGAAATATAAGTTGATAAAACCTACGAAACTGAGAGCTGTAACATGGAGTGGTGGAGGGAAAAGTAAAGAAAAAAAGAGGTGTTGGTGATTTGTTGTATTAATGCTTACGAGTAGCACCACGCCACTGAATATTTAAGTTAGTAATTGTTGAGCTAAATGAAAAGGACTGAAGGTAGGAAAAGGTTGTTTTCAAATGAGACGTGTATTAGCCATCATGATGAAAGAGAAACTGGTTTCCAATACACCTTTGTATCATTGCCACGCCAGCCAATGGTGGGTCAGCTACAAAATCAAGTGAAGTGTGTTTCAACGCTTACATTGAGCGAGTGTGTGAATGAGATAAATTGCTAAATAAATGAAACATTGCGTGAGAGTAGGGTCGAGATACGCGTTGCAGGGTGAATTGCCTGCTGCATAGTTTCCCTAATCAAGAGCTCAAATGCAGATGCAGGGAACTCTATGTAGCGAATTGAAATGATATCTGACGCAGTTTATTTTGAGTGAATGGCTCTCTGAATATAAACCACCCAGAAAACAAGTGACATATATCATGCTTACACTAGCAACGCCAGATAACAGTAAGAGACAAAAGATGAGGTAATTACTGCCCCTATCAAAATTACATTACAGTATATTTTCATTTTACGTCACACATAATTCAAATAGCATAGGTTTATTCGTAAATCGTTTCATAATGTATTCAAATTCGTTACCAGATGTTTACTTCGGGAGGTGCTCACACATCTTGCCTAAATACATTGAAGTTAACTTTGCAGTTATTCTTTCTTAATATACTTTAAAATTGTTCAGTGGTTGATTCATTATTTTGTTCATTGATCTGTATGACTAACTTTGATTATATTGTAAATAAACTTTGATTATTAACTTATCGTAAATGAGTTATAGTTTAAACAGACAAGGTCCTTTCATTACATCTTATTACAACTCCGGAAGGGATATGGGCCTCGCAAGCTCCGCGCTGACTACGTGCCTTACTGAGTTGTTTGCTGTTCATTAATTCCAAAATGACTGTTCATTTAGTCACAGATTTACAATGTATAATAATAATTTTTGACGGGCTTTTCCAGAGGATCATTTGGTACCCCTGAAATTCCAGCTGATTGCAACGTACCTTACTGGTGTGTTAAGCAGGTGGAGTAAGAGGGGCAACTAGTTGAAATTGTCGGAGATTGTGGGTCATGGCATGTATACTTCTCAGTTCTGTTTGGTCTGTCATGGAATAATTATCCATTTTTATCTATTCCAAGTTGGTATTAAAATTGTCAAAGCGATCACGACAATTCGGCAATGACATAAAGTGCGGGAAAACATTTTTGTACATTGTATGCGAAGAAAATGATTAAATATTAAGTACACATATTCTATACTACATACTTCACACGATTCGTATATTGAACAAATCGTATACAAATATACAATAGGAGTGTGCTGGAAGTAAAGTTTAATAATTACTCTACACAATTTCTTCCACAAACCAGCGTATTTATAATTATTTATATTTATGAAAATTACAATTTTTCCAGTAATTAACGGATGTAGAGATAACAATGAAACAAAGGATGACTGCGCAAGCATCTTCAAGTGGATAATGATAATTTATGCTTGGGAGCGATACGTAAACGAAATACATTAAATAAAAAGTGATCATCATTAAGGTTGTTCATCTCGTCTATGTGTAGAAGAATAATTATCAAAACGACTAAATTAAGCAGATAGGTTTATTACAAAATTGAATGCTCTTCATTTAGTAAAACTTAGTTAGAAAAAAAAATTATAACTTTCCGATACTGGTACTATATGATGAGGTAAATAACAAATATAAAATTTAATAACATATCAGCGTGAAATCTCTAGTGGTATATTTTTTAATTACGTGATGGTGATGTAATACAAGAATCGATGCGTTATAATGTTTCATTTTGTTTTTGAACTGAAAAAACCTGCGTGCTTAATTTGGTCGTTTTGTTAATTATTGTTGTTAATTTAGCTCTTTTTTAATTTTATTGCAAGTTTCTAATTTATAATCTTAAACACACGTAACTTCTTTTTCGAATACCCGACTATTTGCGTCTCTTTCAGCTACAGAAACTTTAATTTTTGTCATAAATTAACCGAATACTGAAATAGACGTCTCTAACCAACTCATTACCTAAAAAATCTAAACGATGCTTTCCAAACACTTACTGACCAACTAGTCAATTTATTTTGTATTGACTTTGTATTTCACTTTCTTGTGTATCCATCTTGATCCTTTTTGATCCATTTTAAACATATAATTTAAATAATTCAAACATATAAGCATTTATATTCATTAAGGCAAAAGTAGTTTATATTAATTCAGATATTCAATGCATTTATCCCATTTTGATATAATACGAAAGTTCTGTGCTCCACAAATTCCCTTATTTCAGAGTTTTGTGAAACAAATTGTATTTGGTCATCCATCACGAAATTAATGATGATTGCAACTGGAGTAGAACGATTGGAATTGGACTTCATGCTTGAAAGAGATTAGATAGTAGAGGAGATCAAGTCCTCCATCCCTGGGGAGTGCTCCCCCTCATTTGGTTCAAAATCTCCCGCAGGCGTAGCTACCTTCATTAAATCGGGAAACACTAGAGTGTCGCCAGGTGCGCAGGTAGTCCACTGCTCGGTCGGCGTGACCGTAAGCGATAAGCCGAGTGCTAGAGGAAGGAAGACTCTCTCTTCGGGACGATGCGCAAGCTTCGGTATGCTCTAACTGGCAGCATCTCGAGACATCCACTAATCGATGAAGAGGGCTAAACGGTTTAGTACGGATTACGGAGTTTCAGTTCTCAAGGTACTCATGAATTTGTATTGGCTAAACTGATAAACGATGTATATATACCTGCATGTGTGTAGTCATAATATTAAAATATGCAATATTTGAATTGTGCTTCATCTGTCATTGATACAGTTGTAAAATGAATAAGAGTAGAATTTGACGCGATATTATCTGATATACTTGTGTATAATAAAGATGACATTTGGGGTAAAAGTGTGAGTCAATTGACATGAATAGTCCATTCAGGTACCCTAATCTGACCCAAAATCCTAGATGTTTCATTAGCTTTGTCACCAGGTTTCTTAGAGGTGAAACTTATGTATTTTCAATACTTTTTCGGATAATAATTTTACGGATAAAATCATTCAAGACTGCTATGAACATTTTAAATAAATTATGAATTAAATGTTTTTGTAAAAAGTATGTTTCGTATAATACTGGACAACTACAGCAAAGAATATTGTTTGCGTGAGATGGTATGCTACATCAAACTACCACTTTTTTCATATAATCTTCATAATTATTTTGGAAATATTTCATTTTAGACTAGGAAGAGTTCGCAGTTTTTTTGTTTGTTTTTTATTTCTTTTTCTGTGGTGTGAATTTGAGGTAATTGCTCTCATCCTTGGCTAATGAATCATATAGAACATAATTTTTAAAATAAGGTTTTTAATATCCGTAACAAATATTTTTCAAACGCTTTTAACTGCAAGTATAGGGTATGTTGGCATAACCCTAGGGTAAGTTGGTAGAGTTTAATACAGAAAGGGATAAATATTGGTAGGACTCAATATGTTTCATGAAAAAGAGAAATTCATTATACCAAAACATAGTAAAAATCTACATTCTCTATTCACAAATATGAAAAGTAATGAAAAACATGTACGAGTTTGAAACACCTATTTTAATTGACTTATTTTGTTGCTATATTATGTCCGTCAAGGTTATCGTTTAGTTTCATTCATAGGTAAAAGTTATTAATATATTACCATTGTAATTTTTTGTGAGGCTACAAATATCAATTTGGTCGAAATGATTTTTTGATTAACAGAATGATGATAGTGCTCAACATCTGGAAGATACAACAGACAATCAGTGACAGTGCATCCTTTTATGAACTGCATGTTGCTCTATTTTGATTTTATGTCAAATGTAAATATACTGTTACAGAGGTATGAACAACGTGAGTGTATGAGAAATTATGTGAATTATATGCAAACGAAAGAGCATTTAAACCCACAAACTGACCACGCGGCGTGAAAGTGTTCTCTATGTAACGACAAGTACAGCGATGATCTCATTTCGGTAAAGGAAATTTAATTTTAGAAAATGGTTTATTTTGATACACGAATTGAATGGAAGTAAATTAAGCCACACGCGGCATGCTTTAATCTTGTTGATAAAACATAATTAGAATCTCAATTTCTTTGGTACAAAATTGAAACGAGGGTCAGAACGATGTGTAAAATACGATAGGGTTGTGATACGGTTTAAGTGTTCTCTAGCCTTGGTTTTCTGTGTGAGCGCGTTAAGTTAATATGCTCTGACACGCACCGAGAGCAGGGAACGGGTCAACACGCGAAGGTTGACCATTCTGAAACACGGTGTATTTTCTTTCACGCGCATAACATTCAGAGTGAAGGTCGTAGATGTATTTTATTATAAGTTGTGTATTATTATAAGATGGGCGGAAATGCTTTCTCTGCATTATAGTTCGCGCTAACGATGTGATGTATTATTTTCGCTTTTTCCCATGAAATCGCGTTATCAACTCGATTTTTGTATGTAAATGTTGCTCAATTAGATATTTAAAATAGATTTCTAGAAGTTTCGATATTTTGACTTTTAATGAGTGAAAAGCGATGAAAATATTACCAGACGAATTATGAAAATTTACATACATACATACGTGAGTACTGTCACGTTATCAGGGGTTGAAATATGAAGTAATCAGTCTTTCTTCTTTCTTCTTTTTTTTTTTTTTTTTTTTTTNTAGGAACCTACGTACAACTATGGATGTAGTTGGATTTGTATATGTAGTTGGAATTTTGTTTTTTCGGCGTAAGAGTGAGCTCCACGGTTAATCGTGAACACGGTTAATCGACACACGATTAATCGAGGTTCTACTGTATCTCGAGAACTAGTTCTTTAGTATGTAAACATGGGCTCTAATGACCTCGATGTTGACGAGCCCTAAAGCCCCACAAAAAAAAAATGTATACTTTATTAATACGTGTATCTAGAATTGAGTTTTTAAGTTTTTCGATGTTAAAATTTTTATGGGAGTAATGAAGTAGACATGTATTCGCGAGTTTGTCGTTAGAGATAACGACATGGTATATTACTTTGCCTATACATGTATTTCTCAAACCAATTGAGATATCGTGTTTCTATATCTATTGTTTTTTAAATCGAACACCTAAAAACTGTTTCCTGGAATATTCATTATTTCGATTTTAAATGAGCGAATGAGATTGAAACTCTTAGGTTTGTTGCCCGGAATATCTGACACACTCATCAAAGCAGGGAGCAAACTATTTTTAATTCAATTCAATAGGACATTTTATTTACAATATTTAGTTTTTAAATTACATGTGGCGAGGCTTTAGCTCCTTTGCCTTCTTAAGTCCTTTAGTGCCGTGGGCTGTGCGTTACATGCCCTGATATTCACTCTCAATTAATCGTTCAGTTGCGTTTACATTTTTCATAGGAAGATTGATATTTTTTATTTTCTGCTGCCATAATATTAAATTTAGTTATGCATGGATAGAACATTAATTATTATAATATTATAAACTTTTGTCATACTCTAATAGTTTCTTAAATCTGAAATAGGTGCAACTGACTAGATCATTGACCACTGTTGGGAACCACGGAAAACCAACGGTCAGGACACAAAGATTACGTGGAAAATATATTTACAAGAGAGAATATTTACAAAAGACATTTACAAAGGTATTTAAATAAGACAAGAGTCTATAAGAATTATTTACAAAATTAGGATTTACAAATAGTCTATAAGAAAAAGTATTTTTAAAATAACGATGTAATAATTAATAAATAATGTAAGAGAGAGAGATCAGGGACGTTAAGCATATTTCATGAATTAAAACAGAACGTATTATATAAACTATTTACAAATGTACGTATATACAAACAATAAGTTACATTACATTTGTTCTTCTCTCTTCACCCGAACGTAGAAAGAAGTTTCGTTACCTGTAACATATAAAGAAAAAAGTCGGCAGTATCACATTACATTTTGCCCAACTATTATAATCTTCATTTCTTTCTCCCTTTTTTCCCTTACTTAGTTTAGAAACTGCCCCAAAGGTTCCACTACAGACATTGTTGTCATGTATTATATTAATTGCCAAGTTAATGTTTCTGTTTTCGTTTATAAAGCCCCCGATTTTCGATAATTTGTGTACAATGTGACAGGATGTGAATCCAATATAAATTATTTCTTAATTTTCGTTATTTCGAATCCAATCTAGATTATTCTCCTAGTCGAAATACTTCTCTGGCGTACATTTAACAATAGTCTACGTAAACTGCCTGACTCTTGTCAGCAATATATTCCTAGCGACCGTTTCTATGTACGTTGTTAGCCGCGGTCGGTATGTATCTATTCGTTCGGCATTTTTGATGGGGAGACTGCACAAGGCAGTGTTCCATCGCCGTTTTTCCGCGCGCTCTACCAGTGGCTACTGGAACCAAGGTGACCGCGCGGTTGAACGTAAATGACAAGGATGACATGGAGATGAGTAAATGGCAGGGGAAACGGGAGTACCCCGAGAAAACCTGCCGCGAACACCGCTTCGTCCACCACCGCGAATTCTACTTGGATTGAACCGGCTTCCTCAGAGGTAGAAGGCGAGTACGCTAGGCACTACGCCACGGGTCACCCTGTCGCGGTCGGTTATTATAGCTGAGTATATGCACCCATGAACATCTAGTATATAATATTATACTTCCATTCTCCGCCAATTCATAAGTGCTATATGAAGCAAACCTTCATTTTAGTATCGCACGTAGTTGAATTCATAAAAGTAATTAGTGCTAAATAGTAATGTCTCACATGAGTGTAAACATATTTACGATATGTTTACGAAAGTATCACGAGATATTTCTGAGACGTTTTCAAATTATAAGCTTTCTCTGTGATCTTTGCGTTGAACTGTGACATTCCGAAGAGTTCGGAGTGGTCTGAAGTCCAAAGAAGCTACGCGTCCTTTGCCAGCGTCATTAAACCCATCTTGCTCTCCCCTTCTTACAACGTCGATCCTGCTAGTCCTCTTCGTTCTCCACCTCGTTGCGGACCCTCGTGAAGACAAGGCGAGCCGCCGTTAAATACACTCATTTCTGTGCAGGAGATGGAAGAGTGGGAGCGAGGATGGCGAGGAGATTGGAGCGGGATGTGAAAGGGGAGTGGAGGGGCGCATCGCGCGGAGACAGCCCTCTGGCTCCTTGCGGCGACGGAGGCAAAGCAAATAATAATTACTGCGCTCTGCTCTGGGCAGTGGGTAGGTGGGTGGGCGGTGTGCGGACGAGAGAGAAGAGGAAGAGTAAGGTAGCCCCTGTCACAGCGTCCGAATCAAAATGTCGCAAGAAACGCTCTCATATAACGCTCTTGAAGAACAACATTCTCAGGAACCTAATTCTCTATTCAAGATTTTCAACTGCAACCACATCTACGGCGGAAGTTATTCAATTACAGAACCCAATAAATTCGAAAGAGAATTATTACTTTCAGTAGCGATATTTTCAAAATTAGCAAAAAAGAACAGTCTTGTAAGATAAATTCAGTTTGATCAATGGTAGAATGTTCATATGAATTCTCGTAAACATGCGTGAGAAAAATGTTTTAAAATTATTTAACATCTCCTAACAATAAATTTGCTTCTAAGGGAGGTAAGTGAGTGGTATAATGTATTTTATATCATCGTCTCAAAATCAAAGTACCTCAAAGTACAATTTTATTACAAACGAAGTCGAGCACAAAGTACAAACGAATTAGCACAAACGCATAATGTTTCAAAATAGAAAGTAATAGGAATTAAACCTGAGAAGGAAAGGTAAAAAATACTTCACCCTCGAAATATAATATTCGTCTTGCTAAATTCATACAATTTGTGTATTCCAATAATTAAACCTTAATTCATTTGGAATAATACAATAAGAAATTTATTGTTTTGACGTAAAGAGCTTTCCTTGTACACTACGTGCCCGATTGCTGACCTACTTACCTATGTTCCCTTTAGAGTTCATTATGTAGTACATCGGGCTGCTATCTGAAAATGGGAATTCATGAGAAACGTTTCGTTTTTACATATTTAAACTTAACGTTACTTCAGTTTTCACTTGTTAATGGTATTGTCTTTGCATATTAATAAATATTTTCATTATATACTACATTTAAATTATTAAAGGAATTGTTAGCAAAATCTTTTTCGTTGGGCTCATTTTTTGACATTGTAACTTCATTTTAATATTTTTGATAGCAACACGATGAAAATTAATGTTTTTATGCGAAATTGAATTCAGTATTTTGTGATATTCTAAGAGGATAGTTACACTCCCTTGTAAATATTATATCTGCATCCTTAATTTTTGTGTGCATTACATCCTACAGTATTCCCGACAGTGATTATATTTTTTTGTGCATTTCCATATTTCAGTTGCCTTTACATCACCTTTCTAATTATAACACGCAAAACGTCTTCTATTTATGGATAATTCACGAACAAAAGGTGCCTTTCAATTCATAATGAAACACAATTTTTATAATGAATTATAATTTATTTATTTCTCTTAAAATATATCGAGTTACAAAAATACTCAATAAACAAAATACTACATACGTCGTACAAATATAGTAACTTTTATATGGGCTCTAATGACCTTTGATGTTGACGAGCCCTAAAGCCCCACAAAAAAAAAAAAGTAACTTTTATAGTTTTGTACGTGAATAGTACTCAATTCAGAACATAATAAAAATCACATAAATATATATCAATTCATTCAAAGCAGTGAGTCCATCAAACGATTTCTTTGCTTTATTGTCAGTTTTTGTTTTGTTCTCTTAAAATTAGGGTTATTATCGCATCGCAAGGCGTTGTGTTGTAGCATCTAAATGATAGGTTTTTCTACAGGTGTTCATAGTGATTTTCTGTTGGTGTTACAAGGGTGATTTTCGACGGATTGATGAATCACTGTGTTGGATCAAAGAATATTAAACTTGTGTGAGAATGAAGTAAGCAGAGAGAGAGAAAGTAAGAGAGTTTAAGCTACATATATTGCGTATCTTTTTTTATATGTACTATGGTATTTTTAAATATTTTAAATCACATATATTGTGGAAGAAGACAAAGAAAGACATGTTCAAAATTTTCACATTGCACTCTTGTTTTATCATCGTTAAACATTTCGGTATGTTTGTACCCTAATCTACAGTTCAAAAGTAAAAATCTTGATTTCTAAGTTAAAAGTGTGATACAATAGGGATGCACTGGTTCCCTTTCCATATATTGTGTTTATTCGGCGGAATGCTTAGGCTGTTATCGCCATACTAATCGGTATGAGCTATATCCCATACATATCCGACCTGGAACATTTCACATCAAATTTTGGCTCGTCTGCAGAATATGGAATATCTGTGAGGCCATGTTTTCAGATGGTACCAGAAAGCATGGGGACTATTTAGTTGGAACCGTGAAAAGATTCGACCGGTTAACGTTTTTCACAGATATCTGATGCATACGTTAATGTAAAAGTCACTCAAACACTTATCCCCAGAGGGAGGAGACAGCTGAATTGTCCAGAGGGAAGAGGGAGAGATGGAATTTGCTCGTGATGGGTGGGACGGGGAATGGCGGACAAGATATTTCTTCTCGAAGCGGCTTGCGGAAAATCAACTTCACTTGCTCGACTTCTGTATTAGCGCTTGGACACTTCACACCTCTTTCTCTCTTTCTTGTCCATCTCATTCCCCCGTTCCTGCGTCCACCACCACAACCATCCTCCGTCTCTGTACTGCCTACTCTTCCCCGCCGTTACCACTCTCCCGCCGCTGCAGCCGCGAGGCGCTATGGTGGCTTTTACGGCTCTTTGTTATTTGCAGATAAGTGGGACGCAGTCGTAAAGCGCTCGCACACGTTAACATTCAAATAGGTTCCACTTTTATCGTGGGAAAACACATTCGTCGTTATCTCGGCGTGCCATCAAATTAGGGCCACAAAAATAGAGAGCAATAAAGCGACCGATTGCAGGAAAACGCGGTGGAAGGGAGAAGGTGGGTATGTTCATGGCGCGAGGGTGGGCAAGGGGTAGCTCCAGGTGCTGGTGAGTGCGCAGCGGGAACTCTGCGTGTCGCATGGTCGAGAAAAAACATTTGATCAGACACTGTTAGCTTTGTGCGCCATATTTGCTTAGGAAAGACAACACTTCTCTGCAGTACAGGACAGACACTACTTCATAATTGGCTCGGAGTATCTCGAAAAATACGTTTCAAATCCATCGCTTCGGCAAGTAAGCAAATAATTGGCCAGTCGATAAAACAAATTAAGTTCCCAGGCGAGAGAAAATCCCTGATATTTTCTCAAAACTGTATGATCGATCGACAATTTCGGTACCGATTGCTCGTTTAACCGCGCCTGCCTTGTCCCACCCGAGGTGCATCGCTTAGGTGGTTGAGCAAGTTCAGAAACACTTGTCCAAAATCTACAGCTCATCTAAATGTTACGATTTTAAGATTGTTTCTAACTTCAATAAATGCACATAACAAACAACACATTTAAATATATTGTTACGCCACACCGCAAGCCCAGATGCGATGTGGGTATTTTTTGGGTAGAAGCGGGATTCACCATAAACCAACCCCTTTATGGTAGAGTTCGCTGCCACCAGCTTGGTTTCCCCAAGCAATCAAACACACGTGTAATAACAATAAAATATTTCTTTAATACAAGTTAAATTGAAATCTGCGTATTTACAAATTTGAACGAACTCTCAAATCATAAATACAAGTTTGAATTTGTTATTACAGAGTTATTGCTATCTGAAAGCAACAATTACACACAGATATAAATACTGGTGTTATCAATTAATTCGGAAATCTACCCAGATCATCCGAATCTCAAAAATTTACAAGTTGCTATCCCGAAATAACTAACTGTTCCAAGTTACGTCATTCGCGCCTAATAGCAATGTAATAGAATTACCGCAGCAATTCTCAGTGGTCTGACGACCAAAACTAACCAAGTCACATCTCAAATAACCTGGGTACTTCCTAACACTTCCACAGAAGAGTCTGAAAGGCTCTGAGGATCTTCAATCCTCCCAATATATACAGAAGCGGAGGTCACGTGATCACGCCCTCGCTAACGCACTGAGCACTCTACATCCGCTGGAAATATTCCATTCACACTCGCCACGCGCTTCTGCAACATTCTTCTGAGGGCATTCCTACTCAATTTTCAGAAGTAGATGGAAACTGTTCAGCCTCTACACAATGAACGGGAAGGCTTAGTGGCGGGTATTTTTCCTTATTTGGCGGCGACTGGCCCGACCCTTAATCTCCTTAGGAATTTCCGGCTAGCAAAATGCTTGAAAATGTTAATATTTCAAAAATCGATAGACTGCACTGGTCCTGATGTTACAATATAGATACTATCTTGAGGATCTGGTCGGAATTAATAAAAAGATATTAATTAGTTTAAACTCAATTAAAAATATTATGTCTTTGTGATTAAAATTACACGTTGAAGTTCGATTTTTGTCCGTTTTATTGTGTAGAGTTGAAAAATGCAACATATTTCATGTAGATTGCACACTTCTGCTAGAACGTTTGAGATAGAAAATAGCAGGGGCTGCGATTAAAGTTCAACAGTGGTAGAAGTTGCGTAGTGTTTGCTTGAAGTAATACGTAGAGTAGGACCTTCATTTTTAAGTTTTTTTTTTCATAAATTTAAACCAAATAAATATTCATAAATATATAAGATTAATTTTTTTTGTATTGTAAGAAAGCATTTTTCTAATATTTGTAAATCTTGGTCTATAGCCCAGGTCACTTTTGAAATCGAAAGTGAATTAAGTAGCGATTTCATTGCGGAAATGTCTTGGTGATCCATAGAAAAGGCCTGTTATCTTCAGTTTCATCAAAAATTACACACGCCATACTTATTTTTTTATAAATCGGAAAAGTAGTTTTTTTTATATATTAGTAAAACTATTGGTCGTAGAGAAACGTAAAGCAGAAAAGATTTGTGCGCAATGAACGCACCTACAAATTGAAACTTTTTAAATTTAAATCGGTCAACAAGTAAAAATGTTATGGCAAAAAAACATGTTAATCGACAAATGTTTATTTATGCTATAGTTTTTGATATAATTATTAAAAATAGGTTTAACACTCGTTAAGACAAGACATTTGTTATGATTAAAAGGTTGCACAAAATGAAGGTTGTAAGTGCAATAGTTTTTGCAAAATCCTATTTATTTATCCCGTCAGGGGCAACAACCGCCATCTTCGCACGGCTGTACAATTGCCAATTTTTAATAAAAAAAGGTTCGGACAATTGCATTATAAAGATAAATAGATTAACTGACAACCAGTTAAAATTAATAAATGATTTTTTAACGGGCCTTGAAAGTCTGTATTTGAAAAAGTAGTATTTTTGCCCCTCTTCTTACAAATAGATGGAATATCTTTGTTATTTTTATCATAGGTCTTTTCAATAAAAACATTGAAAAGCTTATTTAAAAACAATTTTTTTTGGCAAGTAGAACTCTCTACAACCAATAGAAGCCAAGTTAGCCACTTTTATTTACAAAATTCACAGCGCTGTTATTTATAACCATTAAGGATCGAAATTTTTAATGAAGATTCGAACTTCATTAAAGACGATTCCCTAGAGGATGACAGTCAAAAAGGAAATGAAAAAATCGTCCAGCTTTGCTAATGTTTATTAACAATTTATTTACAAAAATATTTTAATTGTAAATAAATTGTAAATAACCAGTATCACAGTTTTTGTCTTTCAAGTGCTTTACTTTTCTCTACGACCGATAGTTTTTCTGATATATTGGAAAAACTACTTTTCCGATTTTTTGTTTAAATAAATGTATGGCGCGAGCAATTTTTGATGAAACTAAAGGTAGGAGGCCTTTTCTCTCACTGTTGCAAAGACATTTGCGCAATAACATCGCTACTTCATTCACTTTCGATTTTCAGGGGGGGGGGTTCCTACATATCGCCTGGGCGACTACGCTTCGACGATCATTAGTCATCTTCCTTAGAATGCCTGACTTTCCGCATGACGATTTACTCGCAGCGAATGAACAATCTACCCGCCGACTATGTTTATTCACCACGTTGGAGCGAATTTTTTCCTTTGCATTAGAAAGAAATCAATCACTCTTTCCCAATGAAAATCCTCTTTACTCCGGAAAAATACTTGTTTACTGGAAAATTTCGCTCTTCAATATTTGAGATATTGTCTTTCACTTTCATGAAAATTGTTCCATTTGGCATCGAATATATTTTTAAAATATTAATTTACATTGAATTATTCTAGAGAGATATATGCACTATTAAATTGTATGGACTCATCAATCTATAGAAATGGCTACTTGCTCTTGGAACTTCGTTAGGTTTAATTCATCATTGCATACTTCGCTCCGATATTTGGATATATTTTCAGTGCGGTATATCTGCGATTCGCATCTGTGCCAGTCTTGTCACGTAAGTGACTATGACGGGAACCCATATTGTGGATTCGATTTTCGTGTACAGCGCGGATGTTTTTGAAAGAGATCTCATCCCTCATTGCTGTCATTCATCACTATCATACGAATCATTTGTTTGATGTCGAAAGACAAAGGTGGCTTCCGGACTTCGCACCCTACAATGAGTGAAGTATTGAAGTATTCAATTTAATTACGAAAAAAGATGTTTGAAACATAATTCTATTACTCCCATTGGGAAGTAAAAACTGATACTAACCAAATAGTAAATTGTCTTAAAATTGCATCATTTTACAACCAACTTTCCATACCTTTACATTAGATGAACCTCCCTCCTCTCCCCGTAAATAATATATACTGCATCCAACTCTGTCGTAAGGTGATTGTAGAAACAGGGCAAAGCGTGAAACATATCGACCACAGTTATCCTCATATCAGCGGGAAAATGTCACAAGAAGGAACGCCACGAAAATTGGAAAAGAACTGGTATCAAATATGTTTGAAATCTGAATGAATGTTCGTGCCAACAACCCTCTACGCATCTTTTATGTTATGAGTATTACGTTCATTGAATTTCCAATAAGATTTGGTTGAATTAATTTACGACCAATATAGTCCCTTTGACGACATCAATTCTAGTCATCGTGGTTCTGAACCGCTGAACTTTGGTAAATTTGGACGTGTGGAGTATGGAACTACGATATTAGATATCTTTCTTGAACTAAATTAATTATTTGTGGAATTAATGTTTCCGGAATCTATTGTTACCACGCTAAATAATTCGTTGGTCATTCCCTTATGAAAATTGCCTAATGCTACATGAAATTTGATGCATAAAAGAAACGTTATTTATATTCCGCTCTTCTGTTTCTTTTTCTTAAATCTTGGATTTACTGTACCTATCAAATTAAATATATCAACAAAATTTTCTTTAACAAATTTACTGTTAAAAAGCTGTTAAAACTGGGTATGATCACGTACAGGGAAAAACCTAATTTACTTGGGTTTATTTTTTTATAAACATTACACATCAATGGTTTTCCCTGAAGTAATGAACTGTTTACATGAGCTTATTTCGTGGCACTGGAACTTGCCATGACGACTAGTCAGACGTAGTGGGAAGTGGCCGTTTACATGTTGGTGATAGTGAAAGGAATTAGTAGAAATCAACATGGCGCGTCGCCATAGCGTTGTTTAAAAAAAAAAGTTTTTAATCGTTGTTCAGTCAACTTCCTGTAGACTTAAAGCTCTTGAATAATGAGGAGAAAACTATTGATGAAAGACTAAGGAATTCACTGATAGGTTCAAAGTCTTTACGCATAAAACAGGACATTAATTTCTCGCAAGGGAAACGATTATTTTCTCTGCATTCCTCTTCAAGCAATGTGCATATTATATGTATTATATTACATTACTTAAGATATTAAATATTTTGGAAAGTCACAGACAAAATTATTCTTATTACAATAAACTTTATTGCTGATAGATGATCAAATTAGACATTCTAAGACTACACGTACAAATTTGAATGAAAACTCGTGAAGACAATCAATAAACATTAATAAACTGGAAGAGTAGTTTTTATTTCTTGGTATTATTACGTTAAGTACAATACAGGAGTAATGCTCTTTTAAAACTGTAGGCGAAGTCAATATTGTTTTAATCAAGTAAATTAGCCTTCATTCTTCTATACGTAGCTATTAGCATTTTGCAACCGCTTTTTAATACTTAATCCAATAACTTTATTAATTATTCATTTAAAACAGTGAAACTGACGATTTAGATTGTCTCTAATCACTTGCAAGGACTATAATGACCTTGACGTTGACGAGCTCTAAAACCCCACAAAAAAATCAAATCTTGGCTGTTTACACAACGCGCCAAGAAACGCGTGATATGGTGGGGCTAATAAAATCGTGGCGGGGTTAGCTACTTGGCACTTGGTAAATGGGGTGGCGTTCTATTCACTCGCATTCTCCGATTTGTTTCTACTGACAACTAGTCGTGCTTGTTCACTAGTGAGTACACGTGTGAGTGACAAGTGCCCGCGCCAAGTCCCGGTGACAAGTACTGAGCTCGAGTAAACAGGGCATAAAGCTTGCAGTGAGTTTTAATTTTAGCAAAAATTGAAAGGGATTAAAGAGTGGGTGTTTCCTAACACTTATAAGCCTTTATCCAAGAAAGGAAATAATCACTCGGTTGGAAACTATATTCCTCTTGCCCACTTTCACAAAATTTTCGGGAAATTGTTCTGCAAGCGTATTCTACAATTTTTATCAACATTATTCTCTCAGACGATCAACATGGTTGTGGTAAATCTTGTTCTACTGACATCGCCATACTTTCATTCTTAAACGATGTTGCCACATTTCTTGGCCATGGGAATAACCTCCGGGATATTTTTCTTGATTTCTCGAAAGCATTCGTGGTCATCGATGACGAAATTCTCCTTCCAATATTACCATTTGTGGATTTTCACATCAATAGCTAACTTTCTGACTAAATGAAAGGTACGAACAAGTCGATATTGTCTGTACTAAAAATCAAGTCCTTTAGCATTACCTTTCAGAAATAAAACTAATTACTCACGGCATTCCTTAAGGTTCAATTCTAGGTACCAGATAACGGAGTTATGTTTTAAATTGCACTATCTCCAAATTATTTGCATGACTTACAAATCTGCATAATATTTTTTATTTGTACGTTGAAAATATTGATAATATAAATTTGAAGAGTAAGTGACAAACCAAGAAAAATGCAAAGCATTGAAACGGAGACATTTAGTTGTTTCCAATAAACTAAAGTTCGCTTAAATATTTGTCTTAAATTTTATTCAAATTAGCCTGCAGTTTTATCGAGGAATTATGGTTTTAATACTCAAATATACAAAATGTCTTGTAAAAGATTGTTATATTGGAGTATTTTACGTCAGTCTCGTCTTAATTGTGCATTCTTCGATCAGAACGCGTAGGCAATAAATCTGACGAATAATGAATTCGGAGAATCCTTATTTGCGTATGCTTTTTGTACGCATTAACCAATATGTCAAAACGTTTATCTTTTCGTATGTTTTACCGTGAAAAGTGCATAAAAAATCCCTTTTATGTAAATATAACATTTTCCGAAATTAGAGTTGTCCGGGCATCGCAACGAAACCTTCATACATCAACGAAATTGTTCAACATGAAAAAGAAGGAGAGTGGAAAAGGGCATGAATATTGCGGAAATGCTGAGAATATCAAGATATCAAGAGGATACTAGATTCGAAATGAACTATACGAATTGTTGAGGAAGGAGTGAAGAACTCCATAGCTGCAATGACGTGTTTCCAAAACAATTGCTAGAAAAATATTGGTGCGAGCCGAGCTCCAGGGTTGCGCGGGTAAAGCTTTCCTCCCAACTGCGCGTCACCGTTCTGAAGAGGGAAAAGGAGGGGAGTAGAGGGAATGGATTCGCGCCGCTGAGTCGGCAGCGGAGCGCGACGCCCCGCCGCACGTATCAGACGCGCACATCAGTTCCCCGCTCCGTCCCACCATGTCCGTGCTACCCCCCCTTCCAGGATCCCCTGTCTCTTGACATCGCACCCACACGTATCGGGCGAACGCATCGCTGAACTCTCCAGCGCTACCAGCCCCCTCCTTCGCCGCCACCCCGCATCTTCCACAGAGGGCGCGGTGCACCGTGAGATTAAAACGTACCGGACCAGAACTCGCCACTTTAAATATTCTGTAGCCATGGCCCCGTCGCTGGGGGTTTGATTAGGACGCGGGAGGTGACGCTGACCGCTCAGGTATCATCGGAACTCCTTGGAGTCAGGACAAGGAAGAAGTTTACCAAGGAAAGAACAATACACGTGAAAATTGAATATGCAATTGAAGACAGTAATGTTCGTGACAAACCGAGGATGTGCAGTGAGGTGAAAGGAGATAAAATGTGTAACTGTGAATTCAGGAACTATTCGTCGTTGATTGTTCATTCCATCGAGACGAATTTAGAGTTAATCACCGGGGAGAGCGGAGGAAGAAATGTTAAGAATTTTGTATACTCCATATTGTTGACTCCAAATTTTATAATATAAACTGGTTATTGAGATAGTTTGGCGATGAGTGCGAGATAGTATGTATGCAGATGGGATGTTATGTATGTTATGGTATGCGAAATGGAATGTGAGAAAGTTTTGAGATTAATGAGTGATGAGTGAGTTTTTGTATTGCGAATTTATACAGCCCCGAAGAAGAAAATATAAATTTTCGAAACGTCAGTAGTATGGAATAGTGTTATTTTTTCTTTTTTTCTTTCGACTCAATCTCAATAACCAGTTTATGTTAAGAATTTTGTTCCCGAACTTGTAAAAAGGACCTCTTGTTGTTCGGCTAAAAAGTCGGTGAGTTGGAATCAGAGTCGAATCCACTTTGTCTCTGTCTTTTGTCTTCTCCTTCTTCTTGTCCATATTCTAGTTCTTACATTTCTTCACATTTACGTAACGGTGGAATGACTACAACGTGAGACAGAGTGAGATTAATTAATATCAAACTTAACCTCTAATAGATATCACAATTCAAAGTAATCAAAGAATGAATATAGATTGTTTTGATTAGAGTCATACTCTGTCATTCATTCATTCATTTATTTATAAAAAGATAATTCGTGTATTCTTCTAGAGTCATATAAAGTCATACATAAATTGTCGTTAGCTTGCACTAACTCTAAATGAGAGATACTTACGTGATAAATAAATTTGATAAAATATCTACCTTTGGTTCTTGAAATAAAATAAAAAATACGTTTATTAATGTAATTCTTCTTTTCTTTACATCCCTTCAGAATTATCACTTTTGAATTTTAATACTTTATAGTGCTATTAAGAGGCAAATTTAAAACATAGTCAAGTTAGTAAATTTGTATGATATAGTGAGGGAAATCTGGTGTCCTATTATTTGTAGAATAGCTTGAGAACAAGTGAACCTTCTATCGAATATCGTGTATGTTCGTGATATTCATTACCATTCTAAAGTTACAATATTGCTATTAAATCTGGCATTAAAACTCATTTTGGCTAGACCAAGCAGGAGTTTTCATATCTAGCAATGAAAATGTGAGTAATTAGCGCTAAACCACTATTAACTTAATAATAACTTTATGGTCCAGGACTGTCAAGGGGAAAATTTGTTTCTTAAAATCAAGTTCTGTTATTAAGTTTACTTCTGCGCGGTGAATGGGAACTCAGGTTCATTACGAGTGTATAAAGTATGTCAAAATTTTATCAGCACTTGTTTCATGAATTTTTTTGAAATAGCAGATCACAGTATGCTTTCAAAATACTGAGATCTTTAAAACATCACAGCCTTTCCCTTTTCCTCGTTACAAGAAACAATAAATTATGCAGGTTACGAATGTAGTAATATGTTCAGAACTATTCTGGCACAAAATTCAGAATACTTGCATTGAAATATGCCGAAATTAGGTTTACAAGTAAGCATTCCGGTATAAAGCTCACTGAGATTCGAACAAGATAAATTTTTGTTGCATATATCTGACAGGGGTAAATTAAACTATAATATTGAAATAAGGAATGGTGAAACTTTCTCTTAGGCTATAAATACTGAACTAACAAAACATGTGAGTTTTGTTTCCGCCACAAACAATGATTAATCAATTACGAAGAATTGTTGTCCTTGTAAAGTCCTTGTAAGCATATTCTCTAGTGAAATGTTACATATTTTCGTAAAAGTGGCCTTTAAAATTGTTTAGTCAAACGAAGTAAAGCTATGGTGCATTTTTGACTTTGTTAATTATCGTGAAAAATGGCATAACAATTTTGAGTTGCTTCAAGTATTTTTTGTCATGAACATTGTTGATAGTAACGTATCGTTTCCATTGGAAACGAGCGTAGTAGTAAAATTTACCGTAAAAAATGAAATTCGGTTAATCACATTATAATTTAATTATGGGAGGTAGTACCATAAAAACATTCAATTTCGGACAACCGAACAACATAAAGGAAAACGACGAAACACTTAAACTCGTGTCTCATTAATAAAGTTTCTCTCTCAATGTGTCCCGCTTCTTCGCAGTCGGAACCTCAGCGTCTGGAAGCGCGATTCTTATCACACCCCTTCTTATCGGCAAATGAATCAGCCGCGTCGATTCATTTCGCACCACTTTAAAGCTCGCCTCGCCTCTGCCCCCGCCCCCACGCCGCCCCCTCCCCGATCACCTTCCCAAGCCGCCGCCGTGCTCTGTTAGCACCGTATCGTTCGTTCATAATTTATGTATTTATTCATTGGTGATTTCCCGCCCCTGCGCCGCGGCGACGCCACGCGGTAGTAACGCATCTGACAGCGGAGGGACACAGCGCTGGAGGGATGAGAGATGTTTACTCCATCGCTGTTCTTTTCCCTGCTTTCTCTTTATTGTTTTTAACCCCCCTTCCGGGATCCTTGCACAGTAATTTCCTCTTACTTTAATTGCATTCTGCTTCAATCCCCAATTTTTACACTTTCCCCTTTCCTATTTCACTGTGGTACTGTTGTGTCTTTGCTATTATTTTTATAAGTATTTGAAACGCTTTGCAAATTTTATCGATGTAGTCGTATTTCTAATATTTGCTGTGCTGCCTGAAGCAGCACGACTCAAACATTAATGGCTCCGCTTGTAATTTAACCTCTTCCTCTTACCTCCCCTATTCATCGTATGTGACGTATCCTTGACTGTTTATCTTCCTCTCCTTACCATCCTGCAATGACTGAGTTATTTGCCCTTTCCTTGGGGCAATTTTCCCTTACCGTACTTCTTGTACAATATATCTCGAAAAACGTACGGTGCTATATCCATAATCTCTTTGCTCCATTCATTCCTCCCGTGCATGAATCTACTTTGTTCTTGCTGATCCAATACTGTGCGTTTCTTTTCACACTCCGACAATTATTTTTATCTGTACGGTAGAGATGCGTCACGAAAATGTTGAATTTTGTTTTTTCTTTTGTTTTATCAGAACCTAAGACTCTTCACGATAGTTATTCATGCGATATCCATGTGTTAACATTTGGTTTCACCTTCCGTCGAAGTGCCTACTCTTCCTGGGTGTTTCATCTTCCTAGAGAGCTTCTTAAAACTACAAATCTGTACCTCATATCATATCATGACGGGGAGCTTTGTTCCATATAAACGAGAACAAAAAAGGAAAATTCTTCCAATCAAACTGAGATGAAGATGCAGTGTTGTATGCAAATTTCGTAATGGAGTTCATTACGATGTTCATTTAGTGATGATTCAATTTGGTTGTTACCTTCGGAATGCACGAAGCATACCACCCACTTAACATTTGATTAACACCCTTTCAAAAATACCTTTCTCTCCTCATTTCGCTTCCTTGGGAATCTCTTTCCTTCTTTTTCTCTTTTCCGAATTTCCTAACACATAAATTACTTGCGTTAACAAGCTTGAAATGTTCCCGATCTCTGAATTTTTCTTGATGATCACATAGTTCAAATACGGGTAAAGCACGTGTTTTCCCGATTTCATTTTTTTTCTTTCTGCAGTAGTTAATTTGCTTGTAGTACCACTAAATCTCCTACTACGTGTTAAATTATACAATTTTAAATTTCCCCAAGAATCACTGATTGTGTTGCAAATTCTTTATCCATTTGACAGCCGTCTTCTTGTATTTACGCTTTTCATGTTCGTTCAGAAATCAAACACTAATAGGAATTGGTTTCATAAACGTATAGTATTAACGGTTACTAATCAACAGTTTTAACGGTAGCAGGTCTCAATTTTCCTGGAATTCTATTTTTCATGGGCTTCATCCATTCCATCATCCAGCACACGAACTATACCCTCGTCAAACCCCATTGATCTGTGCAGATTCCCTCGAAAACAAATTAGAGATTGTGATTTCTATTGATTTGATAATTGCCTTGGCTTCTACAGTGTGCGATTTTCAACAATCTGAAGATGCGGAATTACACTTTATGTGCGCATGAATGTATTGAACGAAAAATATATTCATGCACAGTATTGGATATTTGTTATATTTAACTACTTGTTCAAATAATAATAATAATAATAATAATAATAATTAAATATTCATAGAAATATATTGTGGAATATTCTACTTGTAAACTTTTTATCCAGTTGTGAAAATCAAAATTGGAAACTCTATTCATACAAATTGCGTGAGTCATTTTTCTTGCGTAATTGCCTCGCCAGGACGGTCTCCGAGTGATGTAGACTTCATGTATTGACTCATAAAAATCCATCTCGGAGGAACACGGTCGTCCAAAGCAAACATGACAGGACAATCTCAGAATATGACAAGTTGAATAATCGACACGGCGTCGCAAGAGACCGGAATGCAAACTAAGCAACTTCACATTTGCAATGCGTTGTCCTGCTCCACCGCAGAGCCATCATCCCCATCTTCCTCCCTGTAGGGACCTCTGCACGCCCGCTTCCCTTCGCTGCCTCGCCTATGTCTCCCCGCCACTCTGCCCGTATTGCCGCATTTTCCCCGCAAATCTCCTCTTTTCCCCTCTTCCGCCTTTACCCTGCATTAGTATGTCTCTAAGTGTGGTTTGGCAACCCCCAGGGACCTCTAGGTCTTGTGGAGGGCGTCCTTCAACGAAAGAGACGCGTGCGCCACTTTATTCATGTTGTGTTCCAGTGTTTACACTTACTTCCTGGAAGTGTGTGTGTTAATACAGCTTCATTCATCTTCAGAAAGAAACTCAACTGTGGTAATCCATGAGTGTTTACCATTACTTTTAGTTAAGGTAAACATTTCATACTGCTTGTAATATCTTCACGATCAAAGGAGATTAGCCATGTTCATATTAAAATATTGCTCTTTCTTCCCTAGCTCTTACAGTTTAAGTTTTATTGGTGTATTATAAGATGTATAACACAATTCACTGAAAGTTAAACTGAGATTCAAAAGATTTGCCGGTGCTTTGAATAAGTCGTGTGGAAAGTTATTACAGTGACAATATTTCACGAGATTTTATTTTATTTCAATTCCACAAATTAAGATATTCTTGTAGTTTAACCATTCGTTGTTAAACAACTAACACGTGAAAAAAGAAATGATATTAGAAGAGGAATAAAACTAGAAGCGCAAAACCATTTCACATACTTTCACCTATAATTTTCTAAAACTATATATTTTCTTTTTTTTCGAAATCTTTTTTATTTTGTATTATTTTTATTAAAATATAAATTATCATGAAATTTTAAATTAATCTTTATTTAAATATATTGTTGATTACCTTAGGCAATAAATTGTTGAAGTGAATTAAGGTCATACATGAATTACGTTCATGCAATTTCGTATAGTGTCAGTTTTCTGTTCTGCTTCCTATTTATTTATTATCACGTTTTCGTTTCAGATTTCCACATTTGTAGTTTCCCTCGACTTAGAACATTTCCATAGATAAATGATTTTCAATACCCATTATAATTTAGTAGAGTATCAAAGAATATTATTTAAATACATGTATTCCAAACTATCAGCGAAATAATATGGGTGCATTACACTTTTACGCTTTATTTTAATTACACACAAATTTTAAAGAAATATACGACACGGTTTTGCGGAAAATTTCCGTAATGTACTTCTTATATTAATAATCTTTAATGAAGTATCCTTTAAATTAACATAGTAAAAAGTCTAGAGAACGCACATCAACAAGAATGTATGGGTTCTATAACTTCCGTTCTCGGTCTAAAAGAAATTTCCATCAATATCTCAAGATAAGAAATTTACCCGTCTACATACTTTCTATATTATAGATATGTTAAAGGTATTATATACTATGTATAAGAAAAAGTAAAACATATAACTCTCTCCATCAAACCGTAAAAGACACAGAATTGAAATCATTAATCTAGGAGTAATTTCAAACAGAGCGTAAAAACAATATGTGTGCCCATATATTTTTCTTTCTCACTGTATGAAGACATAATCTATGTAGTACACAAGTAGTATTGTAATCGCGAAAGCGTTCGATCGTGAGGTTTTGACGGAAATATCCATTTTGGATATCACTGAAAAAGTATTTCTTATCATCACATCATTCTGTCGTCTTGTCTGTCCATCCTTTGCGCACCAAATCTTGCCAGACGGATAAATCAATTTCATTCCTATTTCAAATTTAGCGTAGCACCTACTTGTTGTCCATGCACGTGCTGAGAATGTTTTAAACTTTACTATAAAAGGTACTTCATATTAAGATCGAAGAACATTTTTGAACATTTCTCAAAAAGTGTCCAAATTTTTTTCTTTCAATTTTCTGTAGAGAAATCGTAATTAGTATGTATTAAATTTACATAAGCGGTATCTCGCTTGAACGATTGGAATAGACGTAGCAGTGAAAACAATTTAGCGGTGTCGATATACGTACCAAGCATAGAGAAAATGCAGTTTACTAAAAAGAAATACATTTCAATTCAACAGGCTATTTTATTTACATATTTACATTACACGTGGTGAAGCTTTAACCTCATTGCCTTCTTAAGGCCTTTAATGCCGCGGGATGTGCATTACATGCCCTGGAATTTACTGTCAATGAATTGTTCAGTTGGGTCTCCATTTTTCACAAGAAGATTCTAATTTTTATTTCCTGCTGCAGTAATAGAAAATTTAGTTATACATGGATAGAAAATTAATTATGCTTGTAATACAAATCTTTGGCATATTGTGATAATTTCTTAAATATTAAATAGGTGCAATTGACTAATTTATTGAGCACCAACAATCAGGACACAGACATTTACAAGAGTATATGGAAAAGATATTTACAAGAGACGATATTTACAAAAGACATTCACAAAAGTATTTACATGCGACAAGGGTCTATACCGAAGATAAAGTATTTGCAAAAATAACACATTAATGTAAGGGAAAGTATTGACAAGAGACGTTAAGTATATATCATGAATTAAAACAGAAGGTATTATATAAACAATTTAAAATATATATATGTAAAAACAGTAAGTTAAATTAAATTAGTTCTTATTTCTTCACCCATAGGTAGAAAGAAGTATCGTTGCCTGCAACATAGAAAGAAAAAAGCCAACAGTAACACATTGCATTTTGCCCAACCGTTATAATCTCCTTCATTTCTTTCTCCCTTTTTTCCCTTGCGTAGCTTAGAAACTGCCCCAATGATTCCACTACAGACATTCTGTTATCACGCATTATATTAATTGCCAAGTTAAAGTTTCTATTTTCAATTATAAAGCGCCAATTTGCAAAATCCTTCGATATTTTTCTGTTTGTGTGCTATACAAAACGATGTGAATCCAATCTTCTTTCTGCTAAACACACAAACTATCTAATCGAATCTAGATAATTTCTAAATTTTCGTTATTTCCATCTCCCTAGTCGAAACCACCCGTAACCTGATCGCATCCTCGATTACAGTGAGTTGATGTGTGATAAATTTAGTCGATACGCAATTTTTTCTGAATAAAGCCCAAATTATACTCCTATTTACCGTGTCAAAAACTTTTCCGAAATCAACAGAAGCACAATAAAGTTTTCGTCTTTTAACGGATGTTGCCCTTTCTGCAAGAGAGATAAGAATAAAGATATTGTGTTTTATACTATTATTTGTTCTAAATCCTGCTCGTAAAATCGATAGCTTTTCTTCATTCTCAGCCCACCTTTCAGCCTACTATACAGTATTTTACAGAAAACGTTTACAACAACACTGATGAGTAAAATTATTCTATAGTTAGTTGTATCATTTACATTGCCTTTCTTTGTATATATTGGAAAAATAAAGTATGTGTTCCAGATTACAGAGAATACGCCCATTGTATACATATAGTTAAAGGTATCACACAGCACCGGAGCAATTATGTGGTTTAATACTTCAAAAAATTCGGGTGGGAGACCGTTGTATCCCGCTGCCTTGCTGGGTTTTTTTGATCCTGTATCGCGAACATTATTTCATCTTTCTCTATATTCTTATCTAATTCAGGTATTTGAAGTTTCATTTCATTTGTTGTAGTAACTACTATATTTTAAATATTGAGGAGCTCGCAGAAGTGAGTTTCCCAACTTAACCTGTCTATATGATTAATAATGTACGATTTCCGAGTTAATTTCCGTATAGCTGTCCAGATGTTGCTAGTATTGTTTCTATTTATTATAATTTGTATTCTAATTTCTTCCGGAAGTTCGTTCCCCGGTGAGGTTGGGATTTTTCTTCACTCCTGAGCATCCAGACTGACTCTCAGGCCTACTCAACCTGTTGTAAAATTGAGGGTCATGATCTATCCTGTGGTCAAACCTATCAGAGTGCGATGCTGACCATATTTTCTCCTTTCAATGCCGACGTCAAGTAATTGCGGGGCTCTATTCTCCGCAAACCCCTTGGGCACCTTCGAAGCCTGTTCAGGGATAGTTTGACTTTTTTGACTTTCTAGACTTTCTATTCTACTTGCTTTCGCCTCTGGCCATGCTAATTTGGTCTCTAATAAGGTCTTTTTAAACTGTTTCCGTAAATTCATTTATTTTTGACGCAAAACTCTCCCCCCTGCCAAACAAAGAATTTAAATGTATTTTGAGCTCCAATTTTAGCTTTTTCGCAATTAGCGTTGTACCATCCTGTCTCTTCCTGTCTAATCCTACTTCTATTCAATATTCTCATATTTCTTCCTGCTTTATAAAGACCATTCTGAAGTACTTCAACTGCTGTTATTTCACTCTTTAAAACGAGGTAATAATGCCACGCCTAGGCTATACGGTCTCCCCAAGTTGCAGAAGTCTGGTGTCCCCTTGAGACCTATAGAGTGTCATCAACGCTCCAACTCAACCTCTCGTCTGTTTTCTAGGGAAACTACTTTTAACACTGACTAATACCATCTCGTCAACTATCAAAAATTCTGAGCACTTTGTGGATGTTCTGAGTGAGATAACTCTAAGTGAAGAGGAACTCATGGTGAGTTTCGATCTTATTTCACTGTTCACGAAAGTTCCGATCCGTGAAACACTGAACGTCATAGAACAACAGCTCGGAGAGCGAGGCTTACCGTCGGAGTGGGCCAAACTAATTGAATTTTGCCTTAAATCCACTTTTTTCGAGTTTGATGGTAAATTTTACTCCCAATTAGAAAGAGCTGCAATAGGTTCATCCCTTTCTCCTGTAATTGCTAACATCTTTATGCGAGCGTTCGAAAATGAGGTTATCGAGAATGCTTTAATAAAACCTAGAGCTTGGTTACGATACGCGGATGACACTTTCGTCATCTCGCACCATGGACGTGGAAACCTCGACAGGTTCTTGGAGTACATCAACCAAGCACATACTAACATCATGTTTACTATGAGGATTGAATCCAATGGACAGTTACCGTTCTTAGATGTGCTCGTAAAAGGGAAGGATGGTGGCTCTCTTGCACATAGCGTGTATCGCAAGCCAACTCACATCAACCTTTACTTGAATACTGAGTCACACCATCATCCAGCATTAAAACGTGGTGTGTTGAAACATTAGCCACCCGAGCAAGGAAAGTGTTTGATAAAGAGAGTTTAGACCAGGAATTGAGACTTTTGCATAATACTTTCCGCAATAATGGCTACAACAACAAAGCCATAAACAATGCCCTTATCCCTATCCATAATGTTCGTACGGAGGATGCAGAAAACCATGAGTTCTCTAAAACTGCCTTACTCCCATATGTTGAAGGAGTAACTGACAATGTTGGTAAAATTCTCAAGAAACATGACATACGACCCGTCTACTGCGCCCCTGAAAAGTTGGGTAAAGACACGTTACCCCCTCTGGAGTCGGCTGGTATTTATTCCATACCTTGTAGTTGCGGTCGCGAGTATATAGGGGAATCCGGACGAACTGTGGAAGAGAGAATGAAGGAACACATTTGACATTTAAGTACAGCAGGACAGTCAAATCAGCCGTGGCCCTCCATGCGATCGAAGCAGGACATGACTTTAATTTTGACGATACCTGTATTATTACTAAGGATCGGTGGTGGCCCAGACGGATCAAACAAGCCATAGAGATTGCCAGAACACCGAACAATCTTTAATATTGATCATGCCTTGATCCTGAGCAGCGCCTGGAGTTGGGCTCTAACTCCCCCTGAGCGCTCCACCGCTCTCGGGTGCCAAACGCTGAGTGACCCCACACCCGCCCCACCCTGTCCCGCTCCGGCCAGCGCTTATTGTCGCCGCGCTCGGCCAATCAGGATGATGCCCCCAACCGAACCTATATAACCGACGCATGACTCGGTGGACTTCGCAGAGTACGACAGCGACTTAGGTCTGTAAGACTGACATTGCCCTGAAAAAGGCCATTGAATGATGGCCGAAACTTTGGTAGTTTTATCTACTAAGACGCGATGTGTCCCGGACAAACAAGTTCATACTGACTCCGGCCGCGGAAGCATACGTTTATATTAGTCATTGTAATGTTTTCTCTCATGCTAAGGCGTAAATGATACGTACAGAATAAATTTAAGAGATTCTTCCCGTCTGTGTTAAATTCTCTATCCTTACTTTGCCTACCTTTTACATTTGCATTAATGTTTTCATCACAATATTAAATTATTTGTGGAACTGCTGTTATTTCTCCTATTCTTGAATAGAAGTCCCATAATAATAACAGTCCTGCAAACGGATGCCTAATTTTAAGTTGTTCCAGTATATTTTCTAAATCATCGTAAAGTGTATTATTGTAGTACGTCGATCCTTGTGGTCGTCTATGCAATATTGCAATTATCAATTAAAAATTCCTACAATCTAATTTCTAGCAAACTGCATTTTCTAAATTAACTGTAATTTCGTGGAACCTAAAGTTATCTCATAATTGTACGAAGAGTTACAATACCGCGAGGGTATCGACCTCTTGAACCTATCCTCTTCAAACATTTACGAAAAGCTTTGTGTCTGTTCATTGACACATCTCTTACTTTGTTCCACGTTTCAGCGAGACCAATTACCGAGAATTTTTCCAAGAAACTGCGAAAGCTTTCTCGGGGCAGTTTTTTTAGCTAGCCCTTTCACATTCCAAAAGCAAATGTTTATTACCTAATGCCTTTCTTCGATTTGCAGACTTACCCTTGTTAGACTTTCCTCCCCTCCCGACGGTTCCTGCCACCCATTGCCCGGGCCAAAGGTCTCCTTCATTCTGCGTGAAATATATAGAACTAATGAAATTGAAGGAAGAACACCCACTGTAGTTACGAAATTGTATGATCGTGTTACTTCAAGGCAGTTATTTAAACGCAAGTTGTATTACTTTACTTATAAGGCTAAGATATCGCATAACGCCCAGTAAAGAAATTCAAGATATTTGTTATAATTAATTATAATTACAAATAAAATAAGAGTTAAGGTTACTCAAAACCCGAAAAAAAGTTTTAGATATGGGTGATGGTGTTAATTACTTAGATTGAGTACATGTTTTCACCGGGTACAATTAATCGGATACATGTGTTTTCAATAAAATGAATGTTTTTAAAATTTCTTTTAAAGGTATAGTTTTAGGAATATTTTACAAATTCGATAAAATTTATATTCGTAAACAATTTGAATCAATTTTGATTTTGAAGCCATATATTTCTGTAATACTTCTCTCAGTTTTTCATTGAACTTTCATGTTCTCAATCAGGGATCGGCAACCTACGACCAGCGAAGCTATGTCATGCTGCCCGCAAGGACTTTACTGTTTCGTCACGATATACTGAAAAATAATATGGAAGTGAAATCATCTATGTTCAGTGTATGCATATCTCTGTTAGCTTCTAGTTCTTATCCATTGCGACATTCCCTTTGCTGTCCCAGTCTTGTGAATTACTTCGCCGCAACCATTCAGAGGCTGAGTTTTCTCGTTTCGGTTTCACCACTTGCGCTTGGAAATGTGGCAAGAAAACAATCAAAACATTTGCTGTGTGGTGTGCTTGCTAGAAAACACAGTTTTGAATGAGGTGTATCACGCCTTCCGGTTCGGATGCAGTCGGTACATTGGCAAGACTTGATATGACAACCGTGCTCAACCGGACGGTCGCATCGTCCCGTCGTTGTATGAGATTACTTTTCAATCTTCCACATTGATAAATTCATCAAATGTATCTATGAAAGATCACATCTTTCTTAAGCATAAACTTCATCCTCATATTCAGATTAAAACAATATGGAAAAGACATGGATGGAAGGGGAAGAAATATATAGACTAGTAGATACAAGACAAAAATTACAGGTAAGATATGTGAAATCTAATAAAAGCAGAGAATTTTATTAAATAAAATAATTTCCAGATGCGCTCATCAAATAGCCATATCATTTTCACTATGAAGCCAAACCAATCACAGTTTATAAATTCCAATACAAAATTTACGCTTCAATATTTAATAAATATATTGTATATTATTATATATCAATATATAAAAATAGTATATTATATATAATTATACATCAGTACATAAAATATTATATATTATTATATATCTATATATTATATTATAATTCGTTTTTATTTAACAATTTTAAAATATTATGTTAGATATCTACACAGCCCGCGAGGTATTGAAGGTTAGACTATGTGGCTCGCGAGTGTGAAAAGATAGTGGAACCCTGTTCTGAATGATTTCTTTAGATAATTTTGTAGATGCTTTATTTAATTGTATATGTTTAAAATGTTTTGTAAATTGTACAAATATTATTTTTCTTTACAAAGTTAGTTTTTCATACTTCTTCTTATCTAGCACAACAGCCTTTTGTGGGCTTTGGCCTTCGCGGAGGGTAGAGCTCGCACGATTTCTTGACCCCGGCACTAGGAGATGTGGTCAGCATCTCGCTCCGACCGGTTCGACCCCAGGATAGATCCTGGTACTCATTTTATAGCAGTCTGAGTAGGCCTGGGAGCCAGTCTGGATGTTGAGGCGTGATGAAAATCCCCACCTCACCGGGGATCAATCCCTGGTCATCCAGCCAGAAGTTTTTCATACTATAAACAAAAATATTTATGTGAGAAAGTACGTTTTGCACCAATAGTTTCGTTATTCTGATTGTAAACGTCACTCTCAAAATGTGATCTTTTTAGAAGTTTCTTGAAAATATTTCCAATGACCTACAGAGTTAAATTTCTTTTATAAATCCAACTTAATTTAAATTTTATATCAATATAACTCATAAGAAAAAAAAGAGTTCATGGTATCTGACTTGCCCCATTGCTGACAATCACCAGAAGAATGTGTTTGCTCAACATTGATTAAACCTATTCGTTATTTTGGGGGACTATACGCATTAATTAGCTAATCCGTGAAGAAAACATCAACAATTAAAAAGAATATTTAAGCTCATGAAAGTACTATTATTGTATTATAATATATGCTTTGTCTACTCATTGATGTTCGAGTGTCTCTTTCTTTGTGGCTGGAGCACTACCATAGCCGCGATGCATCTTATCGCGATGGACAACAGATTAATGTCGTTTCAATTATAGAGAGAGTGTTTTAAGATTAAATGATAGGGATGGAAAACTTTATACGACGTTATTTACATTGAGTGAAAATGATTTTGTAATGATTAGTATTATATCGTTGTTGACTGACATTTCCTTTTTTATACCAACTTCGCTGGTAGCTAGAATAGAAATGTATGTATACTAGGTTCGTTTACAAAATATTAAATGAGTCGGTATAAGCTCTTGTAGATGCGTTCTTCTTTGAGAATTTGTCGGATTTTCAAATTTAACCTGATTAGAGATTTCAAGTTTTTGAATGTTGCTCTCCACGGGTACAACATTGTTGAAAACATACCCTACACTCGAAATCAGAACCTTTGGGGAGACCTCCGCCTCAAACCGACTGAACCACTAGATTAGTAATTTATCATTATGTATCTCAAAAAAAAAAGAAGGAAGAAACCTGCTGTTTTTGAAGTCCTACAATTATTCAGTCGTGCTAAACCTGAACCTTGTTTCATTAATTAAAATTAGCTGATGTCTGAATTTCTTATGATACCCATGCTTGAGAGTCAGCGCTCCAGCCTCCCTTTCGCCGCCCGCGCCGGGGCCCAGTGAACTTCCTCCCTCCTCCACACTGCAGTGATGAAGGGGACTGTGCATGAGTCACGCGGATTCGTCTTCAATTGTTATGATTCAGTTACGTTGTGCTCCAACAGCGAGAGTAACAGCGGGAGCCGGTGATCTTCATTCGTTTAGAGCTAATGACAAGCTTCTTTCCTCCGACTCGCACGTAATAGATGCTTGTGATCGTATCATCCTATCGACGGATGCTATTCAGTGGCGCACTTGCCCCTTGCGCAGGATTTGCGCTTTTATTGCCTCCACGCAGACAAAATGACTCGTTTTACTGGCGTGATTTTCGTAAAGCAAGGGCCGCACTCTGGCGAGTACCGCGCGCAGCACCGGAGCTGTCAGTCGTTGGAAGGGGGATGAGGGAGTGGGGGGAGCTCGCCAACAACGCCAGGTTTAATCCTGGACCCGGCTTATTTCCCCTTCGCTGCTCAAAAATTCAGCGATTCTCGCAAACTCGTACTGGCCGCGGGTGAAGGCATCTTCACCTTACCTTTCCAGCAACTCATCTCTGCTCGTTGCTTTCTCATTTTCTTTCATTTTCGGATTTTTGCGATCGTAATGGCAACAAAAAAATAACTATAATACGTCACCAAATTGATTTCTTTTATGGATCATTTTCACTTCACTTTTTTTTATGATAGAAATATTCTTCTATCACGTGGTTGCAAACTTGAAAAATCGATTACTACATGGCGTTCAAGATCATAATTCAAAATTTTACATTTCAATTTATAAATTAATTTGAACGACTATGTTTTCAAGGTTTCAGATTAAAGTTAGTCCAATATCTCAGAAGTGGAGACTGATACTATGAATAGTAGTAGTACTAGTAATAATAATAATAATATACAAACAAAAACCAATGTAGCCATGACACGACATAGAATACATCACCCAAAAGCAGCTGTAGAAAGACCTACACTGAAAAGAATAGATGGGGGGGGGGGAACTAATAGATATACTTAACCTACATAACAAAATTGTCCACAACCTAAGACAGTATTTCTTCTCTAAACAAGACGAATCACATTACTACAATGCAATAGTCAAAGCAGATAAATACACTCCTCTAACATTTACTGATGAACATAAGACTCTTAACATAGAAGAAGATGTAACTAAACTTTCTCGTTGGATAGAAAAGGTCCTATATGGAAGGTTTGTGAATTAAGTAAGCAGTGATACTGTCAAGCGTCGTACAACTTGCTAACCCATGGAGAACTACAACCTGAAATTGAAGGGTTCTTTATCGCCATCCAAGATCAAGTGATCAACAATTGTCGTAAACACATCCTGAAAGATAGTGTTGGATCTGATTTATGCCGTAGATGCAGAAAGGAAACTGAAACAATGCACCAAATCATAGGATGTTGCCAAGCTATAGCACAATGTTATTACAAATTTAGGCATGATCAAGTGGGAAAAATCATTCATCAGGAATTAGCTTTGAAATACGAACTACAGAAAAAAGGTAAACTACTACCAGTATGAACAATCCACCATTCTTGAAAATGAAAATTATGAAATTTATTGAGATAGAATCATCATAATAGACGGAAAGTTGGAGTACAATAGACCAGATATAGTAGTCAAGAGAAAAAGAGAGAAAGAAGTACTACTCATAGACATCGCCATCACAAACAATACCAATCTCTAACAATTGTACAAAGATAAAATTACAAAGTACATTGACCTTTGCTTCGAAATTAAGGACATGTGGAAATATAATAGAGTGAGAGTAATCCCATTAATACTGTGAAACATGGGAGTAGAGTCTGTGAAACAAGAACCTGTTAAAATAGTCACAAGAACTGGAGCTCGTCACAAATTTATGCAAAAATCAGTTATCCTAAACGCATCTCGCTTATTTCGGCGGTTCTTATATATGTGATGTTTTATGATAACACCTTGATGTTTCTCTCCAAAACAAAATTATCATAAATATGGTTTAGACGATTCTCTTAATCCTCATACATATAGATATAGATAGTAATTACGGCAATTTTTTAAAACCAGGTAGTTTAAAATGTAAGTCGAATACATACTAAATATCTCTAGTAAGAAAACTGATACACACATTAAATCTTACCACTAAAACTCATACAGGAGCAGATTTCAAACATTTCTTTCTTTCAAACTACGAAAGAAAGAAATATAATTTCAACGTTCCTGGACAGAGAAAAGTTCAAAATTTGGACAGTCCGGGTAGAAGTTCCAGTCATGGCCGCAGTGGCGCTGTTGCTTGTCTGTAGAAAAATGGTGGCGACACCACAGAAACAATCATTTTGTGTGCTGCAAATAGCAAAATTAGAGTCTATTGTTGAAGTGCAACATGCATTTCGCCTCCAGTTGAACAAACAACCGTCTCGTAATAAGCAGATTTACCAGAGGCATCAAAAATTCGTAGATGATTGCATCTGCAAACGGAAAAGCAGGGGACGTCCAGGCACATCGAATGAAGATGTCGAGCGTATTTCTACACTTTACGAAAGGAGCCCAAGGAAATCCACAACACGAGCAAGCAAGGAACTTAGCATTCCTCAACCAACGTTATGGCAAGTTCTGAAACACCGTCTGCACATAAAGCCGTACTAACTGCACTTATTGTAAGCATTGCATCCTGACGACCACAACAAACTGTACGAATTTTACATTAGCATGCTAGAGGATATGAAAGAGGACATTTTTTTTGAACGAGTAATTTTTTCCGATGAATCCACTTTTCATGTTCCCGGTGAAGTAAATCGGTATAATGTTAGAATTCGAGCAAGTGAAAAGCCTAAGACAGTTAATCAACATGAAAGAGATTCACCGAAGGTTAACGTCTTTCGTGCCATTTCTATGAACAATGTTTATGGACCTTTCTTCTTTATGGAGAAAACTGTGACAGGAGTCACGTATCTAGACATGCTTCAAAACGTATTTCCCCAACTGAAGATGATTCTGAAGATTTCATCTTCATGCAAGATGGTGCCCCCCCCCGCCTCACTTCTCCAACCACATCCGACGTTACCTAAATAACATCATTCCAGGACGTTGGATTGGAAGAGTAGCAGCAGATCAACTTCATCGCCGGTGATCTCCCAGGTCACCAGACCTTACTCCCTGTGATTTTTATCTGTGGTGTTACGTAAAAGACCGTGTCCCTCCTATGCCTGACACTCTTCAAGATATGCGACATGGAATTGTTAAAGCTGTGAATTCGATAACCAGAGACCAGTTGATTCATGTGTGGCAAATGAGCCACCGTTTTGATATTTGTCATGTAACACATGGTGTTCATATTGAGTGCATACACAATTGAACTTTTCTCTGTCCAGGAACGTTAGAATTATGTTTCTATCTTTTGTAGTTTAGAAGAAATGAATGTTTGAAATCTGCTCCTTTTTTTTGAATAACCCTATAACTGTCTTATTAACTATTCGTAATGTAATATTTTCTCCAATATTAAATAAAGTATGAAAACGCGATGAAATATTAGAAAAAATATGCATTTAAGGGAAAAAAAATTAATTTTTTTTTATAATAATAAGAGCAGTCAGTTTTTAAAGCCTACCGCTATGACAGCATTAGCAGTTGACGTTTCTTATGATTACATCATGTAGCATTTACCTCTCGAGAATATCCCCTGGTATTCTGACCGAGTATTTAAGTTTGTTCATGTAGTGATGTGGTCATGTATCGTACTGTTGTGCATGGTTATGTACCTTTGCAAAATTCAAATTACGCTCTAATTATTTGCCGGATAAATAACAAATACTGACGCGTATGCGTAATAAACCATGTTCCTGTTTATTTAATATTTTATTACAAAAACAAGCTATTACACTCAAAAGTAGCGGGTGAGTGAATTTTAATTTCAGAAGGAAAGGAATAAAAAAAGACACTTGCAATGTTTGTGACAAACGTAACGCAGAAATCCTGTCCACAAATTATGAAGTTGGTAGAGTGCAGCTCAAAGCAGATCATAGGAAACATGTAGATAAAGCAGAGGGAGCACAAAAGTTACTAAAACAGGATAAAATATCATCAACAATAGATGAAGAAATGGAAATTACCGTATTTGACGTGGAAAAATCTTTACCCTTACCCCGAATCCCAACGAATATTTTTTTAACGCAACTTGGGTTGTAAAACTGTGGTATCCACATAGGAAAATATAAAAAACCTCACTGTTATGAGAGGATTGAATGAGTTGCTGGTCGTTCTTATCAAGAAACGTTCTTAGTAATGTCAGTGAACTAGTTGAATCACTAATTTTGTGGTCTGATTCTAGTGGGGGCGGAGCACAAACATAAAAATGGCTTTGATGTTGAAGACTGCTCGACTGGAACATGCCACCCTTAGAACGATTACCCTAAAATTTCTTATTCCCGGTCATTCATTCTTACCGAATGAGAGCGACCTTGGTGATATAGAAGTGCACTAAAATGCAACAAAGGCTGTGTACAACAGAACTACGTACTGTACATCAGTGTGTGTACCAGAACTGTGTATATCAGTGCTATGCAACAAGCCAGACAAAAAAACCGTTTCAAAACCATTTGGCAAAAGAAAACATTTGGATTACTTCACCATAGCCAACAGAAAGCATGACATACACAACAACAAAGTTAATTGGCTGGAACTTCATCAAACAAGAATAATCAAGGAGAAACCTTATTTAGTTTTCATGAAGGACTTCGATGAGAATTTCATTGAAGTCAATATTCGGAGACGTACTGCTGGCCGCCCAAAGTCTTCCTCAGACCTTCTTGGTACCTTTATGGCCACATGTTAAACCAGTATCACTGCCAAAATTTTAGGACAAAAATTTATCATTCATCTCATTCTAGGGAATGCCGGAAAGTTTTATGAAAACCTAACTACAAACCCTGACATTGTGGATGATGTAGATGGCATTGATGCTACACTTGATTTCACTTTGGAGTAATTTTCAAGTATTTCAGCGTGTAAAAAAATTAAGTAGGCATTACGTATTTATACAATTAATAGTAGTAATAATAATGTTTGCTTAGGTTTTAAAGTAACTACTACCATAAAATTGTATGAAAACAATAAAATAGTAGTGAATTTGGCATAACATTTCAAAACTTTTTGATTTTCCTATCTTATTTAACAAGTCTTTCATTTGACATTGTCATTAAAAATTTGTGCAAACATGAATCCTGAAGTATAGATATTTAAAATAGATAAGTGTTACCTCATTTTCCCTCTTTCCAACTAGAAAAATCCAGAAAAATTTTCCTGAGTATAATTTTAAGTTAAGCAATAAGGAACTAACTCCAATTTTGCCCCCCTACGCTGGGTGGGCCGATGAATGTAGAGACCTGTAGTATTAGTCTGATTAAGCATTAAAAATTGAGTATAATTTAACAATTACTTTTGAGATAATGTCAAATTAGAATATTATTTATGTTTTGCTAAAACATCTCTGGGTTAAAATGTAGGTTTTGGAATTCGTTCCATATTGCATAACTACGTCCAATTATCTGTAGTATTGTTGACTCATGTTGTATCATCAATTATGGGAAAAACTTTTGTCGCTTCTATGACTATCTATTTGACAATACTTTAAAATCTTTGATTTGTGCATGTTTTGTGAAAGGATTTACTCATGTTTGCCAGTGCCAAACATCCGAACGTGAAAGGGAGGGAGTTCAGTTACCCAATTATAAGACTCCCTGCTGATGAACTTCTGACTAATGAATGGGCTATTTCCTGATGCTGAGTCAAGATTTCCCTCTCAAGTTTAATGTAGTAGCTCATGATGCCAATGTGTTATTGAGGATCCTCGTCTGATTTGTTAATAGAAAAAACACGAGCGCAAATCTCCTATTAAAATAATTATAAATAAATAGTCCATTACTTTTTTTTTTTTTAACTTTTTATTCTATGATCTCTGATCCGAGACTGGATCATGCATTATAGTAGCAATTGCACATGATGTGCACTGTGCAATTCGTATTTTATTTGAAGTTTAAATTTGCACCATTTACAGAAAATTAGTTGAACAGTTTATGTCTTTTCAAACATGAAAATAACTGTCTATGCTCTAAAATCATTTATTATAAAAATTTAAGTGTAATAAATTGTTATATTAATGTAAAATCTTTTATATCTATGATCTTATCTTAGCGCACCATTAAAAATATATTTTTTAAATCTCTTTCAGATGTCATGAGATATTTTTGCGAATTGATTATGATGTATTAAATCCATACCAATTACTTCTGTTATGTAAAGAATACAAATAGTGAGATAGCATAAACCTTAGATGGGACACGATTTTTACACTTTAGAAATATTATTCACATGAAACTGCATAAATTACGTACAGTATTTTTAAAAAAAATTAATAAAACGAGACTTTTATAAGTGGATCGCCAACGCACACTCGTTAGGTCTATTAAAATGTATGCAACGGATTACAAAAACATGTGGTTGATTTTCTACTTGAAATCGAAAGTAGCGAAGTGTAATGTAAAAAAATGAAACGAAAAGACTCCTAGTTTTCAATATAGAAAATATTTCCCCTTTCCTGATAAAACTTATTCGAGAACGGTATTTCATGATAATGAATAACGACTCACTATTTATCGTGTTTTACAGTTTACAATAGAAGTCAAATAATAATATTAATTATATTTAAATATAATTATTGTTCCGCTATATAAGATGCATATACAAGTGATTTATCTCATAAATTGATTCCATGTAAAATGATTATAGTTGTAGGAGTAATAATTGTAACGGATTCTTTTTAAATTCTTATGTTTATTTTAAATTGTAATTGGCCTTGCGAGTGTGGAAGGGACGAGATTCATGAGAGCTGAGGTATTAGCTATTATTTGAACAATGAGAGTAATGCATTTTTACGTAGGAAATATGACTTAAATTTTGAAAGTGCGTCATCTTCTTTTAAACGTTTTTTTAGTAAATCCAATTGTCAGCCAAAGTTAAACGTATTCTAGTCTCATTTAAAATGACAAAAAAATTTGCTTGTGATGTGAAGTGGAATTAATTTGTAAAATAAATTGTATTTCTTGTTCTGAAGTGGGCGTTATGTGTTGGTGGTAAATTAGGGATATCCCCGCCTGCTCGATAATTACAATTTCATGGAATTATGTTGTCTATGTCACAATTGAGTTGAATTTACGAGCATTAAGTCCAAATACTATGATTTAAGTAAACTATGCTCGCTTGAAGGATTGCTTTTAACACAGAAAACCTGCAATTAAACCCATAAAGTGTTCCTTGTGTAATGAATATTTACTGTTTTCTTATTTGGATATTTCATTTTTTTACAGGTAAGTGTTACTGATGCTTCCTGCGTGTTTGGGTGATTCTGACCGTTATCTTGTGGTAAGTTTAGTCTTATATTTTATTACATCATGAAAACAATTACTTTTTATTTTTGGATCCATTTGCACAATTCACCCCGTTAGGTTATACGTATATTTTACAATATAATCCAATAAACCTCCTATAGAGTTTGCTTTCTTCCGTAATTGACACAGTTTTGTTTTCAATTCAATTTTCTATAGTTTTCTTTTTTTCCGGGATTAAGTCGAGTCAAGTCTCAATGTCGCCGCGCCTGAAAGAAGGTATTTGTTGGTTCAAATATACAATAAATTTACAGGATGAACATTTTCAGTCTGGATTGGCGGGTGTAGTAAACTGAACACTAATGAGTTTCGTTGATATTATTTCTAATACCTCCGTGAAGCTACCAACATCCCAAAAGTAGAAAAGTGTTAAAACATATTACTAAACATTATTGTGAGCTATTCAGGTCTTGATACGTAGTGTCTATGTGATTTAAGTGGTACATTAGAATTCTCTTTGCCCCCAGAGAGCCAAACACTTTCAAAGCAGCACTCCTACTCCTTCAATCGGCTATTTTATGGTTGTAAGTTCTCATTTGGATTGAAAACGTTTTCATACGTTTATGTGAACGAATATTAACGAATTATTATAGACAAGATCAGAAAATGTTGATAAGCAAAATAAATAAGGAAAATATTGAGACCATTTTTGAAATATTTACATCAAAATTTGACTTCATTGTATGTTATGTTTGCGTTTATTTGCTATTATACAATGCAAAAAAAATTGTGACTTTAAAGAAGCATTATAATATTTTTTTCATAAATATGATGTAAAAAATTGAATCAATTCGTTAGAGCCATAATGTTGGGTTGCCGTTTTTTAACTCAGTGATGTCGAAGTAATAAATATCATCTTAATTTTTTCAGTCCTTTGACAAGAGCAGTTTTGTATAATAAAAACTAAATATAAGGTATCTGTTTTGTTTCATTTCGCGAGGTAGCAGAATTGTGAAATGTAGGGGTAGACCTGCTCGTAGCGTAGCTGAGCGTAGCGTCAGACGGGTTTCCGGGGGTCGGGAAATACTGGTGAAATAAAATGCGCTGGTGGTGTAGACCAGTATATCTGGAATGAGGGGCGAGGCGTTGTCATGGTGACAGTTGTGGGGTTTGTGAACAGGTGACACAGCATCAGGGGGTTGCAGGTGAGGTCAAGTCTCTCATACAGCCTGATGCTGCACCGATGGACCAGCACATCCTGAGTAACGCTCTCGATTGCCTTTGAGAAAACGAGTTTCGCAGGTTTTCCTTTGTGCGATGAACAATAGCTTAATTTGGTTCATGGAGATTCGCTTTGTTGTGTTCATTAGAGATGCTAATGGATTTACGAGACGAAGGTAATGTCATCACCAGTATTTGACGCAGGATGTGCCATCAAGTAGAACTTCTGAATCAATAATTTCATTTGCAAGAACTCCATAGAATGAAATCAAGAAAAAGTTACTATTCACCCGGAATTCCACATTTTTCTTCATTGAAATCAATTTATTTATAATTTCTTCATTGAAATTAATATATTTATCAATTTCTTTCTGCTATTTTAGAAGTAGTCTGCAATTTCTGATCCCACTTCTGCATTTCTAGCGCTTTTATTCGTTGTGGGTAATTTGCAATACAATGGCAATCTCACTCCTCTATCTGCATCTTGTCGTCTTTGTTTTACAGTTCTAAAGAAACCCTACAGTTATTATCAACAAGAGCAATTCTCCCAAAAACCTCAATCCTCAAATAAATGTCAATACTACATGGAAAAACTCTTATATTTAACATAATATTAAAATTAGTATTATTTCTATAAAACTCGTATCTTCTTCTATAATATGCAACGACGTATATTGGATACGTTTTGATTTGTTCCATATTTATACCATTTTTAATATAAAACCGCCGATAAACCCCGGCCACCATGAACGATTCTTTTTCTCGACGTAATTTGTCTCAGAGTACAAATTATGTCGCAAATCATTGAATGAATTTACATTTTCTTAAAATGATATCTTTATATAGTTCTTGGAGAAAAATGTCGTTATTTGTTTGATTTCCATAGATACTTAATATGGTTATTTTAAATGTGCAAATTGCCGAAGTATTTTTATGACTGTAAATGTATTGACCAATTGCGCCAATGTTTATCAGAAATATCCAATACTTATTTCAACTTGGCGAGAATTTAAAAGAATCATTTTTTAAGATTGGTGACAGCCGTAAAACAACGAACGAATTTCTTATAAAATCCGCTTTGCTTTTCAACTCACGTCTTTCATTGTTTTTCATTGTTTCTGACCTGACACTCCACTTTAATAGCTCACTGCTCAAAGATGGCGGCTGCTCTATTCCCGCCTTAACTACTCGCACTTTCCATCACATTTCTAGTATTTCTTTTCCTGCATGTCCATCCCTCTTATGATGCGTCTCTCTCCGCAGTCTGCTTTTTCGTGATTCTCAGCCTGTCACTCTTCTTAACTTCTTTTCCCGATATGCTAGTCTTCTCAACCACGTCGCACGTTTGATTGTTTACTATCATTAACTAGTTAATACTATTTTCATACTCGATCCTTAATATAAATTATATAAAGGAGGTTCTTGAGGAAAGGTCAAACTTGTTCAATTAATTCACACTTAATACAGCCAACGTTTCGACAAATTTCTTGTTTTCCTCAGGACTAAAAAATTACAAAATTTATGATCATTTGATGTACAATAAGTGTCCTCAAGAACCTCCTTCATTTGGATCATCAACTAGCCTCCTCCATCTGCTTATTGTTTCTGTTTTCTCATTTGGTATCAGTCGCAAGAATTCCTAAATATTTCCAATTTAACCCCTGCCCCAAACCTCTTTGTTATGACCTCACTTTCTTCATATTTTCTATTTTGTATTCCCCCGTTTTCCAGATAGAACCTAGCAAACATTCTCTTTCCACAACAACGTTCATACACTTTTCCTACACTTCTCCATTCTCCTACTGACCTTCTGAATCCTTCATTCAATCTGTCTCACTCAAAGCTCATGTGAGTACTATCAAGTGTGTTATTAGCACGTGTATTATATATCGCATACATTCTAATATAATCCTATGTTACTCCTCACGCATCTAGCTTTGACTCTCCAGCACGTAGCAACGGTAAAATTCAGAGTCATTGCGTATTGTCTCGTTCCTTGTTTCCACCCGAATAACAATATAGTACGGCGTGGGGATAGTAAAATGTGTTGTGAAGGGAGAGACGAACACTGTGAAGAGAGATGAAACCCGAGAAATGAGAGCGAGAAGTAGGGTACGGAATGTGGATGGTGATTGGAAGAATATGCAAGGGAGCTGAGATGCCTGATGGAGAGAAACAGGCAGCGGGAGGAGGGGTGGAGACCTCTGCTGCGGCAACTCCAATCGATATATCGAGCGTCGCAGCCACCGTTCGCCTATTGATTCCGATGAGTCATTGCTTCGCTTCTTTTGCGCAGCACTCGTAAAACACGAGGGGAACGCAGGAGGAGGAAACTAAGTGTAAGTTAATAGCGCTCCCGCTAATTACAGAGCCTCGAGCGGCGCGCGCTCTCACGATTCCGAAACTTCAGCGCGCCAATAATGCGATACCGCGTGCGAGGCAGGTGAAGCGCACGCTTGCGTTGCCGTCCAAGAGACAACGCCGAATAATGTAGGGTTTTTTTCTTTGGGGTTTTAGGGCTCGCCAACGTCAAGGTCATTAGAGTCCTTAAAAATAATAATCCTTAAAATAATGTAGGGACACTCAACTGAATTCTTGCCCATTCAGAGAACGTATACTATGACTTCAGCAAATGTTCATGTTCACTTGACACTGCTTTGCCCGTGCAGAGTCATTCTTTCAAGTGGCCTGCCATCCTAATTTCCCATGATAGATTCCCACCTCGACTAACTAATCCTAACACTAGACTAATGTCTTAAAGTTTAACTTGTTTTCTCATGTCTTATGAATTCGTGTTTTTATTGAAATCTTGTCTGTAAGAGAATGTGAACCGTTGAAGTCAAATCAGAACCCATTTTATATTATTCTCGCTAATTCAATGAATATTTTTACCTATTCTTACCTATGACTGTGAACTTCTAGAAAGTATTTCTTTAAAATTTAGTTTTGTTGTATCCTGTTTAAACAAATTTTTAATGCCAATTTAAAAAAAATTACATATAGTGCTTCTTATGACGTGCATTTTTTCAACAGAGAATTCCATAGATCTTCAAGTTCCTGCGGATCATGTTATAAAGTTTAAAGAAAATGATATTTGAATAGAAAAAATTTTTTCTTTAACAACCATTTTAACTTAAGTGCATATTTAAAAAATTCAAAACCCCTCTAAACAAAGCATAACTAATTGTCTTTGAGACAGACCAAGTTTTTTACATCTAACGGGGTGCATGAGCTTGGTCGCGCAGCTTCCTAGTAATGTGCATCTGACAAAGCGTCATCAGTAACCGTGACCGTGTCGTACCGTGATGCTGATAGATGCAACTTAATACAACACGAAATATAATAAATTGGAAAGATATTTGCTTAATTTTTTTAAGTACACGAGGTTTTCAGGCCAATAAAACAGAATTTGTGTAACGCCAACGTTTGGATATACGTTATACCTTCATCAGGGCTAAATACCAACAAAAAAAGAATATACGAGTATTGCGCAATTTAAGTATTACACTCTGAACACACACACACACATATAATACTATTGAATATCTATTATAATTGCGATGTAAAATTAACAGTTTTACACATTTTTCTCTCTCCAAACACCACTTCGTAATCCCCAAACAACACATTTTTTTTGTGTGGGGGGCTTTAGGGTTCGTCAACATCGAGGTCATTAGAGCCCATATCTAACCAACACAGACAGACTGTCATCAACACATCATTACATCTGTACAATTTAGTTGTATTATATATTCCTTTCTTGTCGATCTTTACCCCCTGATAAAGAAATAATGAATACTGAAACGTTAGCTTAACAGAAGTTGTGTTTTATTGGTCTACATGTGACAGATCCTGAACATAATACTACGGAGGGTCAAAAAGATATGATTAAGGTTTTTAAATATAAGGATCTTTCATATACTATGAATTTATTTAACGAAACAACATGTTAACTCCTATTTTTGCCCTCATAAGATAAAAACTGCATTATATAATTACAATAGACGTTAATAATTCTACTATTCTATGAGTACATATTTAATTTTTTCTCCTCAGTTATAGTATATTTGTAATTAAAATGAATATCATTTTTCATTCCTGAACTGTTTCAATAATAAATATTTATTTAGTAACTTATTTCATTTCGTTTTATATAAGGTGATCGTACAATTTGCGAAGTATAACATGTTCTTATTTTGAAAGTTAAAAGAAGATGAAAAACAGGAAAGGAAGCTCATAAAACTTACTTACATAATTGATTTCATAATATGTTCCTTTTTCCATTTTCATATCCAATATTCTTGTAAATAAGGCGACATTACCATCTTCCATAAAATAAAAAGTTTTTAAGTTACAGAAAAATAGAAAAAGGAAATTGTTTCGGTTAATTTGTGAGTGAGTATTATGAGTAGAAATGGAAAAGAAAAGGCATAATAAACTCATAAACTGGACGGAACAGTTGTCATTTTTTCAATTTTTCATTAACTTTTAAAAAAATAGAAAAAATGACAACTGTTTCGTCCAGTTTATGAGTTTATTATGCGTTTTCTTTTCTATATTATATATTATATATATGGAAAAGAATTTTTATATATAGAGAGAAATGGAAAGTAAAACACACAAAGTCAAAAACGGACACTACTGTTTTCTATAAATTAAGAAGTTTTAAAATGTCTTGTATAATTTAAAAAGTTTGACAATATGTGAGTGACTTGTATGTGTTTATTTTTCATTAACTATATATATATGAGAGAGAGATTCTCTGTTGGGTCCTTTTCTTCGGTCTTCTCAAAAAGGTTGATCATCGATGAAATAAGGAGCTCCATCCTTCGCGTTCCCTTGCCTCCTGCACCCTGCCCATCCACTTCTCACCCTCCAATTGCATGGCACCCGACCCCAGCTCCGTTGTCTCGCGTCATTTCCAGTTTCGATCTTCTGCTCTGATATTGCTCGCTCGCCAGTCGCGCCGCTAACCACTGCGACTTCTTATAATCCACTCTGCTCCATGGACCGTCGCCTCCAGGCAGCGACGTGCAGCTTACCATCTGCTCCATTGTTAGTGGGAGTGGGAGTGGTTGCGTAGTTCTACGACTCGCGGGGGCGGGTTTCACTAATGGCTCCATTGCTATGGAGCACTCCCGTTCATTTTCACTGCTGACGTCCAATCTTCATTGAAGCCTGACACCAACACCAGTTCCAGCAACACTAATCCTATTATCGTTTTTTTTGTAAAAAAAGAGGAGGAATTCTAATATGAAGTACTGCTTGCTTGAAGAGTACATCTTGAAATATCCTTTGACTTAACTGCTGTCCTTGAACATGTATTGCACGTGCTACCAGTTTTTTTAAATTACTTTCCCCTTTAAAATATTACAGGGGCAAATACCTAAAGGGTGACTCCACAGTTCAGCCCTGACGTAATCCACCTGCTATGTACATTATATGACAATTTAAACCTAGATTGGTTTGACTTAACGAAAATATGGAAAGAGTATTATCTTTCTCATTCCCCGTTTAGGTTTGTCAAAACAATTTCCCTTTACACAACGAAAATAACCCTGCTGGATATTGTTCGATTGTAATACTTTTCACCCAAAAATCCCTTAAAACGACGACAAATTACAATTGCTGCGAGGGAATATAATCCGCGTTCACCACTCGCTACATTGTTTTCATGCCAATGTGTTGACTCACTTCACTGTTTTGCAGTGCATTTTGTATGGACAGAAGGAAAAATTCGTGTTGCACTTTTACCTGGTTAAAATGGCACTAAAGATTGCCGCTTAAATGTCGGACCTCGTGGTTTGAATTTTCGGAATTAATTAGCTTTGTAAATAAATAGGATTCATTTCAATTAATTTCAGTCAATTATTTTAAAATATATGTTTGGTTTTCAATACCAGAAAAAAAAATTAAACGTAGTAATAAATTAAATTTCTAACTGAACCTGGAGAATATGTATGTATATAATATAAAACCGATCTACATTACGAGAAATATTTTAAAGTTAGGAACAATCAGTGAAATAATCATACTATACAAATGCTACTATAATCATACTATAATAATATACTATGTCCGCAAACCACAAAGTATTTGGAATTTGTTTGGCAAAGTGAGTAGAATATTAAGTTTTGTAGATTATTGTGATAGAATTACGAAGATTGCGTATGACGGCTCATCAATCGGCAATGGGTGTATGAGGAATAGTTGTTTGAATGATATGAGTATATCTTCTTTAAAAAAAACGTTTACAGTTTTCAATTGAATTGGTGAACGGAGTGAGTGTTCATTGAAAATAAACCACAGTGATATTGCTGATCGTTTTATTAGTCGGGGTGGGAGATGTAAGCGGTAGTGACTACAGATTTTACAGGGATGAAACACTTTCGAAAGTTTTATAATTGCAATTGAGTTATAAGTGTATTTAGGAAGGACGATGGAGAGGGTATGAGTTTGTTGGAATTCGAGAAAAGACTGGTAAATGTTTTAGGTAAATTTATTTTTGGAATGTATTGTGTGTTAGGTATGCTCACAATGGTTTCTCTTTATCCTTATATTTTTACGAAATAATTTTGGTGATTTATTTTCAAATCTTTTATTATTTTTTTGTTTGATTGGGAGTTGGTATATTACTTCAGTGAGAGGTGACTGTTGATTTCCTTCTTCAGTCAGTTATATTTTGTAAGTATTTTTTGCCGTTTGTGAAATTAAATAACCGAAAAAAATATTATGATTTTTGTGATACTACAAGAAGTATTTTAGTGCGAAGCATAAACAGAGATCATGACAAACGGATTAGCCCATAAGGGTCATGCGGTCCCCGCTCGATATCATTTACACATTTTGACCATTTGTTCTAAAATGAAAACATTTCCCAAATTTCTTCTTCAGAACGTTGTTTTCATTTTGTTTAAATGTTTAATTTTAATCCAAGTTTTGAATCTTTCCGAGAAAGTAACTATCATTGGATCAATGAGATGAAAATGAAGGATACGAGTTGATCGCACATTTTAGTGAAATGGATCGTAACTGGTACGCGAGACAAAGAAGGTTAGGAACCGCTGATCTAATGAATAGGAATACACATAATATCATGTTGATGTACTACCTTTTTGACATTGTATTATGAACAACTGAGTTAGAATACTGTATGTCCGGCATATTTTCAACACTATTGTTTTCTGAAACTATTGTCACTATTGTCAAGAGTGAGCTGAGTTAAAGAAATATTGAGAATATTTGCTGATCTTCTCAGAAATATCTTTACATTTTTATTGCCTCTAAGTTGTACGTAGTTTATTAGAAGAAAAAGAATGTGTCCCGATTGGCCACGAGCGATCAGAGTAAGTCAAGCAATGCCACGCCATGTGTTCCTAGTAATATTTGTATTTGTGTTAGATTTTTTGTTGCAACTAACTCAAATTCTTACCTCGCAATCAAGGTAAGAACCGTCATTTTAGGCAATTATCAATAGGAAAGAACTACTCATTGCACCTTTCCCATCTCTACAGAGACATAAATACGTTCTGAAACGTCCAATTCTACATTTATAGTTTTCGAGTGTAGTTTTATATTACAAACATTAATATATATCGTGACACTATTTAGTGCTTTTTTTACTTCCTTACTTTATCGTTGTAAAAATCTTAATACAAAAAAACTTTGCAGTTAACTTAATCAATAAATTAGAAATGTCAAATTTAAGCACTTCAGGATATCACCCAACACTTGAGGTAGTATCAAACTATCGTTGGATGAATCAGTCTTTAACATACCAACCATCTATGAAATTAAATATTCAATACAAAACCATCCCTTTAGTCAACATGACTAATTCGTGGTTTGGAATTAGAGAATTTTATTTTAGATTCTTAGTATTTTCTAATTATTCAAAGGCAAGGTAAAACCCATAGATTCGATCATCTGAATTTATAAATTATTAAAATTTTCTGGTTTCATTGTGAATAAATGAAATAGAATAATTTTTTGTTAGATAGATGAATTAATAACGTTTACTTAAAAATACCCGGGAAATATTCAATTACTTCCTAAGATACAGAGAATAATCGAAAAGAGTATGTCATCCTAATTTATTCCTTGCATGCCTTCCAAATTATATATATATATATATATATATATATATATATATATATATATATATATATATATATATATATAT
>NNCF01125922.1:2099315-2273471 GCA_002313205.1 Laupala kohalensis
TAAATTGTTCGAGACATGCCCTTCTTGTTTTTATTTTTCGGTTCAAAAATAACGTTTTTATATAAACTTAATAATAATAAATTTTATTGTCAAAAAACAGTACAAACTGCGTATGACCACGTGGAGAACAATAAACTAATTTACTCTCCGGAAGCAAGCAAGGGACCATCCCATCAATTCCGATCAAGGGCCCTAAGGCAGACGCGGATTCAAAAAACTTTCAAGAGTAATATTAATTATATTGGATTTCCGGGTTAAGAATGCAATAAAACGAAATAAGGGGTTTAATGTGCGCCTTAATAATTAGTTTTATGTACTTTCCCTCCATGAGAAGTCTGCAACCGAAAAATTCTGGCAGATTCAGATTTTACGGAAAATTTTGTGTAAGAAAATATATTTAACAAGTATGTCATGAGCATATGACTTCATGGATAATCAAATCTACTTTTTTGCTTTAAAAATTGTGTGTGATAGGCGGTGAAAGAAATCATTAAAGAAAATGTTATGAAACGGAAAATTAAGATAGTACTTATTTTAATTATACAATCCGATGTTATTTTGAACAAGTTTTTTGTAATTCAGTCATGGCCAACTTCACGTGGAATTGCCCACATTCGAATCCCGGCTGAATTGTTGTTCTGCATTCGGCAGTCAGTTTTGCTGTTTCTATGCAAGCAGAAGACCGGAAAGAAAAGGTGAACGGCGATTCAACATTCGATTTGTATACCAATCCTCCTTTCTCCACCCTCCCTCCTCATGGTTCTTTGACATATCCCTTTCCAATCGATCCCGAAGACTGCCCATACCCCTTGTTTTAACGTGCGCGCTCCCCTCCCTCCAAGGACTCAAGAGAATCGCGTCTCAATATTCAAAGCTCTATCGTCCATGTCCACTGTTTTGCCTCAGCCGCGAGAGGGCAAAAATAAATCGAACAGTTTTCACCATTGCTCTTCGTGTCATAATGGGGAAGTATATCCCTATGTTTCGAAAATCTCCTCTGGAAAGCGGGGACCACGAAAGATGTTCAAGTAAATATTGAAAACTTCTCTCCAAGGAAATGATGAGTTAGGGAATACTTAAAAGCGTACATGTTTAATCTTTTTTTGATAATATGAATAAATTAAACCAAAATCTAAAAGTAAATATGTGAAATCTCTGATGTTTTTAAAAATAGTAAATAAATTAGGTGACTAAATTAAATTCCAATATATATATATATATATATATTCACTCTTTCACTAACCCTACTTAATCTTGAGTTAGTCATGCTACAATTCATAACTCATTTATTTCGAAAACAATATCCGACGTTCTGAGTGTTCCTTGAAAAAGGGTTGTAAGAAACGTGAACGAGCTCTTGCAATGGGAGGGTGAAGGAGATGACCCCGTCGATGCATTGAGACCTCTACCCAAGCAGTGTGAGAAGCCCGATCGATAACGATAACGTGGGAATACCCAGGATACCTCCCGAGCATTTACAATTGAAAGTGCGCCGTTCGCATAAATTCTTCCGAACTTCGAGCGCGATCGATGAAGTATGAGCCAATGTAAATTCAATTCGGGGAAAACCCGTATCTTTTTTTCTGGGAGGTTATTCTGCCGACTTTCCTTAACGACTCGTGTAACACTTTAAATGTCTAATTTTTGACAATATTCGCTCTCGAGTGTTAATAATCTTCTACTCCAGAACTATTTGAAAACAAATTATACATGCCATACACATGCGCTTTTCATACACGACCGTTATTAATGAAGTTAAATGAAAGATAGGAGAAGTTTCATTACATATACTGTGGAATTATATATACTGAACCACTGCATTTGTATTGTTTTGCATTCCCTATCTCTCATCACAATAAAAATAAGTCGTTAAACTCGTCGCTAGTGATGAACTTTCTACTGTTTTCACGCTAAATGTTTTGAGTTTCAAGTCTGTGAGTTTTATCCCAAGTCCTGTTGAACCGTTTCGGCGTGTATGATTTGTGAAGTGTCCCATTAATACAAATATCGAAATGAAACGATACTTTAATTTTATTTCTCGGTGAGCGATCGCTTTTATAAATATGACACTTTCTCTGGAAACTGTTCTCTGAAATGTGATTTACACATTTAAAAATACGAAAGGGTAGTAGTATCTCCAAATTTTATTCATTTTTAATAATGTCACTTTTTTTTCTAAATATTTGGTGGTTTCAAATTTTTAACTCCAGAAATGATTGGTAGTAGGAGTTTAAATTACGTTTTTTGTCACTCGAACTAATAAATTGACGCTTCGCCTGAACTAATTAATTGATCTTGCCGATGAATCAGGCAATCAAAGGATAGAGCAGTTGAAAATGACGAGGAGTAGGTTTCGATGAATGAATAGGAGTTGCGCCACGACTGTGGTGGCTCAGAACAAAAACTAGCGAGTCTAAAGAAGAGAAGAATACGAGACCTCTGATCATGCAATGGAAGGACGCGATCGAATAAGAAGCTTCTTGGACGGGAGCCAGACTTTCTCCTCGGCACTAGCACGCGCCACATCGTCAGGTACAATTCTCAAGAAAGGAGTTTGCGTTTATGCTTCATAAAACGAACCGAGACTGCGATGTAATTACTCGAGGCGTGTACGTATCTGCTCGACGAGGTGCAGAACGCGAAAGTTGATGGGCGATGACGAGAGCGGGAGGAAACGCGTGTGAGGCTGTGGTGAAGGGAGGAGAAGCTGCATGGAGTGATAGGAAATGGCGGGGGAGGGGCTCGGCAGCGGGTTGTAAATAACTGGATAACGAGACTCGGCGGGGAAACGGGAGTAGCGGGGAAACTCAAAGAGAGATGATGAGATGGAGATAACAGTGAGAGTAACTTGATGAGAAATGGCGGAGTCTTAGAGATGGGGTTGAGGTGAGGTACATATTTCGTGCCTTCCCTACCACACTCCGAGTCTTTGGAACATTTGCTGCAGTCCTCATTCCTGCTTTGCCATCACTTTCTTGTATAAAATTTTAGTTCTAGATGAAACCCACTCTGTTTACTTCTAGGTTTGGAATGTTTAATATATTTCATTAATTTATGTTTTCTTTGGGATAGTAAACAGATTGATATCGAAAAAGAAAGGAAGCCATGAAAATTCTTTTGCTGAAATGACCGTCCATTCTCAAAGCACAGTGTCTGATGCCTCAATCAAACTACTGTTGAAGGTGTAAATGAGAAAGAAAGTAGTTTTCGAAATACTTTCGTTTTTTATTTTTATCATGTTTTGGGTTTAGTGGAGTTTCCTTTTATAATATAGTGGGGAATTATTTGTTTTAATGATCTGTATGGGAATACGAATATATTAAAGTGGACACCATCGACAGAAAATCACAATTTCTAGTTTCTTAGTTATAGAATGAATGTCCGTGAGACTTTACATTTCCCTGAGAGAATTAACCAGTATAGTGTGAACTACATACAAATGAATAATTAAGCAGTTTTTAGTTTACCTCAACATCGGTGACCATAGGATCAGTTTGTATGAGAGCCATTATTAAGTCAAAATAACTCTTTGTAATTACAAAGATATCGGCGACTATGTAGTACAGGTGATTGTATGAAATGTTTTTTATGTATTGTATATGACTTGTGAATTTGATATTCACGATGTACAAAGTGCAGATAATGTGAGTGTGAATGAATCCTGACAGACCTGAAGAGGAGGCCAGAAACCTAGAACCTCGAAACGTAGTCAATTCAATGTCAACCCTAATGTTTCTATAATGACGAAATAAAGATATGATGGATGTTTAAAGTGAATCTGAGTTGGTGTTTTTTTGACTGTCTATAATAAGGCACGGTGTACCTATGAGATAATCTATTACTTAATTAAGGAAAATTTACAATTGATTCCCTCGTAGTCTCCGTGTTGTAAGTCTGAAAATGTTAACACGTACGAAGAAACTCACTGGTTTTCCCGCGTACGTTCGTATCACGGTGTAGCCACTTCGTAGTTTTTCCATGTGCTTTGTAGGATTTCGCACAATTTAGACGACCGGAGTTTGAAAATAAGAATTCAGCATATAATTCATATTTCATTTAAATTATTGTTGAAATGCTACATTTTATCATTAAATATACAGCGTTTATGGAACTATTTTAACATTTATTGCAGGCTTTTAAGATAAACACTCACTTCAGTCAGTCTTTCTAATATGAGAAAAAGTGTTATAAACATTTGCAACAAAGTTTTCTCCTCATATAAAATTTATTAATATATCTCAAATTTGTAAAGGACAATTTTCATTTGAAAAAGTTTGAGATATTTAAAAAAGTTTCAAAGAAATGAGATACTGTAAATGCGAGAATTTTTGGCCTAACTCTGAAAATATTTTCACTTTAAATTTGCTTAAGCAGTACCCATAAAATATGTCTTGTTGAGTTTTGAATGTTCCACTCGTTTTGGTTCTAAATTATTCTTTTATGTTTCGATATTTTTAAAACAATCATGTTGCACTGTATTTACATTATTAGGTGTATGTTAATTTTCCGTTTTATTTCATTTTCTTTTATGATATTAATTCTTCAGAGAATTCCTAAAGATACCCGAAGAAGTTTTTGTGCATCTATGAAACATTTTTGGGGGACGCAAAATATGAAGACAAATGGCTTGAAAAAGTCTTTGTTTCAACATCTCAATATATTTTAAAATAAGAGTTCGCCTTTTCTCTATATCTGATGTCAGTTATTGATATTTTATGATAGTTTATAGAATAAACTGTCCGATTTAATGTGTCAATTTATGGGAAACTACAAATTGCCTCGAATTCCACGAATCAAACTTCTTTCGGTAGCTTAGATTTTCATCTCTCTCTTCCTCCATTGTACATACAATAATAAGATGCCACTGCGTGAGTCTATTTTTTTCACAGACCTCTAAAATTATTGGGATGATATGAAAAAATGGTGTTGTGTACTAATCTCCGTGCACGTGTAAACTTCCTTCGAGCGGAATTTGCCGAAGACGAAGAACAATGTTTTGTCGGCTGACATGTATGCTTTGTACCTGGCTTCTTTCTAGAGCTTCCCTATTCCGTTCGTTTGTGTTTCGTCTGAAACCCCTGTTCCCCATGACGTGGCAGGCCAGTCTTAAGTCCCACTCAACAGTCTTCCCTCCCCATAGGCTTCGCCCCGTGCCTCTGCTCCTCGACGGAAAACAAACAAGCTGCGGCGGGCACATGGCGCCGCTTCACGCCGTCACTCTTATCTCACGTCGCACGCGCGCGCCCCACCCTTTCCCTACCCCCTCCAAACCCCCTCCTCGTTCCATCGCACCTCTGCGCTTCGCTGCGCACATCCTCGCGCGCCGACTGTATTCTCCTTTTTGTGTTTTACGGCGTCGGACGTGGACCGGTGCCCGCCTCGTCGCTTCCCCGCCTCTCGGGGGCCACCTCTTCCAGTGCGCGCTGTCTACGCGTGGCGCTCTCCGCTTATCACTCTCGGCCAGCTCCTCGGGGAAATGGAAACGCGAACACCTTGGCGACGATTGCGCGAACGCCCGGCTTCGTCTTCCGCCAGGCGTCGCGTCGCGCTGTTCCTGTTGCTACCCAGCCAGCAAACGCGTTTTCCTCGTTACTGTGCTTCTTTCCCACAATGTTTTCACTCAAATCTCACATTCTTTCTCTTCTTCTTTATCCCACGATTTCACCCTCGTTCATACACCTCCACCACATCTAACAACAGTCTTCTTGGATGAATATACTTGGGGATTTCTTTTGGAGAATCCATTTTGATTAAGAAAAGAGACTCATATCCTTTCGATATATTTTGATAGGTACATCGCATCTGATTAACCATTTACCCAAATCATAATACTTCACGTGATCACGCTTAATCGCAATTCTTCAACGTAGAATACATGTTTGTTGCATATATTTGGAAACGGTTGAACTTTAATGCAATGTTTTTAGTACTGAAGTGCTCTTAATGTATCAAAATAATAATCTCTCGTTTGGAATGTACAGGGTTTTAATTTTTGGAAAAAGGAAAAAAGGCTTAAGTATGTGTCATTTTATGTTGAATTGATATTTTGAACGAGATAAATATTACAAAATGATATTTGCATCTTTCTTATAAAAAATTTCAAAAACGTGAGATGTGTTTTTTTCTTTCGAAGGAAGTTGACTCTTTACAAGCAGTCGAAATCCATCCCTTCCGAAGACACTCCTCCACAAATATTGCCATCATATGATAGATGTTTCTATTTCCCTGAATTCTCCACAAGTGTATAATTCAGTTCTATCCTCTTGTCGTCTCTTTTCCAAAACGACACGAACCTCTCATGTAAAACTGAATTTATCACAATAATTTAGTAGTTAAGCTAAAATCAATTTTGAATAAAAATGATGTGGTCAACCTAAAAGGTAATCCTCTCCAATGGAACGGCTCACTAACTCATTTTGTGAAATAATCGTTTAAGGAAGATCCAATTTTTTTTCACATTCAGCATGCTTCTAAATATGTTTTTATGTAATATTCATTAAAAAAATTAAAGATATTTTAAATTGTTTGAAATTTATACTGGAGCTGTGATATTGCTATAAAAATATAGTACCATATATTGTAATCATGGATACATTAATTATTACTTTACTTCCCATGAATGCTATGTGGCATGTTTGAAATGTCTAATTAAATGATGATACACTTCTAGAAATATGGTGAATTAACTATACATAAAAGCTCCAAATTAGGAAATTGTAATGTCTTACGCAAATCGAGTGAAATGTACTTATAAAAATACGTATACAGTACATACGAAAATATAAATTAAAAAGTTCTATAAATAATGACAAAATAAAATGCTTTAAAAATCACTAACATATTTGTAGAAACAGTGTGTGTATGAAATAATAGATTGATGTAATATAATTATAATAAGCCAGTGCAATGGTAAGAAGGTAAAGAGCAAATCATCTTCCCCGTAGCAAATTATGATACATTCTCCATAGGACAAAATTGAACTGTCACTGAATTACACGATCGTGAAATTAATTCATCGTGGTAATTTTCCTTGTAATCTCTAAGAAAAAAAAAAGTCATTTACTCATGTAACGTCATGAGCTGAAGCACAGCACTTATAACTGAGGTACATTCGCATTATGTGACGTATCGTTTGACGTTTTTGAAGTTAATGCTCTTTGCGATTAATAACTGCTTCATTTGAGTCGGTCCGTAAGCGTCAGAAAGTGGATTTGGAAATTTCAAAGCGCTGATAGTTCCCTCTCTCCATTCAGGCAAATTTATCGACTGTCGAAATGTATCGTGCGGCGATGTGATGCTCATGTTTTTGCTCTGCTCCTAATTTCCCCGGGTGCAGCTCTCGGAATTCGCCAATTACCCACGTTGTTCGGACTCGAGCCTCGCTTCACCTAATCCTCCCGAAAATGGAGATATTAATGCTTAATTAAAAATAATAATTTACCGTATTTGAAGGGCACTTTTTCGCTTTGTTCCAGCTGTATCATTGGAATTGCGAAGTTTTTGCGGCCTTTTTTCTCATGTGTGATGGTCACTGAGGCGATTTCATCCCAAATTATTATTTTCGTGGAAAGTTAGCGTAGTGCTAGGCGATTCCTGCGCCGTTTAATTGTATTTTTAATTCGATGCTTCATGTAATCAAGAATTGTTTTCTAATGAGTATTTTATTTCTGCAAATTTCTAATCAAAGATAGCCAATTATAAATGCATCACAACCGAGAATCGTGCAACAGAAGTTGATTGAGTGACATGATTAATAGTAATATTCTGTGAGACTTGGTTCTATTTATTGTTATTATCTCATTTTCCCCGGCGTCGCTAGAAACATTTGTTTCTTTATTTCACTACTTTCCTGAAATGATATTTTCATTTTTGTATTTCCAAAATTAAAAAAACACGAAGGAAACAGGCAAAAATACATATAGTTTCCATTATTACACGCTATTATGTACGTTGTTAAGATTGGGTTTTCAAAATCCTGACAGAAGGAAAATACACATTACTAAGAATAAACAAAGCGCATGGCAAAGCATATAGACCTTTGATTTTTTAAGTTTTCAATTTCTTTTTAGATTATGTGAAAGACAACAAATTCCTTCATAGCTTTTTTTAAATTTTATTTTGCTTCTGCTAATGTCACGTAAATTATACGTTCAGTGTCTACGCCGCCTACGTAACACACCAGAACTCTGGCACTCTAGGTAGTCACCATTTATGCGAGCGAAGTTCCACATCTACTGAATAATAGTTAATTTCACTTGTTTTTAACTCTTTTATTTCATCGATATTAATCATACTTTCCCACTGCATTTGCAACAATCCTAAAGAAGGGTCCATCAAAATTTTATATCATGTACGAAGTATGTTTTTTGATTTCGATGTTATAGACAGTTCGTCGAATTCACTTTTACTAATATAGATTACATACTATTATGTACGTAGCTCCATGTGAAATTATTGAAGATTTTTAATAAATGTTAGTGTCCCTTCCAACTATTTTGTGTGTTATGGGACGTTGATGGCGTAATGCTAATTCTTGTTACCAATAAAGTAATGACAATTAGAACACAGAACTATTTTTCCTATGTCTCTGACGAAGACTTCATATGTTCAATATTTCACGTTAGAAAATTGATTTTTTTCTAACATTATTGAACATATAATGTACTTTTGGTTCACTTGTTTCTCCAAAGAATCCTCTGAAATTATAACGACGAAAAGTATCTTTGAAAGGAAAAAAATGCCCGTGGATGAAGAATAATTTAAAAGGAAAACAATTATTTGTTTTTATTTGTATTACTAAAATCTGGTAGAAAAGGACTTACACATGTGACTAATATCTTATAACTCAGCGAATAGATAGATGTATCAAATACAAAGAATTAAAGAAAGCCGCGTGTTTGGGCAATGGAACAAGTGAATAGGTGGCCCACAGCAAATGTACGTTGTTGTTTTTTTAATTAAAGACTGCCGCACTGATCTGAGAATTTTTGATCAGAAGCAGGTTTTATGTATTGTTAAGATGTCTTTGTATGAGATGAAATTTATACCATAATGTCAGCTCAATTGCCTTTCCCGTTGAAAATATTTTACGTATAAAATGTAGTCTATCATCACAAGATAAAAGAGAGGTGTTCATATACATATTTACAACTGTGGAAACAAAACTAGGAAACATCATGTTTATAATTTGAATCGATTAAATAAAACGCCATGAGTATGGTGGCTTATGGTCGAACACTTTCACGCCTTTTCTCGTGGCATCGTACCCTATCGTTTTCAACNAGATAAAAGAGAGGTGTTCATATACATATTTACAACTGTGGAAACAAAACTAGGAAACATCATGTTTATAATTTGAATCGATTAAATAAAACGCCATGAGTATGGTGGCTTATGGTCGAACACTTTCACGCCTTTTCTCGTGGCATCGTACCCTATCGTTTTCAACACCCTCTCCATTTTTCCTCTATACCCTGATCTCCCTCCTATGTTGTTTCCTAACTTCCATTCACCTACCACCACTACAATTTCACTTCCATTCAACGTGTTGCACTATCTAACTTTTAACACGCGGCTGCTCATCGCTGAGGGCCGTACAGTCAACATCGCAGCGCGAAACAGCTCAACAGGGACGCGCCGCCGCCGCTCGCAAACATGGCTCACCGGTTTCTCGATTGGCACTACACCGTACAGGATGGAGCTTTTAACGGAGGTGGATTGCTCTCGAACAATTGTGTATGTGTGTGTGAGAGAGAGAGCGCTCTTCAGGACTGGGAGTCGAGTTGTGGTCATAAAGATACGAGCAGCGCTTTCTCTCTTCAGAAGCTGATGTTCACGGTCATTTCTAGGTGTGGAAAACACATTCCGTCTCTCGCGCGCCACTGTTTTAGTAGATCCGTGTGAACCTATGAAAGTTGTCGAATGGTACCAATGAGAGGTTGAACACACTGGATTGCAAGAGGCTTGTCATGTTTTCTATAACATTAGCCTCGCACAGACCGTTCGACGCACGATTATAAAATTGGATGTGCAATGGTTTCGTGGCCACATTTATCATCTCTTCTAGGGTATAATGTGCGTTTTTGCCAAGAAAAATATATTTCATCGATATACGTTCAAATGAATTGAAAGTCTCATCCTTTACTTGATATGTGTCAAAACCAGGTGGGTAGCCTTCCTAAAGAATGTGGTGTATCAAGACGTCATTTGTACTTACATGCATTGTATAACATGAACACCATAAATAATAAAAAAGCCCTTCCATGTCCGTATTTCAATTTTTTTTAATGTATACACCTCGTATAAAATTTGTAAAAATAGTTGTTACTTTCTTTTCTTCATTTCAAAGCGGAATTCAGCACGGTGAATGAGAATGGGGGTATGTGTGAGTAGCAAACCTATATTCAAAATAAGTAACTTGAAGGCATCCAATTCGGTTTTAGAAAGTTACAATGAACTAACACTTGAATAACATGCCGTTTAGTTGGTGACGCATTCACCTTATAACCTTAAATGACGTGCCCAACTGTATAATTGTCTGTTCTTTATTGTTTCTTTTTCTATTTTCCATCATCTTCAGCACCATGTGACCAGAGCGTTCGTGTGTTAATTACATTATTATATAATGTGCCTTACATTTTTGTTATAAGTTTTTTTGTTATATGAAGATTTAATTTTTTTTTTCATTTTGGATGAGTTTGATATACTTCTGCTACTGATAATGTTGCAAGTTAAAACGACCTTATGTTGAAGATAATTTATTCTTCACTTCTTATATGTGCATACCAGCGACACTTGTCAAATATTTAAAACACTAAAAAACTTTAACATTTTCTTTTATTTTTTATTTTTCTTAGTTATTCTTAGTTTACTTTCATTTAATAAATTTAAAGTTATCGTTTATAAAAAATTTAATTGCTGTTTACTTATTTACATGTTTAAATTTATGTATTTCGCGTCCCATTTCATGTCTCTCCACCCAATCGTAAGTCCACACACGGGTCCTACTCATGTTTATTCTTTTGTACTATACGGACTTGATTGATTTTACAAAAAACGTAAACGCATTCTAACCCGGATTTTATCATCGACCAATTCACAATCAACAATTTTCCCACTCATAGTGCTAACATATTTGCTAGAGTTAAGCCAGTGTTCATCTTGAAAGTGCGTGGATTGGAGATTTTTCTTCACCTACGTTTACTTGAATCGTGTTTCTCATCTTCTATTCGACGTAATTTAATGATTTAAGATAAACTAGAAATATTAGCGTATTTTCTAACGATAAACAAACCAAAAGCCATTTAGTGGTGAAATTCTAGCTGAATATGATTAGTAGATTTTGTTTTCCAAATCCTAAAAGTCACAGAAAATTTATATACAATACAAAAGTATGTTACGTATATATCCGATTTTTAAATTCACAATAAAAATGTTAAAAGTTATGAATGTTTTATTGTATTACGTTCAGTCTCATTTATTATCATGAATTTAATACTATCTGTTTTAATGTACTTACCATGCAAAAAATTACATCGTTAAGTTTTAAGTTCCAAAATATTATCACAATAAATAAAGTTCTTTCTGATGTTCTATAATAAAATATTCTGTCTCACAGATTGTCTCGAAAGGAATGTTCTGATTACCCAATGCTCTGATTTTAATATGAGAGCAAACATTGTCGTCATATTTCTTTTCCTTGTTCATAGTTTTTAGACAAATTGATCATCACTGATCAGCTGTGCAGGATGCTGAATGTGATCGGATCATTGAAACTTTCACTTAATCAGCGTGATGCATTGAGTCTCTTGATCCACATTGACTGAGGTTTTACAGAACAAGTATATTCAATCAATTATATACCAACAGAAGGATTAAAGAGCAATTGAATCAATTGGAACTTATAAACTGCTTTCACTCACTTTCAAGTTGCCCACACAATAAAAACCCTTTTTTGTGCTCTTTGAATGAACGGAGGGAACGCATGATGTCAATTAAAAATACTTGTTTGGAACATCAATTGGTTTATTGGTGTGCATTATCGTTGTTACTGAACTCTTCTCGACTTGAAGCATGATGCTTTTTGTGTTGTGTTAACATTTCAAAAAGGTCGTTTGAGAGACGTTTTTAATGTTTTATATGTAGTATCGTTTCTATCAGAGCGAACGATACAATTCAGTCATTACGGACACCCTCCTTTACAGTTTCATAACACATAGTGATGGTAAACACCATCAAAACCTTCGCCAACCAAAATCCATAAACATATTACCACGCATTAAAACACAATGTGCAATTATTTTCAATGACTTAAATTTAAACCGACGCAATCAAGAGCCCCGTCAAAAAGTGAAAATCTTTTTCCATTTAGCATTTTCCTCTTTATTCCATTTATACTTTACTAGTCGGTCAGTGCGAAGATTTTCAGTCCCAAAACTCTGTTGGAAGGAAGGTGTTTCGTAACAAAATGAGGAAAATCCGATTATGTTCAGTAGTAAACATAAGCCATTTCAGTGAACATTTATTGTTCTTATTTTGGAAATTATGGATCTCGTAATGCAAAACCTTAAAGAAATGAATGTGCACTTTTGACAAGGTATTGTGGGAGGAAATGATTTACAAAACCACAATGTAAGAGTCGTAAAAACAATGTACTGTGTAATAAAGAGTGAAAATGTCATTTCCAAAAGCATGCGCAATAAATAATAAAAATTAAAAATATTCCACAAAATCTCTCTGAACACAATTTGGGAGACAATACATCATTGATATTTTTTCCTGAAATTTGATTTTTTTACCTATAATTTTCTTGAATACATTGTTCAATATCCAAAAAGCTCGAGACAAGACAACACGTATTTTATAATAATGTATGCGGAAATACGGGATCAGTGTTACGTACACTATCTCTACATTGCTACTGCGTCGTTACTGTCGTATGGAACGTTGGGTCCTCAATAAAGTCTCTGGCACACAGGTCGCAGTCTGTCGCGGCGGGCAGCGATCGCGCGATCTGTCGCGGTGGTCGGCGATATAGCTACGTAACATACAGCGCGATATCTGTTTGAGCGATCCTGTGTTGGGATAGCTTTCCGCAGAGCAGGTTCTCAGTAGTGTTTTTCACAGGTTACAGTGTTTTGCAGGTTTTTCTTGGAAAATGAGTATTTCTGACAAGGAGCAACTCCTGCTTCTTTTAGCACTACAGTGTACCAGAAGAAAAAAGAGAGGCTATTGGGTGCACCCAATTAACGATCAAAGCGAAGTCACAGGGCCTATGCAAGCGCTATCACACACAGATGCCACCAATCGAAGATCAACCAATGCTGCAATCCAATTCTGCGAAAATTTTGTTGATTATTTTGCCATAACTCCAATAGGGTATTGTTCATAATCGTTTTTGAGGTACGTTAACTACCTAATAAAATCATTTTGTGAAATAAAATTGTGAAACCTGAAATAATTATGTGAAATAAAAATATATTTGTTCTTACTGGTAACAGCTCTTCTGCAATCACGGTCCATGTTCTGCCTTTTTTATCACCATTTCAGTACAACTGGAGAGAAGTGACGTACAAATACGCATTCTTCCTCACTTATTCTATTAACAGTTCAGTTTCTTCTCCCATCTTGAACAACCTCTCAACGAACTGATGTAGACCGCCTGGATCGTGCGATAACTTTGTGAATTTGTACAGCACTACCTCCTTCCGTTGCGGTCAAGGTCGTGTCGCTGCGACAGAACGCCTTCTGTGTTACAGGGACAATGCAATGTTGCGTCATACAAACGTATAGCCGGAAAGCGGACGGCCACGATCGCTACCCGCCGCGACAGATCGCGTCCTGTGTGCCAGAGGCTTAAGTGAATAATACTTCATCACGCACACCAAAGTTACACTTCAAATTCATCACAGGCCGTGAAGCAATGGCAGTTATGAGCTGTACTGCGAGTAGCATTTATGCGCCTGCCAGTGAAGAATCAAATACTTTGTTATGATATAGCATGAAAATTTGTCAAAAGGCCAGAAAATATTTTGTAATGATACTCCATTTTTTGCTAATTGGTTAAGTATGACTGGAGAGAGGAGATCACTGCAAACAGTTCCTTTCAGCTTATAGTATCAACTTCCCCTTGAGGATTTACTTCAAAGTCATATATTGTTTGATCAATAATAACATAGTTTTATTTTTAATTCCTCCAACAGCAATGAAGAGCAAAGACTGAGTTGGGTACGCGGGCAGTTGGAATGGAAGGGAGTGGAAGAGAAAGCGTAAAGGCCGCGGAGGGTTCTACGGGGAACAAGTGGCGGTGAGGAGACGTTCCGGGACCCGCACGCTCTCTTCTTCCTCCCATTCTCGCCTCCACCGGCCGGCCGGCCGGCGCTTTCTGCACGTGACAGCATAAAGACTGCATCTTATGTGTGATTAAATACAGCGTGTGTGCAGAGAGAGAACAATAGATGGGAGAGAAGGGGATGGCAGGGAAGGAGATGCGCGAGAGAGAATAGCCCTCCTCGCAGAGAGCTCTGGGCCCTCTGGTGGACCTCAGATCAATTAACACACAAGCCCAAGTTTAATGGTCGTTATCCGGATGATTTGTTGCGTTGAAATGAACTCGCTTATTATTTACTGGCCCACAATTTTCATGGATGTAAAGTGAATGGGTTATATTGCTTACATAGAATTTCATTCTATGTCTTGTCCATTACCGAAAATTTCGAGGGGAAACGAATATAGAATAGAAGCTGCTGCAGTCACAGGCCCCCTGCCGATCGTAAAAGAAACGTTTTAACTTATTCTCATTACTTGAATTTGTACTTATTATAACTTGAATTCAAATTATGAATATAATTTGAAAATGAATTATTGGACTTCCTTGAACATGCTCATTTTCTTGAAATGGTCGACCGGCTTTGAAGGAATCTAGTTGGACGATACCCCATCGTAACGCGAGTACTAGCTTTTAAGAGATTCCTTCGACCAATGCACTAATCTATACGCAATTTAAAAGCTTGAATTATCTGTTATTGTGCGATTAGCCGTGCCTCTCTGGAAGAAACTAAATAATTCTAGATCTTTAAATACGTATGTTATCTTCTAAATAATTTTCCCGGTAAAGTTGAATGAAAAATTTGTTACAATATAACCCATTATGGCTTCTTATTAGCTTTCTTTGCAAGGCAAAAATACTGCTCGCGAGAATTACAGAATTGATGCTCAGAAGTTAAAGAAGACCCATACATGCAATGCATACAGTATAACACACCACTTCACAATACCCATAAAATTAACCTTTTATCTTTTGATACAAAGGATATTGGGTCTAACAATCCTTTTTTGGTAATAACTGTTCATAAATCATGAGCTAGCTCGCAATGGCTGTTCTGCTCGATAATGCGACGGTAATTTACGACGGCGTTACTCATAGCCCCGCGCACTCATTTAAAATTCAGGACATTCAAAGTTCCAAAAAGAGCTTTACATGAGCTACTAGACTTTTTAAAGAACATTTTCATGGGACACAACGGTCTATCAAAACTTGAGTATAAGAGCATAATTTCCGAGGGTTATTTTGTATGGATATACAAAATTATCGATCATAAATTGTGACTATGATATTTCACAGCTTACATGATAATGAGTAACTACATGGATATAACAGAAAATATTTGAAATAATGTCTTATTAGTTCTCTGAATAACAAAATAATAATTTTATCATGACAAAGTAATTTTGTGCTTTCGAGAATGATTCCTTTTTTGCTAGTTTTTGTCTTTTCAAGTGAGCGACAAGGAAAATAAGAGACAAGTCTTATAATACTTTAATCAACCATTCGCGATAATTTGTTTTCATTGTTAATTATATCACTTAAAAATAATTGCTTTATTGCTGTACAGTAAATAAATATATCAGTTTTAGCATTATTTTAGCAGCTCAATAGTTAGTTACATAGCTTGAACATAACATTGTTGACCGTCCAGACTGTTCACGGAAGTGATTGATCATATTCTGGGGACAACTTAAATAGTGTAATAAATCAAATTATTGATTTTAAATTACATCAATACCTAGGTAGAAATTTATTGTATCTTATTGAATAATAAACATATGTAACTTATAGTAAACAGATATTTTGATCAGTGACTTAAACTGTACCTTTTCTGTGAAAAGACACAGATTAATTCTCAATTTAAAAATTAAGTTTCTTTGTTGGTTTAATTGATGTAACTGAATTGACAAGAAATAGTATAACTTTTTATTCTGAATATTTGTACTAATCTCATGATCATATTTATAAGTGTTAATTTATTCTTATATTCTTAATTTTACATTCTATACCGGCAATAGGAAATAAAATTCATAGCTGCATTAATAGATTAATACAGAGAAATAGAGAGAGAAAGGATCATTCCTAAGTGCCTTTACTAACTTAGGTACCGTGACAGTTGTGTTGGTACCGTGACAGACATCAAATTACGCGCTAATTCTCTGTCGGATATGTAACAAATGCCGACGTAAATGCGCAAAAAACAATGTATTGCGCTCCAAAGTAGTGGGTGAGCAAAGTCAGGAAGGTCCAAACACATCGATAAAACATAATTTCATTATTACGTGATCATATGAGGATCTACGTTCATCCGAAATGTCGAAAATTTAGAAAATATTTTCATCGATTTTTTTTCTTGGGGCTTTAGGGCTCGTCAACGTCACGGTCATTAGAGCCATATTTTTTCATTGATTAACTGTTAAAAAACTAAGGGTGACCAAAGCATGAAATTGCCTGAGCACACTGAAAAAAATACCTGAGCTGGGTTAGCAGTTGTATTGGCTGCCAGTCTGACAGACAATACATGAGCTCGCACAGCTAACGTCCGTCTGCTATTACGTGAATTTTCGACCTTCTGTATCACAGCGTACAGCATTAGCTCTCACAGCTTAAATAGCTAATTTACAAGATAAGAAAAGGGAACCTATAGTAAATGATGTTGCATACCAGTAAGCATGTAATATTGATTCGAAGTGAGCCGATGTCAACTACCTGCATACTTTCTTCTCGATATTTTTTCTCGACTTTCTGACGATGTTGATTTTTATTACAACTCCATGGTCTTACATTGTTTCATCACAGCAAACGTTCTTTTTATTCCATGTCCATCTCCAGGACGTGTATTTCCTGAAGTATTCGATCAAGGATCCTTTCCCTCCTAAGGCGCGAACGCTGGTATTGAGCTACAGCAGCATGGTGTTTACTTATCTTGTGTTACGTTGTCTAAGAGTTGACACCATAGTATTGGTACCATGAATAGTGAATACGTAAAATAGTAATCATCTCTAAAATCTTGAAAAATATATCTTTAAATACCAAGAAAACAGTTTTTATGTAAACAAACGTTCCTTTATTTTGAATATAATTGAAATTTACTCTTATTAGATTAATACATTTGAAAATATCATTATTTAAAATAATAATTAGATATTCGCCAACATTAACTTTCAGAAATTCAAAATGTCATCAGTGTACGGCTGCTCGACGTAAAAAAAACACTGAAAATATTCGTCGTCTAGACTTCAAATTTCGGGCTATGTAACGTCGGGATGGCGTCGTTTAGTCGTTGTAATGAATCATATTGTTCAAGTAAACAACTATCCATAGTTACGAAGGCCATGGTCGATTTGACTCCGTAAAACAATTGCTGAGGCTGCGCCGCCTCAGTCATGAGTCAACGAACCGAATGCATAAAAGGCAGCGCAGCCGAGTGTCATTTAGCTGCAAATACGAAAGAGATTAGCGGCGAGAAACAAACAGTTCCTGTAGCTATGACGGATTTTTGAGCAGGGCTGAGCTCTTGCGTGCAAAACTTGTAAGCAATAGCTGTTGATGTAACTTTCTTCCTCCCAGACAAAACAGCGTTAGCTTCCTCTGTGATAGAAAATTGGTCTCGTTCAGACGAAAACTGTTTTAGGGCAGCTACAGCACAAGCTGCGGCTGCTAATGGTACTGTCTGTTCGCTAGGTAGCCAACGCGTGAGCTACCACAGCTAACTTTAGTCTGCGCTATCGAACTTTTTTCCGTGCAAAATCGAATAAAGTCAGACCTTTAATTTATGTCCAAGATCGTTCGAATCGGTTTAGAATAAAAAATATATATAAACTGCCTAATTCACGGAGCCGACCTGTTGAGTTTTCCATATGACATAATGCAATTGGTCATTTAAAGCATCCCTAAACAAACCATGACGGAATTGTAGGCGTTAAAACCGAGTGGATCGTAAGTATACCGGGGATTATTACCTTTTTCTCGTACAGTAATCCTTTATAATTGTTGTGTGTATGATAGAACCATGTAAAGTTTTCACTTGTGGAAAGCTGTCAACAACTAATCTTTGTGGCTTAAATTTACTTAAAGCTCTTTTCCTGTAGTACCTTTTTAAAAATACAATGCAGAGAGCCGAACACTGGGAAAATTATGATTTCTTATATTTATTTGTGACACAGTTATAATTTGGAATAAATTTTAATGAAAATACGACAACAAACTAGGCAGGTGTTATAAACCAGAAAAATAGCTCTAAATTTGTTTTCATGTTCTTAGTTGATTCGTAAGTTTGGTTGAAAAAGTAGAATTGCTCCCCTAAGAAAATTTCACAAAAATTTATTCTTTATCGGGTGATAATATTGAATAAATATACCTTAAAAACATAATTCAAAAACCATCTTCATGTTTGTTTGTTTGCATGAGTATAGTTTTTCCACATCCTTGCAAATGAATAGTTTAATTAAAAATATTTTTAAATATTTTAGAATTGTATCATGTAATATGTCGAACACGTGAAAGACTTAATGTTACAGGTGCAAATAAGTCATTCAAGTTATTAATTTTGTAGAACTTTTCAAAATGATAAAAGAATGCGATTTTCGAAGTTTGCTAAAGGTATATTTATTTAGAATCATTTTGTATAAGAAATTCGCAACAACATTTGCTAATTTTGTAATTGTTGAATTCCACCTGCTGAAGCCTATATTCCCTTTATTGATAACTAATATTTGAGACTTTAGGAGGATAAGGTCATTTCTCTTACGCGTTGAAATCACTCCGTGTGCCTAAGGGACGCATAAGATTCCGAACCGAACGCGTGTCATTACAAGACGCCCCGAGCTTCGGAGACACCTATAGCTCCGGCATTCTATCTAACTGTATTATCCATCTCTTTAACGAAGCCCACCCCTAAACCTCCCAAAAGTGAAAGACAATCTTCGGGCATTTCGTCCAGGTAACACTTATTATCCAAACTCACTGTCCTCCCTATAGCCCACATTATTATCTGTGCGGTATTGAATATTCTGACAACTATTCACTATCATCATTTTCACATTCAGAAACATTCTTACACACAGTGTACTCTAAATTACTTTTTCAATTTTTTTTGCTTCTGTCACATGTGCGTTCCCTTATAAATGACTCTCATCTGAAGTCCGTAGTTGTTACTGCTTGATACTCGTCCACTGAGAAGCTTACTCACCAACATAGGTATTTTTATTATAAAACAGTTTATCGTACATGTTTATAACAAATTATTTAAGTTTTTAACCTAACTTGTTGCATGTGATAAGCGAGCAGCTGGGTCAAAGGTAGTGAGTTAGAATTCAGCATAAGGTGTGTGGTTCCCGTAAGCTTATGCCTAACATTCTTTTGTTCACAAGATTGTTGTCAGCAAGTGCGTGCGGTCGTGAAAACTGACCAATCCTTAACTTCTTTCACTCACCCTCCCCGAATGAAGACGGAAATGGCAAAATGCAAAAGAAATGAGAGAAAATTCGATCAATCCGTTTCGTTAATATATTCACGGAAAACTAGCTTGCATGATTTTGTATAAGTCAGCATTTTGTATCAATTTAATTTTTATCTCTCTGCCTAGTCCTTTCATACAATGTTCGGTTATTTATTCTTTGCATAGCTGATGCTGCCATCTACGTGGGTGTAAACTCTGATCAAATGACAAAACTTTTAGTACTGGTTATGTAAAAAAAGCAAAAATCTTCAGTGTCTTTGAAATTTATTTTTATTTCTTAAGAAATATTTTAGAAGAAGAGATCTTTCTATTTTCGATTGTTGTATCTTATGAAAAGGTAGCTATGAAGTGAAAATAATTTTTCAAGTTGTTAAATTATCCAAGTAAATTTGGATATTGCTTTACTATAGAAATATTAATACACCATTGACTTGTATGTAAATGTAGTAAGCTTACGTCCACAAAGTCATATAATTTAAAATTGTGAGTAATTGACTTCAATTACAATTATTCTTTGTGATATACTTATGAGTCATTCTGTAGATAATATTAAACCGGTGTATATTAATAGTTGTCTATGAAAAAATAAGTGTATTTTTAGAAATTTTTATACCAAATTTTGTATTGGTAGTTCTAACTGTCGCGGCTCACATTTTCACGCACGTCTCCGAGAGCCATAGTTATTTCTGTAAGCAATGACAAAGAAGTGCTCAACAAGATCACCTCGTTGAAAAACTGAAAGAATACGTAGTAAGGAAGCAAGGCATTTTGCTAAGAAATTATTTTACAAACGGGTATTGTTTCAAACTTGTGGTTTATTTTTTGTTGTCGCATACAGTTGGTGAAAATCATTGTACTATCATTTCAATGCAAGATTCGCTTTGTAGATACGGGTTAGCAGAAACAATTGTGACTCCGCCAGGTATTCCATTTACCTTGTTCGTTTCCCATGACTGACAGACAGGAGGGAAGATGGTCCGACTGACGAATGAATGGGTGATCAAGTCGACGAACTGGCTCTATCACAGGCGAGGCGTGAGGCGGCCTCCGAAGTATTTGTAAAGCGTGCGCCGCTCCGTGCGCAAGCGGCGACAGTATTCGATTCGAGGCGCGCGTTGCGTGAAATGGGGAACGGGTGCGCACCCACCCACGCACATCCTACATCGCGAATCGTCGTCGCGATATCGCCTGACAATGCCACGCGTTCTCCTCCACCCTTCCTTCGGTTCGGAATTCGCCGTCATTTTCAAATAAAACCAGAAGAGCCACCACCTCTTCTCATCCCGACTTCGCGAACGGTCGTGACGTCAGCAATACGACCACCGCTGCCGCCGGAACCTACGTGCATGTGTTGGGGCGATCGATGGCCGCAGACCAGCCTCTGACGGCGTAGCGCACGCGCCCAAGAAGCGGCTCGCACATGCGCAAGCCTACGTGCGCTTACAAGAATTTAGAGTGGAAACTGACGGAAAAGCAAAAACTCGCAAAGCTAGACAGTTGCGCATCATTGTACTGGAGTATTCCACTACGAACTCAATTGGTGCATTGAACGCCGGTAAATACCTTTATTGTACAAACTAGGGAGGTCCGTGTTCTAGACGAGAAGGACATAGCCTACACCTGATGAGCTCTCGAGGTGTACAAAGTAACTTTGCAACACAATGCGTCTTTCAGAATTCAATATCCACATTCAGAGAATTGGAAGAGAATGGAGGAAGAGCTTAAATTATGTCACCCGCGTTATTCCAAATGAGAAAAGCTCGGCTTAGTCTTCAAGTCCGTTCCATTGCGTTACGAGTACGACCTCGGAATGCCCTCTGTATCTGACGAGGTCCGGATTTTCTTAACCCTTTTAGTTGTTGGTTCCACATGGGAAACACCTGCATCATACGGGTTTAATAAAACCTCTCAGGTGATCTCAAATGAGATCGAACGAGAATGGTATCATGAATGAGACCACCGCAAGGTGAATGACAATGGTAGACCTCCAGGCGAACGGGATGGCGTAGATGGTTGCGCGTCAGCGCGTTAATTTGAATCCCGGTCCCATCTCTCATTTTCATTCAATATGGCATGATAAATTTGTTACCTGGCGGTGTGGTTAACCGCAATATAAGAGACCGTAATTTATGTATGCAATGAAATATCTAATTGACATTTTTTAAATCCCCAAACGCAATGCGTAGGGGTCACATGGTGCTGGCCAACATAGTTTGAAGAACAACACATTAGTTTAAAGAAAGAGTTTCAAACTAATTTAATGTATTTGTTCATATTCATCGCCCTCTTTGTTGGCTGATTACGCAGCTTCTGCTGTATCAAATAACGATATATTTGATGATATTGTGGAAGTATTTTTGTTTTGTTTCAATTTTCCTAATGACATAACTCTAGATTTTAGAATCATGTTCTATGAAAAACTTTCTCAGCTAAACCCGATTAAGCTATGTATATCTAAAAAATATAAATTTCCATGTTATTAACGTGTGAAGCATTTACTAGAAAAATAACCAAGTTATTTCTATGATAGCGGTAAGTGTAAATAAAGTTTAATATGTATATTGTAATAATATGCCACTCCCAAAATTATTTCACCGTGAATTTCTAATTATATTTATTCCTCCATATTGACTTTAAAGCAACCATGTGTCATTTGTTTTCAAAAATTTATCAAAATATATATTGAAATTCATATATTCTCGGGTCCATGAGGCGAACAAATAATAAAAATAAATTAACCGTATTTTAAACTCTTTTACTTGACATGTCCAATGCAATGAAATGTAAAAAGGAAAGTATTTGCAGTTTTTATGACTTACCACTTGAAATACACTGAAAAACGTAATATAATTCCACCGCAGTTTAACAGTGCTGAAAGTAAAAATGTGGTGTGCATACCAATCCAAGTCAATTTATATAAGATATTATGTTTTGCAGTGCAATAATTGTCGGACATGTGTATTGTAATGAAACAATGTTTTCAAAATGGAAAGCGTGCTGCGCTTTTATTTTCAGCATTATTATCTGTGGTGAAATTATTTTATACTTTTTAGGGCTCTTCAAATGCGAGTTATAAGAAAATACAATAACGTTTATTTCTTACTTTTCAGTGCATTGCTACAATTACGCATGTCAATTTTTAAAATTTGTTTTCATTTAATTTTACTGTAGCACTATTTAGTCGTAGTTAATCTGAGTATGAGTATCCAAAAATTATTTGCACAAGACACGTTCCTTATGATCATCGACATGTTTGGTTATAGATTTATTTTCGTTGTATATTTATAAATAAATTATCTCAGTGCTTGGAATTTTGATTCATTTATTAAAAAAAATATTTATCTCGAAAACTACTGATTCTGTCCATAAAATGCTTCATTAAACCTCTACGTTCTAAAATATTATATGAAGATAGAAAGTTTCAAACTCGAAAATGTTACAGATGCATAATCACGAAATAATTTATAATTCTTTAATGTGTGCATTTTCCGTGAAGATCAAGTATGTGATCACACAATTTTGTTGATAAAACTAATTCTGTATCATTTTTTTCTCTGATCTTTAAAAGGAAAATTCAAGAAATTTCAAAATGCTTTTTATTTTCGTTTAAAAAAATAAAGTTACATGTATTAATAGAACAGCATTATGAAAAAGAAGTGTATGAAAAGGAAGTATAATTTCCTAGAAAGTGAATATATATATTGCATCATATTTTCAGCATTATTTTCAATGTCTTTAGGATTCAAATAAATATTGTGAAAAAATATTAATTAGACATGTTAGTTTAACATGAGAATCTACACTGAACGAAATTGATACTTCTTGAACGCAAGTACTAGCCCTCGGTTGTCCCGAGAAGCTCTGCGAGAGATGAAGAACCGAGACGCAGTAACAGACGCTTTGTCTGCCTATGTTAACGAAGGAAGATAGGGCAGGCGAGTATAGAGCAGCAGCGAGCAGCGCTCAAGTGTCATCTAAGACCCTAGGGAAATTCGGGCTCCATTAAATCACTGAAGCGGCATATAAATACTCCGGAATTTTCTCCCAACGTACGTAACCTACTTAAATTTGAGGATAATAGACTACGGAAATAATTAAAGGACTCGAAGTCACCTTTTGCGAATAATTATGGTAGATATTAGTGGAAGTATGTTTCAAAGAAGTATCAGAAGAACATTTTAAAGGAATTGTCCAAGGGACCCGGGACCTTGAGCTCTCATAGAGGTTCACCGCAATCTAAGAGATTTCTATGTTTGTGAACCAGAAATGGAAAAATACTACCCAAATAAAGTACTTCCTAAGGGAGTCGCCTCAGATGAGGAGTTTAGTCTCTACGAGACCACCTCAGAGGTCTTTGGGTTTCACAAGTTGAATGAGAATGGTAGACGGGCCCGGGTGGCGAACGGGATGGCGCAGTCGGTAGGCGCATGAGCGCGCAGAGCTCAAGGTCCCGGGTTCGAACCCCGGTCCCGTCTCCCATTTTCATTCGACGTAACATGATTAATCTGTTACCTGGCGGTGAGGTTACCGCAATCTAAGAGATTTCTAAAGGTTAAATTTTAAGGACCTAGTGACTTTGTCTTTTTTACTATTTCTTTCTTATTTCTAAGTTATTGATTGTATGGATCTCTTTGTTCTACAGCTGGCTGACCTCGGAGTGATCTGACCTTGATATTAAAAGAACAGTTGGGAGCGAAATGTTTATGCTTAGTACTAAGAGCATGAATTTGCTTTCAATTTGGTAGCAAATTCGTGTTTTTGATACGAAAAGAAAATTTTCTTTGGACCGTTTTCAAGAAACAAAGAGTGAAACAAGATCATTCCGGAAGTAACGTATTTTAGAACCATTAGATCCGTACAAACGGTTACCTAAAATTTATAATTGAATTAAAAAAATGCCGTATGATAACTTCTCTCTGCAACTGCTCAGCAGGTCTTAAAACTTCATTTAAAATCAGTTTTTAAAATTCATTTTCTCGGAATGCCATAAATTTTTAAAAAATGTTAAGAAATTAGCTTATTTCAGTTGAATTTTCTATTATCAATCATCATCATGTTTGCTTGTCTTAAATATGGTGTAAATTATTGTATAATCATAGTTATCATAATAGTTAATTTAAGTACAGTAACTGTAACAATGAATCTAGTAGATGTCTAGCAACTAGAAAATAGTAATTATGCTATAAAATTATGTGTCACGCTTTTTGATGTAGAGGATCTTTCTGGTTTGAGTAATTACTAGCCAAAGAAGTTTTCCTACGAAAACGTTTCTTTTTTGTAAGAAGAAAGAGGGGCGCCAGTACACTTGTGCAGTATGAATATAAATGAACTCTCACAATCGCATTCTGACTGCCTCTCTTCTTTTACTTCGAAATTGTATTTCCCATTTCTTTTATAAAGAACATTTCTTTTAATATACTTATTAATTTTTATTAAAGTATTATCATATTTGTCTTTGCGCTCAGTCATTGTATTCTGGAACGTTCGTTAAGATGCAAACATATAGTAGTATCTCCTTTCACCATCGTAAATTGGACAACAAATATATTCAAATTCTTCGTCAGCAAATATAGATTGAAATTGATATCGAGCTCTTAAGATGCATTAGGAATGTTAGTGGTGCAGGTCTACGATTGAACTATTTTCTGTTTCGTGGGGCGAATTAAAACCATTGAGTGCGTACTAATTGACCTCTCTTTTTCCCACATTCCGACTTATTTACAACCTACTATTTCAACCAATAAGTGTTTCTCAAAATATTTATTTCATCCTAAAAGCCGAAATTATTGGTACTTTCCTTCATTTGATGTCGATCGTAAAATATTTCATAATCATAAAGGCGTTGTTGCTTCAATGTAAAATGTTCACTAAATTTTATGTAACATATAACCTTGGATTTTTCATTGAAATAGTCATATGTGTCTGTCTCTGCTTAAAATTCATCTCTCGAATTCACATTTTACTTATGCAAGGTAATTGAAAAAAATATTTTTTTTAATACTTATAAGATTGACATACATATACCAGATCAATTGTTGCCAAGTTAACTGTAACATGCTGTATAATGCCGTACACTCCCTTCAACCGGATAATATTGCTTTCAGACTTTACCAGTAATACAATTTAATTCCACGGAAAATGCACTCATATATGAACATAATATTACAGAAATCATGAAATCGATGTGACATCACAGCCTTTTGAAAAACTAGAAGCTGTATGCTCTTAAAAGATAGAAAATATTTAAAAGGCCTACTTACGAGTCCCTGAGAACGTTACGGCATCTACTTTCATCAGACGAGAAAACACTGAAGCAATTTTATATTTCATAACTAATGCTGTGAAAAACTGCATGGATGCATGTACCCTAGCTTTGGAAGTTAGATCCAAATATAGAGTAAAGAAAGGATTTCTTCTAACCCTTGGATATGACATCCAAAGGTTGGGATGTCACATTTAAATGTTTGCAGAAATCCTTCCCTTGAATTTGGATCTCTCACTCCCAGCGGTTTCCAACCTGTGAGGCGCGTCCCCAAAGGCGGACACGTGATACTGCTAAGGGGGGCGAGAAGTTTTGTTGATCTAAATTGTCTTAAATGAAAAAAATTCTCTTCTTTCAACAATACGTAACAAATTCTGAATTTTTGCAAATATTTAATTTAAATTAGCAAATATTCATCATAATTTATTTGAAGGCTATTAATTATTACTATTAATTATTTCAAATAAACTGTTTTAACACAGATTAATACAAAAAACAAATATTTTTAGTGTATGAATGGATTATTTTTATCTGTTTATAAAATTATTTATTTACAGGGAGACAGTAGTGTTGCTTTACTTTTAAGATTTCCATAATACATTTATGTTCGGTAGTTGACATTAAGACAAGGAACAAAAACAATTGGAATTAATTTACTGATTTTCAATTAAACGTGTTTCATGACTTCTTTCGGTTTTTAGAGTGTCGTGGTTTTAGTTTAGGGGTCGTCCATGTATTACGTTACATACCCCAGGGGAAGAGTGGGTTGTGATATCGTTACACAGCTTTACGGCGGGGAGTGGGGGTGTTAGCCTTGTTGTTACGCTAAATTTTAAGAGGTTTGTTTTATAGGGAGGTTTTTAATCTTAATGATTGACTCGATAGTCTTTGCACTCAACGGCTCTGCGGGAGTACAGGGCGATGAAGAGCGTACTATCATGTCAGCGACTCAAAATTTATCCCCAAATTTTACAAAAAGCAACAAAATATTTTCTTAATGGGAGAGGGAAAGGACTAGAATTGTGTGATTATTGGATGGGGAAGAAAGAGGTATTGTTAAAGGTGTATTATGGAGTGGAGGATGGCTGTAAGAGGTAATTGTTCTGTCACGTTATTTTTAGACAAACCTTTAATTATGTGAGACGTTTCAGATGAACAAATAAAGATAATCATATTATATTTCGTCAAGATTTCATTTATTTCCTTTACTTTCTTTCCTTAGGGACCATCCTGCTTTATATCACAATCTCACTTTTTGTGATTCACTCATGGCAGGATGCCTTTCCCAGATGAAGTGAGGTGAACTGCATGGAGCCAGTTTAAAGAAAGGAAAGAAATAATGTAAAAGGTCAACTACTCGCGTGATGAAGATCTCGCTAGCCTCCTTTACTCTTATCTGATCCTGAACTACCACAATTATTATTTCATAGTGGGAGAAAATACTTGGCTTTGGTAATTGTGAGAATTATTTGGTATTTGTCTGATATAATATAACCTTAAGTAATTAGATCAATATTATTTGAAGATATATAAAATTTATTTTGGTAAACTACAAAATTTATCGTTTTTATTCGTAGTTTTAACAAATATATTAATATAAATTTAATCTAAAATACATAAGTGAGGTAGAACTATTTTGTACATACAGTTTATTTGCATATATAATGTGATCAAATCATTTGAACTACTAATACCATAAATTATGAGTTGTTATGAACTGAAATGAAGATATGACTTTAATTAATATGTGGTACATGCATTATAACTCCGTGTTTTGTAAGGATTCTGCAAGAAAAATTCTTTCCAATGAAAGTTCAGAGATTAGAAGAGAATGTAAATTTGTAACTTGGTAACAAATGTATTACTTAATTGAAAAACTGTTAATTTTTCTTGTGTCTAGTTTTTCAACATATTATTTGTGTATTGTGTGAGAAAAGCAGATTCTCATTTTCTAATTGCCAACAGCATGAAAGAAGAATCTACATTAGGTCAGTGGGTTGCTCTCCCGAAGGAACTCTAAGAATACAAAATTTTCAAGACATTTATAAGACAATTTGATTCATAAAACATTTGATGCGTGACAATCAACATTAATAAATTAATTTAATTAATCATAATTATATTTTTGAACAAAGTATTGTTCGACTGTTTTTATCGTAATGGTCTAAGTATGTTAAAGCCATTGGTTTGAGACAAAGGTCTCACGTGAAGTGAAAGGCAGCTTTATCATGTATAGTACACGCAATAGACAAAGGGATAACACCACAGGATGCTTTTAAGTATTATAATAACCCTATCCTCATTTTCCCCAAGTATCTAAAATGCTCAGTTACATCTCAAGACGGTTCACATCAGTCTATGGATTGTAGACCAATTGATAATACAAAAGCACTATAGCTCTAATTATCAAAATAATGCATTATCAACTCATAATTCAAAGAAAATTTTTCCTCAATACCTGTTTTATTAGTCATAATTGATTTATTTTATTTTAATATTAATTGTAATTTATATTATTCCTTCTGTAATTCCATTGTTATCTGCGCAAAAGGAACGAACGAGTTGAAGTTCTATTGATCAAGAATGTATTACAAAGATAATGGTCCAATGATTTGTTATTGGCCAACGAAGTTGGGAATAATTTCTTATAAAAAGTATTGCAAAGGAGTTGAATGACAATATGAATGGTTTAAATATTATGTTTCAATAAAATCATTACAAATATACATTTCAAGGCTAATAATATATAATTTAAATAACAGTATAAACGACGGTATTTAATATTCACGATTTCATTTATTTAGGAGATGAAATTTATATATACTAATAATTTAATTTTTTTGTTTACTTTTATTCTTGTTAAGTTGCATTTGTAGCCATTTAAAGTTCTTGTCTTTCAGTTTCGATAGATTTGCCCAGAATAGTCTGAGAAAACGGGAAAGTACCCGCTCGAGCATGGAGCTACAGAGCGCACTAAACAGTTCTCTAACCGATCCTTTGCAACCCTCTTCTCCTTTGCCTTATCTCCGTCCCAGCGAGGTACGTATTGTCCTTCGCAGAGGCAACACCCAACCCGCTCTGCCCGTCAGCGACGTCCCTCTTCATTACTCAACCCCAGTATCCCCCACACGTTCCCCATCAGTTGGAAACTTGGGACAATAGAGCTACCCGGCCGTGCGGGCCTCCACCTGCGCCCGTCAACCCTGCTGCTGAGGCGCAGGCCGCCCATCACCATCGTCTCTCTGTCACTCTCGCTACACCACCATCACTTGCCGCTTTCATCGCCCCACTTCCCTTCCCTCTACCGCAGGCTGCGTAAAATATCCCGCTTCTCCACTTTCACGAGAAATTAAAAAAAGAAATCTTACGATATAATTTTGACTCTGTTCTCACCATTTTCCCAGAGCACAAACAACTCCGACGAGTATCAACAATTTTTTTGGGTTGGTTCTACCTCGTATTTCCTACTTCACGAGAATAAGAGATGACATGATGATTCACCTTTAATAATTTGAATCTGTAAATTTTGCTCAATACTGAAAAATCGAGTACTACTTGTAAGTTACTTATGCGCCACACTAGGGAAGGCGGTAACGTATAGTACTGTCACCACCTAATTTGAAACATGCTGACTCTTTCCAGTGATTTGTGCAAATTTCAATTGTCTCACAAACGGTAATAAAGTTATTTCAAAACCACATAGGTATTCATGAAAATAAAAGAAACCTATCCTTCCTTTCCCTGTTTTATTCATTCCTTCCTTTCTTGCTTCGTTCTTTCTCCTACAGATTCAACCAAACGCGCCCCATACTGCATAGCCGATTCATTTTCTATATCGACTTTCATCTCGTACCCACACATTTCCCATCCTACGATTGCAATCACTGTCGCTTGAACCTCCTTACCCCCTGTCAGCAGTATCGTTTCCCGTCCCCATTCGCCGCTTCGCTTTCCATCACTCACCCCTGTCCCCTTGCGTCCCTCTCGTGCTTATGGAGGAACGAGCTGTCTTCCTCAGCCCAACAGTTTTCCTTACACCGCTTCTCTTCGTATACCTGTTTCTCCTCGTTTTACATTTCTCCGAGCCCACAATTCACATTCCTTCGTACCTGTATATTCTGCCAATTATGCCTTCTTTCTCCTTTTCTGGTCACATCGTTCCATTTTATTTTGCAGTATCACATCGTTGTCTGCAACGTACCCCGTTCTCTCTCATTTTTCTCTCTGATTCACTTTCCGCGTCAGCTACTCTTTCTCAGGTCATCTCCAGTTGCAAAAAAATTCTGAGTGATCTTTCTGTCCTTAATTTGCCTTCTTTATAGTATTATCAAGTCTTCTTCGGTGCTTGGGTTTCGCTTTCCTGTCTAACCTCCTTATATCACTCCGTATCACTCCGTCGTTTTTTCAGCCGCTCGCTCGCCCTCGCTCCATCACGCCTCGCACCCTGCCCCTCTTCCCTCGCCACGCCCCTCGCCGCGCCTCTTCGCTTCTCATCCCTCCACGTCCGCACCCTCTGCTCATCGTCGGAGGCGCAAGGGGCAGAGACGCTTTATTTAGTAAAGGGATCGGGGGGGACTTCGGAACGAGCCCCTTAGATGAGAATCGTGCAAAGGAATCAAATAACAAATTTAATAGGGCTTTTCTATGATTCATTGATGCAAGCGCTTCGGGACGTTGGGGGTGTGATAGGGAGCGGATGTCGAGGGAGTAGGAGCGTCGCGTGGGCGTGTGACACTCGGGAGACACCGAGTGTCGATCGCCTCTCCTCCGCGCGTCCCGTTTGCGACGCACTCTTCGAAGAAGCGTGCCGCCATCACGCTGTTCCTCTCACATCATTCGCCTCCCAAGAACATTTCTGTTCTTCAATTCGGGTAACGGAAGAGTTTGATGGATTTTGACTTCTTTCATGATGTTTTCATTCTACATGTCCAACTAATAGTGGAGTTCTTACGCATACTATTTTCGTTTTCCCGCTGATCCAAAAGAAATTCCTCTAATATATACAGAAATTTTGAAAATAAAAAGATACTGCTGTCTTGAATAAATAAAAAGTTTAACACGTGAAAAAATAGAAAAATACAGAAAAGCCACTCTCAGATTTACGGAAACTGTCTCGTATTCCGCCTTCGTCAATGAAGTAGATGAGCGTGATATTCGTCAGTGTAGGTAGACGGCAGTCTGGCGAAAGCAGTAACAATTTCTACAAATCTGTGAGTAATTTTTCTGAGTTTTTTTTTCAATTTCTTAATTATTTCTAAAACTTTTTAATTTGTATCTTGCAAAAATCTTGAAAATATAGCGACACTACTGTTTTCTATAAATTTACGTGTAGATCTCAGAATATCTACGTGACTGACGAAGGTGAAAGCCAAAACCGTTTCTTCAAATATGTGTCACTTTTATGCGTTTTTTATTAACTTTAAAACTGTTATACATCTATTTATAATCGTACGAAGCGTTGTGGATCATCAATTTCTTTCTGAGAAATCTTAGGAATTTAAACACCATAATATCACCACGGACGCAAATTAAGAATCTAGCACTTTAATCACTCGGGAATGAATCACCTGAAGCAGCCCGTATTAGTTATGCATCACCAGTCATCACTACTTTGCTTTAATATTATTTTGAAGTGGAGATTTATTTTACTTTGGAGGTAAAGTGTCTAGTTAGTACTTTAAATAAGCGAGCGTTTCGCGAATGGGAAAGGATGAACCGTAGATATAGAGCACCACTCTCCGCTAGTTTAAGTTAACACTACAATTATTGTCCTGTCATCAATATGTTTCGGAAGTTATGATTGGGAACTCGGATTTGACGTGGTGACCATCAATTGAATTAAGATTTTCTGTTAAATTTCAGATCGATTTCTATTTGATGCTCATGTGAGGGCATGAATTCCACTTCAACTGTTTGACTCACACAAAGTCTTGCACATACTATAAAGTGTAAAAAAGAGTAAACATTTTTCTGTATACGTGGCTAAGATAAAAATGCAGGGTATTTAATGTGCTATTAAATATTAAACTATATGGAAAAACCAAATACGTTATTTTTTAAATTATTAACGGAATAAATAACACCTCTTTGCTGTTATTGAGTGTCTTTTTAACATTTGTGGATATGCATGTATTTTTTTACGCTTCGATGGTCGCGTCATATTTTATTTGGTGGATATTCATGTATGTCATAATTAACTAGGTTACGTTTCGCGTAAACCGATTCAATAGTTTCCTTAAACGCTTACATGCCTCCTACGAGGGACAACTTTGCAATTTTAGATGACTGACTGCACCATCTGCCTCTTGAACGACTACGGCACAGTTCTCGAACAGTGACGGTCAAAATCTGGCTCCTACTGAAGAACATGTGGCGTGGCGGCCGATCATCTTGAGGAGAGCTCCCTCGGGAACAATGGGCACTGAGTGCGTGTTTGGGTGAGAGGGGTGACAATGACGCCGCGGCCGCGTGTGAGGGTGCGTGAACAACGCGTGAGGGTCGGAAATAGTGCGTCGACCCTTCCACCTTCGGGCGAAGAGTGCTGTTGTGGTGACCAGTTGATCAAAGGGAGAGCGAAATGGACCGATTGGAGAACGCGTAAATGCAAAGGTGGAGGTCACAGTGTCCCCGCTGATTGCTGTCTAGAGACAGACTTCTTGCTAGTGGGGCGGAGATGCGAAGAATTGCAGTTTTCCACTTCTATGGAATACCGTATTGCAAAAGGTTTTGTAAACACTATGGCAAGAATTTCAACGACAGCATCCTTGACCATGTTGTTAGTAGAGCCGTGCGCAAAACTTATTGTGGAACTGGAAGGGTGGGCTTAAGCCTTAAAAATCCATATAAACACATGAGCTTTTAAAACTTATAGTATAAGATATAAGAGGTTTTATTATTTCAAAAGTTTTAAATTTTTCTTCCTTTACGTCACGTGTTTTTGCGAGAGTATCTTGCGGTTGGGTAGGGGGACAGGTGCGCTTGAATTCCTTCACCATTGATACACGCAATATTTCTGCTCATTGAAGTCAAACACTCTGCTAAACGAAGGGAAAATGTGTGTGATACATAATATCAAGAAACAAAAATTCTAACAATGAAAAGAGCAAAAGTTTACTGAAACCACGGTATTTATTTTAATCTATTTCGATTCATAAATTCAATGTACAGAATTACTGGGCAGGGGAAGGATCAAACTTTGGCCTACACCGTAAAAAAATAGGGTTTCTAACCAAACTTTCAATAGCTTCTATAATATCATCTAAATAATTTTGTAATGTACCTCTCTACAATGAAAAGAGCAAAAGTTTACTGAAACCACGGTATTTATTTTAATCTATTTCGATTCATAAATTCATTGTACAGAATTACTGGGCAGGGGAAGGATCAAACTTTGGCCTACACCGTAAAAAAATAGGGTTTCTAACCAAACTTTCAATAGCTTCTATAATATCATCTAAATAATTTTGTAATGTACCTCTCTTCTTTTTCATATAGAAAAAAGCAGTGAGTGTACTTTTATCTGTTCTCTTCTTGAAAAGTATTTATCATTCTAACATCCGAATTTGCGATATATCTAGCGATTATTTCTTCTCTCTGTCCAGCACGGAGACACGCTTGCTGTAAACCAGCTGCTCGGCAATCAATGAACCTTTAATCATTATCCAGGGAAAATGCACTGACGATATACACATTCTGAGAATGATTGAAAGCTTTAAAATTTAATTCTCGCATCGAAGACTCAATCTTTTTGACAACAACGCACAAACCAAGATCAGAATGCTGTCATAACAAAAATTGTAGCCAATGTGAAAGGACGCACCATTAGTCATATTGTCCTATGCATGTTATGAGATAAGATAAAATTGAGTTATAAAGGAGGAACAAAGTCATCCCCGTCCCTTCACAAGCGGAGGAGCAAGGACCCTCCGTACCCAAGTAGAGGGAGTTCGCAGAAAATGGTAGAGAGTGGGAAGAATTCAGATGAAAGATTATGCACTTGGAAAATGGACCTCTGTGGCTCTACATGTACTGATACGTGAGTCACTTAACATTAATAGATCTTACAATATATTATGCATTCAGTGACAGATTATTCAAATCTTCTGACAACATGTGACAGGTTTTAATTAAATGCATGATAGGAAAAAATCAATAACAACCTTATTCGTGTATTCTTTTACAAACTGAGGGAATACTTACTTCCTAATTTATGTGTTATTAATCATAACTTTTGATTGTGAGCAGTCTTATTGAATTTTTCTTTGTCTACATTCCAAATCCGGATCTTTTATCTACATTCCAAATCTGGATCGTCGCTCACAATAGTTAGCCTATACCATTGTGATCTGAGCCAACTTTCGGATTTTTCCAGGAATCCACGAAAACTTTGCTTAAAATATGACTCTTCGGTTGCGACAAGAAAATTGAACTTAGGGATGAATTGATCTTAATTCTTTACTGTAAATATTATGAATTATTGAACCCACGTAAGAAACGGTCGAGAGAGAGAACAGTGGAGCTGGGGCGAATGACCCCTTCCCCGCTGAACTCCTCTGCTACTCCCCTCTATTGCATTCGACACTTCCCCGCTCTGCTCTTCTTGCCCCCAAATATCCCCGCTTCACGCCACCGCTGAGACGTCCGGCACCTGCCTCGGTGCTCGTGAATATGAATTGCCGCAATTTGTCTAACGAGGAAGTCGTTACAGTGTCCGCGCCCAAGTGATACAAGAGGAGTCGTGCCGCCACTACTGGGTTCGCTCGGAATCTGCAGACGAGAGTGGAAAGGAAAAAGTGCAGCAGATCGGGGGGACGGAAGAGTCAGATGAAGCGAGAGAACCGGAGACGAAACCGGAATGGAAGTGGGAAGATTAGATGCGGCGACGCTGAGAAAGCGATGACCATGGCAACGCAGTCGGGACAGGTGGGGTGAGTTGGAGCCAGAGTAGCGTGAAGAAGATGCTGGAACGGGGACGGAATTAGAAACGAAATGGAACTGTTCGTATGGGTATCGTATGTTGGTGATGGAATTTGAAATGACGGGTAGGAAGTGACAGGTACGACGAGCAAGTTGGGGTTGATTGAAGCAAGATGGGGATGAGGGTGATAGCGTACGATAGAAAGTGATTGCACAAGGTCCGTTGAGGTGGATGGAGGAAAAAAGATGGGAGTGTTCACTGAGGGTTGAGGCAGCTCGGATGGGAGGGTCTCTCTGGAGGGCGAAATGGGAGAGACGCTCGGAGGCAGGAGCAAACGCAATTGACCAGAAGATGGGATACTAGACTCGCAGTTCATTTCATGTATGTCAGGCGCAGCTCTCTCTCATACCAAGAGATCGATGGAGTGTCAAATATTCAGAGGTAGATTTTTGTCGCTTAACCTTCCATATTCTGAATCAAAAAGAGCACCAGAATATTCTCCATGCTAAGAAAAGGTGTTGATGTATTTGTGGAGAAATTCTTCTATCAATTTTTTAATTGTTTCCTCAAATACTTATGATGGAGCTTTCAAACTGATAAAAAAGAAGATTTAGAAAATAATTTAATTATTTGTCTATTCTTAATATCTTATAATTAATTTATTTTCCATTTCAAAATGTCTGTCGTTTATTCGTTAACTCTGTCAGCCATTCTTCCGAGTACCTACGCAACACTCATCGTAATGTTAAATTTGTAATATAACATCTGTAAATCCTACACAGTAAACGAAATTCGTTTGTTTTACCTCGACTTCAAAATATATCAAAATTAATGTGTGACGAAAAGCAAAATTTGATACTTAACTTATTGTAGTGGGTGGACAATCTTTGTATCTCTTGGTTGACTACCCCTTCCGAAGCATTAGTTGGAAATATAATAAAACAACTAAACGTATTTTGTCTGACGATGTCCAAATCGAAAACGAATAAAGAATGGACCCTAAATGAGCCCTTGGTCCTTGAACAGGATAGAAATTTAGTAACACATTTATCCTTATTAAGTAGAGACCGGAATACGGTTATTTCTCCTGCGTTTAATACGTAATTACCGTTATCTTCGAAATTAATTTACTGCACGTAACTTATCTCTGTGCAGCGTTTAATTTTATACAATCATTTTAAAATGTACTGTAAATTTTCGTTTGTGAATTAATCAATATAAATATGCTTCTACGATTGCCCACGGTTTCATTTTGTACATATTAAGATCATTATACGATGAAAGAGGTAATTTTGAAGTATTAAAATAAATCGAAATAGTCTGTTTACTACAAGGAAAACTTACTAGAAATACGAACGAGACTGCTGTCCACTGATAGTTATGCGGTATATGTACGATATACGTATATGAGCAGAAAACATTGATCCTTGTCATTTGGCACTAAAGCTTTTCCGGCATGCAAAAAAATTTGTTTAAAAATCATGTTGGAAAAGGAACACTATAAGGCATTCATCATTCATAATCGAAGATAAGGCCGCAATGATGAGATAAGTCAAAAAAACCCAGAGAATCCCATATCACTTGTAACCCATAAAGACAATTATGTACACCGAGAATGATCCGCTTGATGGCGTACCGAGAATTTCGGACCAGAGTGTTCGGTTGTTAGTTTGATGAGTTCGAGTGATATCGTAGAAATCAATGTGATATCGTAGAAATAGATCAAATTTCCGTTCATTGTCAGCAGTTATAAAACCATACCCTGTACCAAAGTACGTATTTGTATTCACATTATATATAAATGTATAATTCGTTGCGACGACAAAGAAGTGACCAGATGAATTTAATCTTCCGTATTTTAATATACACCTATAATCGTACACAGCTACAGGAAAAAAATCAAAACATCTGTTTGGATTCGATGTGAACGTTCATGATATCAAACAAACTTCACAAATCAACAATACTCTATTCAACGATGAATACTTGCAGTTATGTGAATGCTGACATTGTAAACTTCCTCGAAGACCACTTCCTCATTTTAACTTGCATATTTGGTATAAGAATGTTATAAGCTTGTGGTTATCAAGTTGTCGATGCAGAGTTTGTTGTTCCTCTATGCTCAAAGTCACGATACTTTGCCTAAAATTATTCAATATGGTTGCCTTAAAAAAAATTGCCAACCTCTACGAAGCAAATCCTTGAAACACTCGCGAAAATTTCAGGTAAAGCGTGGACACAAAGAATTTAAGTAATATCCAAATAAATATTAATAGTAGTCACAAAAGCGACTATTTTCTGTCAAGAAATACAAGTTAATAACACAACAAACAAAGACACAAAGTATTCGTTCCACACGCTCGATACAGAAAGAACAGAACAGCCCCACAAGATCAAGTGAATCGATTGTTGGTCATGAATTCAATTTAGAATATCTTGCCAATTGAACGCGAGGTACCCTTGTCATTACTCTTATGAACGATGGCGAAGTAAAAGCGTTGGCATCATTGAGTACAGGTTCTATACCAACATCAAGCCAGTTAAACTGACAATAAATAAATATACAAGTAATTTACGGTCAAGAGAGCTGTTACAAACTGCTTATGACCACAGTGAGGACAATAAATTAATTTACTGCGACTAATACAAAATAAAGTAATGAACACTGTACATTTCGGTTCATGTTTTTTTTCTTAAGTTGAATTTCTCGAAGCAAAGTATGGCGACTTTTACTATAAAAGAATTCGGGAATATATATGTCAGAGTAGTGTTTGGTCCTGTTTAAATCCAAAACTGAGTTTTTGCGACGTTACGTTAGTATTGATGAAACGGGGATTCATAATTACACATCCGTGACGTAAAGAAAAATGCAAACATTGGGGCAAGCAGATGTAAGCGTTTTGAAGGTGGCAAAATGTGTTCCATCTACAGGAAACGTCACGGTGACCCCTATTTCGGATGTTAATGGTGGATACCTGAGAAAAGGCAAAATAATCAAGTGAAATCTTCTAAAACATACTATTGGAGGTTGGTTCATGGTTGTTTTAGAGAATTATTTTTCACCACAGCTTGTTGGTGAAATATCACACCAAAATCATGTATTTTGTTAGACAGAATAGTTGAACATTAAGTGTGCTGTTACATATCACGAAGGTTCACACCAATGTTCAAAAATAATTAATGTTATCAGGTGCGTCTAATGTATATAGAACAAATAGTGACATTCCCTTACTCTCTCACTGACACAAGTATGAGGCACTTCCCAACATCATAGAAGTTGATTGAAGACTCTTAGGAACTTTTTTTAAACATCCCGCCCAGACGTTTCGGAATTGATACTCCTCTATTGCTAAAACTTTACACATACTTTTCTTTTTTGACAAATCATCAAAGTACAAAAATAAGTATTATTACTAATATCTCAGCTAAAAATATGCCAAAAGAAACAAAACAAACAAATTAAAATTTTTAATATTTATTCAATTACAGACTGAATCCTTCACACTTATGCTCAATCTTGGTACTTCAATTTGATTCCTTACAGAAAAATTAATATAATCATTGTTGAAGCTTTTCGTGTATTATTTAAATGTCTACAAATAATGAATTGTCCATCATTCAACAAACAAACGACAACTCACCATAAACAATTGAAACATTTTTTAATGTTACTTGGTCTGTTCCAGAGAAAGAACCCTCCAAATCTGGGGATTTTTTTCTTAGCCTGCTATTGAATCTCTTCCTTATTGTGTATGGACTCTTGGTTCTCATAGAAATCGAAATATTTAAATTTGTTTTTGGAATAATGAAACTCATGTGGCAAAGTGGAAAAATAAGAGTTTCATAAAAAAATTGTTTATAATAATTTTTGTTGGCATGATCGAATTATCTTCCTCTCCTTATATTTGAAATGTTCCACAAGTTTTCAATGTTCTCTTCTGAGAAGATTTTGAATTCTATTCGAAGCATGAATTCAGAATGTTAAAAGAAAAACTGGCAACAGAGTAATCCTTTTACATGTGAGCTGCTTGGACCAGTTTTATCCCCTTGACCAAGTTGATGATTATTTTTATCACAATCTCCGTAGTTTTTAACTCTCTTCAACCCTTCTCTTCTCGAAAATATGGATAGGACTAACAGAGTTGTATCTTAGCTCTATTTAAGGGTGCAGATGGGAAATGTAAGTGATTCGTTGCCTGGATGCAAGACCATTCGGAGACAACATTATGCTGGTGCGCATGAGCATTCGTTTCACCGTCCTATCCTGCCCAGCATTGAAGGAGGCTATCGGAAATGGTCGCTTATCTTCTACTTTTCTCTTATCTGGTGATACGGAATCTACTCGCATCTATAATACTCGATGACATTGTTTTACGTGCAGATTCTTCCGACATGAGGTTTTCTCCGAAATGCAAAACACTAAAAACTGTGCAACAGAATTCTTTGGATGATCAGCGTAATTCAGATAGTTCATATCCATTTATCACTCTGCCTGACACATTTTTAATGATTAAAACTGAAATTAATAAATTTTGTGGAGCTCCATAACATGTTCGAGATTTTGTGACATTTAATTCATCTCATTTGCTAATAGAATAAGAAGAAATAACACATCGTAAATCAAAATAAATTATGTTCTACGAACCGAATAAAACTAAGACCGGAAAATGCTTGAGTTGATGCAGAATATATGTAAAACACGAGGTGGAGGTTCTTTCTATTCAATTACATTTTTCCTCAAAGCACTAGATAGTAATGAAATTTGAATCTTGGGATATGTAAATTCCAAAGGATAATGACCTTTGTATAAAATAGCATTTGTCCTGTCATAGGGAATGCTTAGTCTCATGTATGCCTGCTAAAGCAACACAAGTCCATCGGGCAACAAAACGTAACAACTTCCGAGAATGTTGAACGTTCTCGGGAACGGCATTCTTATATCATTTTCCACTCGGGTAGGTGTCCTCGTTTCTGTCCATTTCACCGCATGAGAGACGCAGTAGTCTCCCTCTCAGTTTCCGCAACAATCCTTCTTCTGCTACTTCCTCCGATTCCCGTCGCAGAACGTAGCTTCTTCCCCCTACACGTTCCCCCTACTACGACGTTCGCATGGCCGTCCTGTTGAACTGGCACCTCTAACACACATACCACCTCCCTATTCCTCTTCTCTCCCTTTCACTACTGCAAAAACTATTATTTTTGAATTCGAGATTATTTTCCTCGTGTTCTCCTACCTGGTCACGACTCCAACCTGATACCAGCACACTAGTATCCCCTGCTTTCGAGCTTCATGTCAGTCCTTCAGCAGAGATACCATCTGTCGATCATCCACAGCTCCCTTCCCCTTACTCCAGCAAGCACTCTTCACTACCACACCCGACACCAACTCCACCGGGACGCGTCTCCTCTAAGTGCTTCGTCCACGATTCTTCCCGCGACATCCCGCCAATACATCCCACAGACGCGTCCTGTGTCCATCCGCCACCTCTGACGTACGGGTGGAATTCCCCCCTTCCTCCCTTGGAATATTGGCCATTATAACTGTCGACTGACCCGCCGCTTTGGTCGACCCCACTACACCCATCACCCCTACCCTTGCCAATCAGACGTGCCTATAACTCGTTCAATCACCTCCTACATTCCACCCCCACCCTCACCCCTTCCCGCTTATGAAGACCTTAACATCCACATTGTCTCCAGCGTGTGTTTCGTGCGTCGCTACCACCGTTCCAGTCATCCTCCCTCCCTCTCACCCCTTCCCCTCCTCTCCTTCCGCAGCGTTATGTGGCGCTGTCTGTGCCCGTGCAACCGGCCGACCGGCGCGCGAGGGTCGCTCTCCCTTCTGTCACCGAACCCTAACCAAACACTGCTGCGGCGCGGCCAGGAGCGAGGGGTTGCGCGGAAGGGAGGCTGTTGATGCGGTGGCGCGGGACGCGGAGGGGCGGCGCGCCGGCGCAAGCGGCGTCGGCTGGTGAGGCGAGGCGCGGCGAGCGAGCGAGCGANCAAATTTAAATCTTATAACTCTTAGTGTAATATTATTTGTGACGACATTGTGATATAACATTGATATCGATGATTTGTGTGTGAGTGAATAGTTTTAGCACTTCTAAATATATATTTCAATGAAGCTTACAATTTTGTCTCTAAGCACCTTTCACGTGATTTGAAAGGCAAAGTAGGACGACGAGTTGTCTGTTGTGGTGTGAGGTACGAACTAGAATGTCTAAAAGATGTTTCTTTCTTGTGTGTTTACATATGACAGCCCTGTAATCTCAGGTGGTTTCTTGTCTTATTTGGATGAAAATAAGACGATAATACTTTGCGTTTTTTAAAAATTAAATGTAACTGTGCCGAAATGGCTACACAAGCCCGATCGGGATTGAAAATTTGTGATACGGATTCGAATATGCTTATTTTACCATTGTCATATCCTCTATGAGTTGAAAGAGAACTTGATCTTGTACTTTAATTACCGGATTAAATGAACTTGAGAGCCTTGTTTGTCGTTTCATTAAATTAATATAGAATGTTCTCTACAAACGAATTTCGAATATTTTTTCTGAGACTTTCAGCTCAAGATTTTAATGCACGTCCCTTAAGGGTAGTCCTCTAGGTGGTAATCGCTACTGAAAAAACATCATTCCCACACTGAATTAATAATGATTCTTGAATTTCCACTCCCTTGGATTCACTGGTTTTCCGTAACGCCAATTATATTAAATGTGGGATAAAATTGTCGTCTGCTTTAAATTTTTTGAAAATATCGATATTTTAAGAAAATAAATCCTGAGATATTTCACTAGAATTTTCTTTTATGAAATGCTGATAATTGTCTGTATATTCAAATTATATATGTGTATTATATATGTCATTACATTTATGTACGAGAAATTTCTTTAACGTTCTAAAAGAAAATTTAAAATTTATTATTAAACATGAAGTATATCTTCTCTACATATTATCCGCGTGTACATTAATCTGTTTTATATTAGCTTCTTGGTTTTGTCTCATTCACGAACTAGTATCAGAACAGGGAATCTCTCGGTGTGATGAATAATTTGGAAAAGACATTTTATTCATGACAGGATAATGAGTAAACTTTGATTCTTGTATGAATTGCTAGATTCATCTTCTCTATAACTCTGAAAGAAGTGAATTTAACAATTTATTTTATCACTCAAAACATGTGTATTGCTAATAACGGAATAATTATTGAAACCTTTTTTCCAAATTTAGAGAAAAAAACTTATGCATCCTTGAGAATTCCGTTAATTATATTGATACAATTACTCTTGTTATAAAAGTACGATATCTGAACGAAATGTTACAGTGAGATTACAATACTCAATTATTAAGAGTTAATATATCAAACTGTCAATACGCTCGTTATCGGGATTTTAAAGGAAATTTGAAAGTACTTGAAATCAAATTATCGATAGATTTAATGCAGGAAATGCGTTCAATTTTTGCAAATTTTCCTTTTGAAGAAAATATTTCTTATAAATACGATACTAAAGTTAACCTCCACGCGTTAGGCAAAGTCATATGACAGAAAAATTTCCAGAATTGTTCAGTGTAGTTGATCTAAAATTGTTACTTTCAAGAATTTTCCATCAAAAATCAGTATCGAAGAGGACAATTATAAATGTCATAGTTGTATTCGTGAAGTAGATGACGTTGTATGAGAGGAATTAAAAAAAAATTAACAATATATTTTTCTGGACTGCATGTTCGAAATTGAAATTCGGTGCGATTCAGATATACTTCTTCAAGTTCTTCTTTATTTTATACATGGGCAAAAAATATCGTTGATTCATTTTTTAATCAAATTGATCGTAATGTGACCCCCTAAAACTTACCGAAGCTGTGCGGTTTTTATAGCCTCCGCACTGACTAGAAAAGTTTGTTGTGATGCCGAATAGTGCTCTACCTTAGCGCATAGCTTCCCTCTCGGGGTGTGTTCGCCGTGGGGTGAGGCTGCCACTTCGCAAGTTCAGCCCTCCGCCCTTCGACTCTGCACGGCGAGCGAGGCGGCGTGGCGCTTGAGCGAGAGCTTCACGATACGGCCACCAGGAGGCGGGCGCTGCACCCCGGGCGGCGCGGTGCGACGCGACGCGGTTCTTCTCGTCCTCACCCCGCCCTCCGACGCACAAGCTACAGTTTCGCGTGATCGATACCTCGACCTTGTCCACACCTGCGCGGAGCTTACTACCTCACCGGGAGATTGCCATCGCATCTCGTTGCGCTGCGGTTTTAGCTTTTGCGACGTGAAGGAATGATTCATTATGGATTACTATGGTTAAGAAAAAATTGTTTCTAAAAAAAGAAATCTCACCGTATCAAATTTGGACAATAGCTCAGTGATGATAAAATTTCGCATAAAAAATGCGGGGAGTGTTGCAAGGTGGAGATAGTCTGCGATAAGATTTTTAGGGTGACCATGTTAGTAGACCATGATCAAACGGTTAACATCATACTGATGGTTCCTTTTCATTTTCAAGTTTTGCCTGGAAAGATGCATTTTTTTAGCAATAGAGCAAAAGAAATTGATTATTTTTAATAGTAATATTCCTCTCGTTTCCACTGTATAATATGAAAGGATTTGTGTGAATGAGTCAATAATTATTTTTTGCAGTGAACTGAATTTAAGGTAGGATTTTAAAGCATAGAATTCCATTAATTGGTGATTGAAGTAACTATTAGAGAGTAGAGAGAAAGTTGTGTGGATCGTTTTATTTCCTTCATTGTTCCCGATTTTTTTTCTTCTATTTGTTCAAAATTGATAGAAACCTGAATATCTTTCGTGATTGTGTTTTAAGAGGAATGAAAATTCATCAAAAACATATTTATCCCAAATTATTTACATTGGATTATATCATTATCCTAATAAAATTAACTACGTTATTTTTCTCGTCTATCGGAATGAAATATATCTTTTCAAAAGATGTAACAACATTGTAACGACTTCATTTGTATATAATATGTTTTATTCGTTTAGTTCTATATCCTTTTAAAGGATCTTTTTCTCAAATTTCTACTCAACCCATCCAAGAAGTCAAGTCATCTTGTGATTAAACTCATTTCTATTATGTGTGAGGGAAGGTGGAAGACGATAAGCAAGGAGATTCTCAAAGGACCTTCTTTCTCTTCCACTTTTGTCAAGAGAGGAAAAAAATTGAGACAAGTGAATTATACTGTAGTTTCATTATTTTTGCGTTAATCTTCAATTAATCTAAGTTTACTTTAATTGGACCACTCTTTTATTTTTAAAATTACCGTACATAAAGTATGTACACCGAGAATTCACACTTCACGAATTTATATTTATATATATATATATAATATATATATATATATATATATATATATATATATATATATATATATATATTGTGTGTGTGTGTNTTTTCTACGTAACTGAGGGAGGCTGGTAGCCGAAACTATTTCGTCCAATTTGAGGATGATTTTTAGGTGTTTTAGTTTCTACTTTTCAGTAACATTACAACTTTTTAATCTATTGAAGACAGAAGCGTTGCTTCGTTTTCAAGATTTCTCTAAGAGAGACCGTTTCATTTCCCACGTGACTGATGAAGGCTGTGAGCCGAAACTGTTTCGTGTAATGTGTGAGTGACTTTTATGTGTTTCTATCTCTATTTTTTATTATCTGTTAACGGTTATAATTATATATGTACATATAAAAAAGGTCTAGAAATTTTATAATTTCCAGACATATACGTACGTGTATATAAGAAATATCCAAGATTTCAGTCTACAAAAAAGAGACGATAGTAAATAGAACACCTGGAATATTAGTTAAGCCCCAATAGGGACGATGGAAAACTGTCAAAATAAGCAATTACAAAAGACGTTTTCTTCATCCTGTTCTTGTCTCCATCTTTCTTCACTTGTTCGCCTTCCGCGCTACCTGGAACACCGGTAAGAGATAGCGATGGAATCACTATCTTCATGCAGATTTATTTCTGGAATTTCTCATGTCCTTTAACAACGCTTACAAACTTCTTGTGAGATCATATGACTTTATTTGCCAAATTCATGCCTTACATTCTTTTGCGAAAGTCATTTTCGGAAAGCTGTAAGTTTTGATGGTGTTCGGTCTGAAGAAGTGATAAAATATGTTTCTTGTGAGTACACTTTTCTCAAATGAGATGATTGTAATGATTAATTTACTTCTCATTGAGAAGATTTTGATTTCTCTCTTTTCCTACGTTCCACACCCTTACAACAGGACACGATGCAAGCGGTACGCAATGTATTATTTTAATGTTAACTCAGTAATTAAAAAAAGCAATGAAGTGTTTTTGAAATGACTTGGCTCACGAATGGATCTCAATAGCTAAAATTCCTTCTCTTAAAACTGGAACATTTAGGTAACAGCAATGCATTGTAAACTTTCGTACGTGCTAAGAATAGTGAAAAATTTTCTTGGTATTTAAAATGCTTCTGAAAGAATTAAGGACATTAATTCACAATTTAATTTTCTTCATATTTTATGAAATCATCAATAAGGTACATTGTCTCTTTGTGAATAATTTTCAGATTGATGTTTTTAGCTATGTGAGCTATGCGATTTATGAGATAACTTGATTGTTTCATTCAGTTGAACGTTATCAATCAGTAAGAACGCTTAATATACTCTATTCGATGGTTCGATTTCTATTACATTTTCATAAATTTGTAACATTACATGCAATAATTTTTTTCTGATAAGGAACATTTACGTATCTCTCTGTTTGTATACTAGTGAGAAAACGAGAAAATTTAATCTCGTTTCTTCGTCGCATGAAGGAATGAATACGATTTGAGTTTTATATTCTGAAATATTTTTATATAGTACCCATCCACCATACGAGTAAAATTCTTTTCAGTCACTTCTGGTCAGAATAATGAAGGAAAAAGAAATTGGAAAATAATTACATATTAGTTTAATTTGTTTTTTAGCATTGCGCCAAAGCATATTTTAAGCTAGGTGGCGTTTGTGCCATCTAGCGAGGGACTTAATGCCACCTAGTGGCTCGCATTCGTTCCGACGCCAAAAATGAGAAAAGTTAGAGAAATCAGGGAAATGTGAGCTATCGAAAGTGGCTGTATTATCTGTAAATTGGACTCTTAATTTTTACTGTGAATTATACATCGGATCACCTGCCCGTCAACGCACCAAGGCCTAATGAAATACACACTTATAGAACCCCGGAAGCGCCCCTTCTATTTCATGTTTGAAAGGTGTAATGTAGCACACATTATGTTATTATTGTAGTAACTCACATTATGACAAATTTAAAGATAATTCTACTAATTTTTCTTTTTCTGTGTTAGTACATAGTGAATAATTAAACTGTTTTTTACGAACTTTCTTTATACCAATTTCCTTTACGAACAAGTTAACATTGTTCATTAATATCCATAGGTAATGAGCTTAAAATCTCATAATGTTATCAAAATTAAAATACTGTTAACATAAATGTTCATAATGATATTCTTCTAATGACTTATAGTGCTGGTTCCAGGTATTTGAGTTCGTTATCGAAAATCAATTCACTAAAAATGAAGAATAATGTTGGCAAATATATTGAATGTAAGTCATTAGAAATTTATGCTAAAGAAATGTACAATTATTATCCTATGGAGATTTACAAACGATTTTAACGTCAAAAATACATGGATTTCTCATGATACACCTTCTCAAACTCGCTCGTGGTGTAAATTTCATATTGCAATCTGTGATTCGGTCTTTAAAGTGCTCTTGGAAGAGCACGTGTGAATTTTACTGATGAACAGAATGAAAACCAATACCAGTTAATTATTTCTCTTCGAAAAGTAATTTTGCCACCTTCAGCAATGGTAGCCAAGTGTCGAGAACTGACGATGCCAGCAAAACTTGCGGATGTTCTTTTCTAGGTTATATAAAAAGTGCTACTCACAAGAATAATTTATTTTCTTTCTACAACGTACTACCCGTACTCTTAACCTAGAAGTATTAATCCACAAACGTCTATATAAATAAACAATGAAACCTCAGTAGTTGAAGTTATTATCCTTTATTATTTACCCTTATCGTAAATGAATTTAAGTATCGCGGGAGGCAGCATTAAGTGGAGCCAGTGAAAGCTATAAAAATTCGATATATTGTGTCCGGTCTGTGAACGAGATCTAACGTTCAACTTACAACCGGAGGAGCACACGGTGCCTCTACGGATAGCGAGCTCATTCTAGCCACATGGTTGAATCTCTTTCGTGATTCCGTTGTGCGACCTCCCTTCTCCCCCGCCCTCCCCCACTGAACCACATCCCATCAATACTCCTGTCTTCACGCCCCATCAACCGGCCAATCTACCCCCACCACATACCCCATGCCCCATGAAGACGTCTCTCGCCCCACACCCCACTCCCTGTAACACGCCTTTCTACTCACTGCACCAACACGCCTCTCTACTCCGACCACATGAATTACGTCGTGTCGACGTGCCCACATTTGAGACCTATGCATTCACTGATCAACTAGACTGGGCTACTTGATTCGATGTATTCAGTTCCGTCTTGCATTCTTGTCACATTTAATAAATTTCTTTACACAGAATATACTCTACGTAAAGTAAGAAAATGCTATTGTATTTGTGGCTTGAAATATTTCCTTCCCACTGCAGAGAAACTTTGTAGATTTCGCTCTTGAGGTATTTTTTATGTTAGAAAAGTTACGTAACTATTACAAAAATATGTTTCAGTGCAAAAACTTTATTACGAACATGGATCTGAATAATATTTTTATCACGTTGGGCCATTAGAGAGACTAGTGATATATGTGTGAACACGATATTGGAAGCTGATACTTCTTTCATTCTAGGATAAATAGATTTTAACGCCTTTTCTATATTTATACGTTTTTTTTGGATCCTGTTTTACCGCTCCTCTTCCTGGGTTCAACAAAGAACATGCAAACATTACTTCAATGAAAACTAGTGGAGCAAAACTATTGCGTACACTCTTTCGTGTCCCTTTAGAAACCTTCTCTATAGAATGCAAAACTAACTATACAAAGAAAAATAATATTTATACAATTTCACAAACATTTCAAACATATACATTTAATTAAGCATATACAAAATTTATTCAAAAAATGGATTAGTGTCTGGAAGTTAAATTATGCTCTCGCAGAAGTGTGTTTTCCGTTCTATCAAAGTCATCGTTATTATATGTTTCATTTTAGTTTTGTACGCCTCTCTACTCCTCTGTGTATACCTCCCTCGACTCGGTACATCTACAGTTGTACACTGAAAAATAGTTTTCAAGACTCTTGAAATAGTAAAGAAATGTTATAGTGTTGTAAAAAGATATTTTCCTACGCCTGTACTAAACTTTCAAGCCAAAACCGTCTTCTGTAGGTAAAATACATGCTAATTCCACTTTCTGTTCAGAACATTTATTTAAAAAATTTGGAGCCATTTTGAGAAATTTTCCAAAATGTACTATGATATTCATAGGAAGTACCCCTTATATTAATGTTAAAAATTTCCAGAACACGTGCATGGACCCTTGCTGATACCACGCTGAATACGAAGTATGAATAAAACTGACTAATCCGTTAAACCAATTTCAATTTCAATAGGGTGCATTATTTACAAAAAATATTATTTATGTACAAATGTGTGGCGAGGTTTTTTGCCTGTACGCCTTTCAAATGCCCCTTAAGTAGAGCCGTGGGCTGTGTATACAATGCCCTGGTATTCACTCTCATTAAATGGATAGTTGTAGCAACCGTTAAACCATGATTGCTGCGCAAAGACGGACAGACGGACGTCTTGTTAAAAACCACGTTTTTGGTATTAGGAAGACTCAAAACTGATATTTTCTCAAAATTTCGCGATCGATTCTTTGTTGTTGCGATTTCTATACTTTCTAAATACTCTTACTACGTTTGTGTGAAAATAAAAACTTCAATATATTAATAAAACTATTATCGAAATTATACTCGGTAAATGATATTCATGAAATGCGCATACAGAGAAAGATCCCTACGAGAATGCCCAAAATTTTTAGTTTTCGACGGATATTCGGAATAGAACATTCTGTGTGTACAGGATTGATATGTTGTAAGCAATAATTTTCCCGATCATTTGCTATGCCATTATTACACATTGTATAATGACAGCTACCAAAACAATATTCCTAGAATAATTCCAGAATCAATAAAATATTGAACTAATAAATTTGCATTATTCTGAAAAATTGGTATTTTTATTATGTTCTGCTTTAATTAAATCTAAATTTTAATCTTACAGTAACAAAACGACGGTTGGACTTAGGGTGTAACCCACGAGAGCACTCACGTAATTTCATTAATGCGTGACTACTGAAGTGTTAATAAGTACGTCGACATATGTTCGTGAAATAAATGTGTAAATTCAATTTTCGTATGCAAAATTTCCCATAAAATCTTAATATGTCCATAATTTATCGGCTGCAGACTTCATATGGTGGAAAATTGCCTAAAAACAACTAATCATTAAGTGTTGCATTAATTTTTTTTTGTATTATGGTATTTTTATTCTTAAGAGTGTGCTGAAATGTTAAATCCGCTCCTGCCTTAAGACCTTTGATCGGAATTGATGGGATGGTCCCTTGCTTGCTTCCAGAGAGTAAATTAGTTTATTGTAACTGGTTTTTTGACGATAAATTTCTTATTCGTATTGAATTTTCTGCCTGAAATACGTCGATACTTAAAGCAATCAATATTGTTCTAAAAGACAGGTATATAAGGATATACTTGAACTGAAAAAATTGAGGGGTATATTTTGAGATATGTAAGCACAAAAAAGGTTTGCTTAGTATTTTTAAATTTCCCGTCAAAGTAAGTATGCATCAATATTTTACTAGCATATTTGGGTTTTTCGAGAAATTTACAATGAGCCAAATGTATCTGAAATTCTTTTTGATGGGAAATTCGCGTTTGCGGGGTGATAGTTGAAATAATGAGAAAAACTTACAGAAAAAAAGTGATCAAAAGGAAAATAAAAAAGAATCGGCGATCGCATCTTACGGCAAGTACTTACTTTAGGTGTAAAATCCCATGAAATTATTTTGATCGAGTTTTACAACCCATTCCTAAATACCCTGACCCACTTGACGTAAAATAACCCCTATACCAATTATGTATTCTTTGAACAAGTATGCTAATAGTATCATGAGTATAACTTCTGTCTTTTCAAGCATCCTCGAGTTTTTTTTCCATACTTTATGAGCGTGGGTGTACGAACCAGACCAGAGGGACCATCGTATCCCGAAGGAGAATATACCTCAGACTTCAATCCACCAATCAATTGAAATCCAATTTCCCAAGCATGCTTAGTTATATATACTCTCGCGGCCCTGCAAGTTCGATTTCACTTCAACTAGACAGGAAATGAACTCCGCTGCTACTTCAATTTTCTTTTCTACTCCAATGTTAAATGTTTACTTTCACAAAAAAGGATTGAACGTCAACACAAGAAATTTCAATCTTTAGTACAATCACTAAATATGCTTTTTTTTACCAAGATTGAAATTTTTTCTGCAAATATGGATGGATTAATATCCAGGCGAGCGTTGCTGGACCATGATACTTTCAGATTATTTTTCAGGAGGCATTAAGTTTCATTTTCATTTTTACTGATCAGAGAGGAGTACCTATAATTTATTGGATGATATTTCAATTCGGAAAAAGACATACGATCTGTGAAGTGTGCTTCCTCTCACTTCATCCATGATAAGTGTGATGTTTAAATAAACTTTGCCGTAACTTTTTAATATGCATTGTTACCAGGGAAGTTTGTCGAATATTGAAGCAAGGAATAGCCAATATCTAGATATTAAATCTATTCAATATCATTTTGAACACCGTACCTTAGAAATTTATTATGTATGTGTTATTGTATAATATAAGTATCTACTGAACTCTATTGAACCTACCACGCATTGTCATCAGTGCGGAGGATTGCTGTTTTCTTTTGATGTTTTACAAACTTTATTTTTGTGGTGGAAAACAATCTTATTCATTTGGAAACGTATTTTATTTATCTAAATATTAATGTATTCCAATCCTTATTCAGTCGGCCACCAAAAGTGTGTAATAAAGTTATATTTATTTGTTTGGTTAGTTGTTTACGTCATATTCATGCTACCGTCTGAAAACAGTCAATGTATATATTTATAGGTGTCATTAATATGATCTCGTGCCGAAAAGAATACTAATGGTGAATTTAATGCATTCAGTGTTTTCTTTCCTGCTTCATCGATTTCTGTTCATTGTTTCGTCGGCTTCAACGTGATTCGTTGTATTGAAGCTAATATTTTCATATGTTAATTTTGTATTTCTGCATTAATTGACATTAATTACGAGGTGAACATGTATGCTTATGTGCTTATGTAATCATTCAGATACGAGTATTTCTGATTTCACTCTGCAAAAGTGGTTAAAATTATTGAATGATAAGATATTTTCTACGTTCTTATATTCTCCAAATAGAGCAGGGGACAAAATTAAGAATATTTGCTTCATTCTCATATCAGTTAAATGCTTGAGATAAATGGACTGGAGCCATGAGTCGGTTTATAAATTCTTACGTGGCTTGTGTATCAACACGCTATGAATATTTTTTTTGTGGGTCTTTAAGGGCTCATCAACAGCAAGGTCATTAGAGTCCAACTGTGAATATAGATGGGTAATGATTCCAGTAATTCCAGATTTATGTTAGCCACGTTATTGACAGCATAACAATGATTAAACTGCTTACCTTATCAAAGAAACTTCTCGTATTAGAGAAAATCTCGTATAACTAGTTTATAAAACTATCATGATCTATATCATGGAAGAGTGTACGTGCAAAATGACAATTTTATAACTTATAATGTGATATGTATTTTGAAATACTTATTTAGGTGTAGTGGAATAGACTGGAAAATAAGTGTTCGCTAACGAAGAAAAAATATTTCGTTTCGTAATTTCAAGAAGTAGATCAAAAAAGTTCATTTCGTAAATATAACAATTAAAGATTTCAAATATATTATTATTTAGAGAATTGGAAACACGCGAGAAAATAATGTCATTTTCGTTCCATTAAAGAGTATTGGAAAAAGACTAGTGATACGATTTTTTTCTCCACTTCTTTTTTGCACCTGCTTTTTATTTGAAAGAGGGAAATCATAAGACCTCGTATATGTTCGGATCTGAGAAACAGATTATCGATTACTCTCTCTTTCTCATGCTTTTTTAATAATTCCTTAGCAATACGAATGAGAATTGTTGGTAATGTTTGAAGTAATTTTTTTTTCATATACTTCTGCTCTTCCTCATGAACAAACTTGTCTCAATCCCAACTACTTGTGCTGCTTCGACTCTCAAGCGTTGTCTAACGGTGGAAATTATAACTAAGCGGAAAGTTTCCCAACCATGTTAAACTCTACGTCACAGCTAGTAATGTAAAGCTCGTACCAACCCAAAAAAGTTGAAGGACTTTTGTAGAACTTTTTAGAGGGGAAACATCAACGTCCATATTTGTTAAGTGAATAAATATTCTCATTCTAAGTTCCCATGTTTTGAATTTCCATTCGAATGCATTCATATTTTAATGTTTTGTTCCTCAATATTGATGGAAGCTTGTGTAATATGAAAGTGTATTTTCTGAAAAAAAAATGTCTCCATCTCTATTTCTGGGACACATGTCTGCTGATCTGCAAGAGCCTCTTATTGTGCCACGTTTTTTCTTTGAATAACTTTTACTGAGAAAATAATGTGTGTCCTTTTATCCTGTAAATTTATCAATGTTAGGGAAATGTGGATTTATCCTATATTATAATTGTCAAGAATCCCCGTCGTGGCAGCGTTATTGCTCGTCACCAAGACATCCCGGGTTCGACACCCGGGCGTGGCAAGCTAAAAATGTAGCTTTTCATATCCATGTCTCAGTTTAATATAGCTGTGGCATATGAAAGGTTCACCCTCTGCCGCTAACAACCGCAGTTGTAATACTCAGATACGGCAATCTGGATTCTATCTAGACGCTGTTCCTCCTATCTCAAATTCACGATGTGTGTAGTGATTAAACTCACATAAAATTGAGCCTTGCTGGCACTCATCTTTCGTGGTCCTTAGCTGGTCGAAACGAGATACATACATCAAATTTGAGAGAATATTTTCGTTTATTATGTTTTGAAATGTTGGATTTCTTGTACCTTGAAACATTTTGTGTCAGTCCAATACAATTTTCCTGTGATAAGCTCACAACTTGTGATGAGAATGAACTTAGAAACGAGAAGCTATGGTACAGTTAAATCATTAAAAATTTTGAAGATTAAGAATCCTTTACTTGCATTTTACCTAATAAGATCTTCTAGTTCTACCTCCGAGCATAGACTTGTAAAAATTTCGCCTGCGATAAAAAAAACACTTCCAACAGACACCGAGCTCAGACTTTAAAAATGTTCCAACTACAAGAAATATTTCTCTCGAACGCATATTCGAGCGAATAGTCGCAGATGTATCACCTAGCTCGAATTTGGAATTTTTCCACACACACAAAATTTTTCTTACTTCGAAGACGTATCGCGAACCATGATCCCTTGCTAATTCTGAATAGAAGTAAGATAAGCTACAAAAACGTAATTTGGAGTTTTCGATTCAGACAAACCATGAAGCAAACATGCGAAGAGATATTACTGTACGTAACATTACACGAGAATATTAAATTCTGGATACATTTAGTGCAAAAACGTTTAATTGAGTATGTAGGCTTTAATGAGGCAGATGTCTCCAATGAATTCGTAATGTTAATCAACTTCGGGTGAAAGAAGTGTGTTTAAGCTGCCATGTCCGACTCGACGCCAGCACGTACTATCATTTGAGTCTGAACACATCGATAATATAAACAATGAAATAATGGTGAATGAAATATGGAAAGATATGTCTACATCATGAAGCATATAATTTCAAAAGCAACAGAAATAGATATAATTCTTGAAATTAGTTACTTAACTGACTCCCCTGAAAATGCCGAAACATGGTGGTAGCGGGAAATGGGGGAACGATCATAAAGCACGATTGAAAAATATGACGTGGAGAGGCACATTTAAGCACAGGCTACATAGGCGCACGCCTAGGGGTCCGCTCCACAAGCAAATTAATAAAGCTATTTCGAATTTACAAGATACGACATTGGCAGTATGTACCAAAGAAAAACATGTACTTCTACCTAATTTAGTGTGCTTTTGTAAATATATTTTTAATAACGTAATCAATAAATTGATTGGAAAATTTTAAAGATTTTCAATTTTATTATTTGTTACTCAATTCTTCTAATACTGTGCAACACAATATTTTTGTTGTAATAAATCGGAAAATTTTATGTTTATCTTAAGGATTTTAACCAAATAAGTGCTTTAAAACGCGATTTTCAAGGTTAATGTGTAACATTTTCGGGGGTCACCCCCCGACCCCTGTTGACTTGACCAGTATTCCATACACCCCCCCGGAGTGTCCGCACCACAGGTTGAACCTAGGACCCTAAAGATCCTAAATCCGGCCCTGATGACGGGGTAGGGTGGAGTTCGGGGTCGAAGGACGAGTGTTGCATTGTTGAAAGTACTCTCTCACTCACACACAAATAACATAAATGGAAACAGGAATAAAACTGGAATAAAATAGAACACTTAAATAAATAATGATTATGGTGAAAATAATAGCATCCACGGCTTATGCTATACCAACCTACGACTTGTCACTCATCACTCACGTCCTCCGGTCGGCTGAAAGTATACATTTACATATAGTATATTCTGCATGTAGTGAGGTCCGAAGTCACAATGTGTCGTGTTTACTTTGTAGAACATTAATATTGTTAAAATGGGTTTAAAATCTGTAAGAAAGAGAAGGAGAAGAAATGATAGCGTGGAGATGGTTCAATATTGAATTCCGGTATTTAGAGGGAGCGAGAAAGTAATGGAATCATTCGGTCAGAGTAGCCGGATCTGCCTATTCCATTTTATTTTCTGCATCAGGACGTTGTGTTGTGGACTTTAAAATTCTTCTTCTACGATAATACATATTCTTCCTTATGAGATAACATTGGGATAGAATGAACAAAATGAGATAGAAGCACAAGAGGAACTGAAGTGGATTTTCTAATAATTGTATTCGTGGATCATAATTAATTGTATTTTTAACGAACTGCTTGACCACCTCCCTTATAGTATATCAAGGGTCATGAACCTTCAATATATGTTTCCATGAGACGTGATTTACGTTTATATTTTGTAACTTTTTGTATTTTATTTGAAGAGTAATCGCTCCCCTTTGAAAACTTTGCGAGGTGAGTGATTGAGGTTTCCATGTTGCAGGCTGGCAGCGGGGGCCGCGTGCGCGCTCATGGGGCCTGCGCCCGCTCTCGGCGTGGCGCCGGCCGCCGTGCCCATGCCAGTGTTCCCCATCCGGCCCACGCCTTCGCCCTATTCGCCCTATTCGCCGTCTCGCTTCCACATCGACAAGCGCTGCCAGCATCGCTGCTCCTGGAAGTGCTGCAGCATCGCGCTCATTCTGCTGTCGGTGGCGCTCACCGCGATGCTGGCGTACTTCGGAGGTGAGTTAGCTGTTGCTGCCGCTTCTTTGAGTTCCCTTGCGAAGAATACATGGAAGCAAGAAAGCTATAGTGAATTAAATGATTTCTGAATATTGAAATATCGTGAAACTTCCACGAACAGTCACTTTTCAATAGCGGACATTCCTCTGTAAGGCACGTCATATCAACACACTTTTTATAGATTTTTTACATCACCAAGTATTGTTGTAAATTTCCACCCGGTTTGGAAGTTACAACAATGTAAAGTTTAAACAAAACTTCCCAAAACGGCTCTAAACAAAACTTTCGAATTGATCTTGAAGCTCTCCTAATTAAGATTGAGAACTAGTAGAGGTGTCATTTTACAACTTATGTAATGATCTTTACAATGGTATGCTACGTAACATAGATCAAGGAGGAAATGATTTACGTGTTCAAAATCAAACTTTTTATTTTTTTATTGAAAATTTGAAAATTTTCAATTTAAAACTAGAAATACTTTATCTTTGTTAATTACTTGGAAAAATATGAATGTGGTATGCAAATGGGTTCAATATTAAAACAATAAAATAATGTGGGTTTCTTGCTGCGTACCGCGTGCAGAACTAGACTTTTTCTCTTAATTCTTGACAAAGGTTAAATAATATTAAATATTGCTCTAGTATGAGTATGCAATGTATATATTGTCAAATACGCGTCTCATTCTTGTATAATTATGGGAGTTCAAAGTAATGTAGTGCATTGTAAAGATCATTAAATAAGCTGTAAAATGACAACTCTACCGGTTTTCTATCTTAATTAGGAGGCTTCCAGAGTAATTTAAAAGTTTTGTGTAGAGACGTTTTGTTTAAAATATACATTGTTTTAACTTCCAAATGGGTTGAAATTTTACTACAAAAATTGGTACTTTTCTTGATCTGTATGATAACTACGCCCCTACAAAATTGTATCAAAATCTGAGGCGGTAAGATTTAGACCCTGTGTTGATTTAACTTGGATGACCCTGTAGCGGACACTTGTTTTTTTCTTCATTGACCGTAACTTTCCAAAAGCGGACGCTTCTCACTAGAGGACAAATTTTGAAGTCCCATGAGTGTCCATTTTAGAGAAGTTTCACTGTATATACAAGATGTGTATTACATAATATAACATGTACTAATTATTTAATTAATATAACATAATAAAAAATTCGAACAAATAAATATTGACTAAAATACAAAATTGTTTTCATGCGTGCTATTACTGTTTCTTGTTATTGATAATAATTTATTTTTGTTCATTATCAACCTTCGCTCGGTTGTGTATATACTTCTCGGTTGTACTCAACCTTGGTACGGTTGTATATCTTGGTAACCCCAACCTGGCCTAGGATTTTCTCCGGTTTTCCTTCGGGAAGAGGCGGATTCATGTGCTGGCCCTTCAGGCTCGTGTTTAGGTCCAACAGTGTCATTATGACTATTCTCATATAGTTTGTAATAATAATGAATTAATTATAACACTATGAAAACCCAGAAAAACCACAATTAGGGTGACTGATTAGTACTGAACACAGAAAACCTAAGTACTAAATTATGCAATATTACATATCGAATAACTGCATAAGAAATGTTACAAAAATATTTTTAAAACTTGATATAATTAATGTTAAATCAGATATTCCATGTAATGTTTAATATATTACATTTGCTATTTAGTATTGCTATACAATGCATTTTAAGTTTTGATACTAACACTAATATATCACACGTGCAATTTAATGTGTTCTAATGAAATGTAAAAACTTAATAAATTTATGAATCTAATACCTCCTATAATATGAGGTTCTTGAGATACATTACTATACAGACTAAATTATACATTTTAATGATACAAACATTTTCATAATATATTTTAGAAATTGCATCTTTCTTTAGAAACAAAATAGGAATACCTGATTTAACTATGACTATGAAGAAATGATATTAAGTGAAAAATAGTACATGTATTTAGTGTTTCAATAAACTTATTCACATCCTCTGTAAAGCATTCAAACCCTACCAAGTCAACCCTGAAGTAAACATATAGGACTTCAGTGTCTTTTTTTATACTGCGACCGAAGAACAGTGTCTAATGCGCAAAGGAAGGTCATTCCAACCCCCGGCCATGGCTGTGTGAAACGATTTAGTCAGGTACATCTTCTTTTGTTTGGGAATTGGCAAAGTGAGGGAATTTCGGAATCTTCGAGAATTTAAATATTTGAATTTTTCTGCCAGATAAGCTGGGTTTCGAGTTTTAATAAGTTTGTACTGCATTGTGAGGCAATGCACGTAGCGCCTTTGCTTGTTTCGTAGCACCCCATGATATTCATAGTGATGAGATACATGATCAAATGTTTTTACTCAAAAATGTATACATATTTTTGTATGAACTGGAGTTTCCTGTCTAATTTCTTGCTAAAAACATTATACACTGTAGCGGAAGGGAAGGGGGAAGGGGAAGGGGAAGGGAACCCAAGGCGGGTAACTTACGATTCATGATAAAAAATCTACGCCATGTTTATATCTGAATAGGTTTCATTTGAATATCTGGAACAAGTATTCGTTAAACTTTATAATGAAAAACAAAAAGTACGTTTCTTTTGAGAAATCGCTTAGTAAGTACAAAAAGAATTCAGCCTGTCATTTTACCAGCTTTGCCCGGAAGGAGTACCCAAAGCGGGTATGCTGTTTGGGAAAGCGGGTAAAGACTGAGAAAGGAGGGTAATAACCATATCTATTACTTTTTTTATTTAATAAGTTAGTACGTTATTGTAAGGTTTAGATAGGCCAATGGTTAACCTAACTAACCTAGTGTCAGAGTTTTCAAGCCATCCAATAGCCTCTGACGTGGCCTAACGACCAGTATCTACGATAGTAACCATAGTTAACGATGCTTCACTTTTTTAATCGGTTAGACTCCTCCATTAATCCTTCATTAGTAAACAGAGAACTGAAAATCTCTTCATCACCCGCACTTTCTCATATAAATTATAAAAAGTCGGTCTACCTGATCACATTAGGCTCTCTAAAACTGAAATATACATGTTCTCTAACACCCAGTGAACAAAAAGTATCTTATACCTAATCAATATTCGCAGTCTCATACAAAATCACAAACGCCTAGCCTACCTTATTACATCAAGCAATCTAAAACTCTCTTCTATAACATCCAATAAACTATTAGCACGGGAACGAGGAGCATATTGTAATAATTTTCAGAAAAACATATATACTTGGACACCCATAGGTTTAATTAACACTGATTGAACATTTAACGGTACCTTAACACTTCCTATATTTAACCGAATACGAAAATCAACAAAACTATTGGTATTTATTTCTCAGCTAAAATTTTACCGAAAAGTGCGACGACGCTTCACGTTCCACAAATAAACCATGAAATTAACCTGGCAAACATCTCCCTAAAACATCACCTGTGAGACACAAAAATCACATGTTTTGATTTGCAACCACACCTGACTGCCAAGGACTTTATCCAGCACGGTTCACACCTGAGACCGTCTGGAAAACCACTTCGGTTCTTTCCTAGCTTCACATCTGACCTCACATTTTCCTCCTGCCTCTTCACCCACTGCAACACCTCTTCCGCATCCCTCTGCTCCTACCTCATCACCTACCCCCTCCACTTCCCTCTGCACCTACCTCATCATCACCCCCTTCTTTTCCCATCTCCACACCCATTTTTTCCCAGCTCCCTGATCTTTCGCCTGCTCCTTCCTCATCTAACTCGCCCTCATGCGCTCAACTACAACATGCGCTCAAGAGGTACTCGAAGGTGACAATCGCGTTCGTGAGCAACGTGCGGGCTTGATCCGGGATTAGCAGCTGTACCAAATTCATATTCCCCTCCACAATTTAATTTCGTTTCCATTTCTCGAGAATTAAAAACTCTACGGAAGTAAAATAATATTTCATCAAAATGTCCAATCCCTTTCAAACAGACATTGAAAATCTTGTACACGAAAATCTATTCGATTTGCTATGTCTCACAGAACATTGGCTTTCAACTAACAACATCAATGATACTTATATTTCTAATTATTATTTAGCAAGTTCTTACTGTCGAGATAATTTGAAAGGAAAACATCCCCACGGAGGTACGTGTATCTACGTTCGTAATATTTTATCTTCTCTACTGCCAGGCTACGAGAACTTCTGCGTTGATAGCGTGTTCGAATTTTCTGCAGTTAATTTGACCGACATAGGTATTATTGTTTTATGTATTTATAGACCTGAATCAGATCTTGACATATTTTTTTCGGAATTTTGAGATTATTTTAAAACGTATTACACGCAAATCCACCGTTATTTGTGATCATTTCAACATAGATTTTCTGAGTGCTTCCGATTTCACAAATTCACCCATAAATCGATTCAAGAATCTTATCGACTCCTTCAACCTTGTAACTATGATAAACGACTCCACTCGCCTCTCCAGTTCATCTCAAATATTGCTAGATCAGATTATTGTCAACAATGAAATCTCGTGTCTCTCTGAAGTGTTCAGCGCCGGATTCAGCGATCACCTTGCTCAAATGTTGGCCATTGAAGATTAAGTGAAATCACTTAAAATAATTTACAAGTTTTCTAGACAGTTTAACGACGCAAATTTATCCATATTTACAATTTTATTTGCGTGAGGAAACTTGGAAAGATCTTCACAATTGCCAAAACACCAACGACAAATTCAATGTATTTACTTCAACATTCCTAAAACATTACAACTGTAGCTTTCCAATAAAACACAAATTAATTAACACAAAGAAATACAGTAGATGGATCACCCAAGGCATAAGAATTTCTTGAAAATACAAAAACCGTTTATATTATCTTTCAAAACTCTATGAGCAACCACCCGAATTCAATGATTATTTCCGTCAATTTATGGCTATTCTCCGAAAAGTAGTTTATACAGCTAAAGTTATGGAAAATGGCAGCCAGACACCGAAATCGAACAACCGGATCAAAACCATGTGGAATATTATTAGAAATTACACGTCACCTAAAAATCGCAAAGAAAACATTTCCCTACTAAACGATGGCAAAATTATATCAAATCCACAAGACATCGCAAATTTGTTTAATTCTTATTTAATAAAGTAGGTAAAATAATTCATTTAATATCTCTAAACCAATGTCCTCCGAATACATCCCCTTTTACAACAAGCCCATCGCTTCCTATCTTCTACCTAATTAACATTGGCAGTGTCAGATAAAATAACAAAAAATTGAGTCTCTCTTATCGTATCAGGAACTCTAAATCAAATATTGTATTATTCTTGGCAAAGATCACAAAGATTACACGTTTTACCAGTTTTTACCCCAATCCGCCCAACTGCCCAAAAGATACCTTTTCGATCAGCCATAAAATAACCTCAAAACTTGAATTAGAAATGTAACCTCACATTGAGCAATTTAAGCCAGTTTCATGCACAATAACACACAAATTTATAGAAACAAAACACAAAACAGATTTCAAAAATTTTAATTCACATACCTTCATATTTTGTAGAAAAATAGACGAAAAGTCATATTTCGCACTAACGAAAGACTAATTCAGTTTGCAATAATTTAGTACACACGTAAACAACGACACCTACCCACTTCGGGCGGAAGCCTTTGCGCTCCCTTCCCCTACACCATGTATTTTATTTATGATAATACACAAGTCTTGAATGTTAATACCCAAGTAACTATATGCTCGTTCATTATTCCTATAACTTCTCTGCAATTGAGGATAAGAAGTCGTTGCAACTGTAGGAGAAAAATTATTGGGTTGCCTGTATAGGTGTCCTTTCTCTTTTTTTCTACGAAGTCCAAACTTTGCTTCATATTCGCAGTGTTCTCTCTACGTTCTTTATATGTAGGTATTTTGCTTTGTTGTGCTCAGAATATGACTTTATATCTCTTAGAAAAATTCTGTAAAAATTTTCTGAGAAAAATTGTCTTGTGTTCGTTTACTTAGAAATTAAAACTCCTTTCTTCATTTTTGCAGCTGTCAATTCTATGCGTCCGGGCATGGACAACTCTAATTGCATCGTCGTGGAAGATGCGAAAGCAGTGGCTCAGGATGATGGCTCTAGAGATATGACTTCTTCACAAGCTCCCACGGAAGGTAAAAAACTGCTTTACTATTTTATTTTTCTTTCTCTCTTTTTCTTTCTTTCGTTCTTTCTTTCTTTCTTTCTTTCTTTCTTTCCTTCCTTCCTTCCTTTTTTCCTTCTTTTTTTCCCTTCTTTCCTTCTTTCTTTCTATATATCTATTGTTTTCTTGATTTATTGAAATGTTCGCAATGCTATGATTGCAGTCCATAGCCCTTTATTAAGGTTTGTATGACTATTCTCATCGTATTCTCAATTTTATCTTCTTTTATGAGTTTCCATTTCATTAAAGAAATTAATCATCTCTTCATTTTCCAGGAAAAACAAGTTCATGAATGTTGTGAGGTTTGATTCATTTATGTTATGTTTTTGATGAATATAATGTACTCAAATTCTTGTACAATGAGGTTTATGTGAGTGTACAAAAAAGTGGTTGGAGCACACTCGCAAACCCTTTTTCATTATGAATTGTTATAAATATGCATTCTAGAATCAGTGTTTATGTTCATGTTTCATGTTACGAGATAGATCTGTTTAGGACCGTATTTATAATGAGGTATGCTAGGTAGGAGCCTAAAGTGCAAAATTTAATGAAAAGGGAAAACATTTAGTATCCAAGTTTTGAAAATAATAACAACTTGGAAAAAATAGTTTTAAAACGCTCTTTTACAAGTATGAAAAGTGTTTGTGATTATTGGGAGAATGATAAGCCCAGAATGAACCCTTAATCTTATGAAAAAAAATGATGAAATACGAACTCTTTTAAGTAAGTGTTCAGAAAGTGTTAAACGTCTATTATTATTGAAGATATGAACTGTATTTTGATGACTTATATAATGTTTTTCGTGTAATGGGTATGAAAACTTTGTTACCGTGATTACATAAAAAAAGTTAAAATGCCAGTCAAGGCATGTACAATTCTGAAACAAAACTACGGAGCAATGAAATGCTTCATGTGTTACAAATTGAAAAAATATTTACCGTGGGGAAATATATTTGGTGGGTGAGTATTGACGGGACGGTCGAAAGTGGCGGGGGAGTGGGGACCCCTGAATTCTAAGTACGGCGCTGTTGAAAGTGGTGGAAGTTTACTCGATAATCATAGTGAAATAGTTAACATGTGATTAGCAACACGACATAACACATCAACACGACAGCAGAATATGAAGACATTGAGACAAAATGGAAAACAAATTTGGATGGAGAGACAAAATGAGAGATAAATAAGAGGTCAATAATCACAGATAACGGTCATACGGTCAAGACTGGGATTATACCAGAATTAAAGTGAGAAAAAAGTGATTAGCGCACGACTGTACATGGTTGTATTTATGGAATTAAAATTCAAAATTGGTTTATTTATAAATATTGGATATCGGTACGAATGGATACAGTTCCGCTGACTCGTATCCATTTAGACAGCGTAGGCGAATATGCCTCTCAGAAGGATGTTATTTTTCCCCTTCTTGACCTATGTCATATAGTATGTCACAATAAAGATTATTAAATCGGCTGTATAAGGACACCTTTCTTTAGTCTATATCTCAATTAGGAGAGCTTCCAGAGCGATTCAGACGTTTGGAGCCGTTTTAGTCGTTTTGTTTAAATTTAACATTGTTATGAATTCAAAACGGGTTTAAATATTTCAACATTACTTGGCATTTTTCTCAGAGCATATGATGGCTACCTGTGTACCAAATTTTATCAAAATCTGAAAAGGTCATGTAAAAAATCTAATGAAACTGTAGATTGAATGAGGAATTCATCTTCCCTATTTTCGCAAATACGTAGTTCTGCCACAAAACACAGAATATACATCATTCAAATCATTTCACACGTTTTCTCCACATTCAAAAACATACTTCCTCATGTAAACTTGTATGTCACGCGGTCAGTCCATATCTAATCAAAGGAGTTTATCAACTAACCGGGGTGATCCATGGAGTAATTGTTAATGAGTTCATATGCCACGTCTGTTCAATCCATGATAGATCCAAGTGGATTTTGTAGAATTGGACAAAACGTGTCTGCGGCTTTCCCTTGGTGTGTTCCCTATTCACCTGCCATCATCTCCCCCGCCACTCATTCATTCTTTCATCCATCCCTTCGTCCCTGCTTCTTTGAAAGTACGCGCGTCACAGAGACGATCGGTTGCTATTGTGCTTTCTCCCCACAACCAAAGCGAGCAACCACGCAACATTACATTTACATACACTATAGGTGGTATATATTTTACATTTTCTGGGACTACCCTCTGTGTGGACTGGAGAGGGACCGGACAAAATGAGGTCAGAAGAAGTAATAATTACATTTGGACTTGTCATGATAAGCACCAAGCCATGATCTAGAAAATTTAAAGCGTGTATGAAATAAATAAGACAGCGATGGTCTAGTAGCGTATTCGCTACCTCGGTACCGCTGAGCGGTAGAGTGTGGGTTCAAACTCTGCTCTGCCGAACAAGGTGAGGTTTTCAGTTGGGGTTTCCCTCATCTACTCCAGACAAATGTCGGTTCGATGCCATACGTTCCCTGGTAACCCAACATAACTCCTTCCCAATTCCCTTACCCAAGACACGGTTAGGTAGTAGAGTGTCCCGATCTTCGCCATAAGACATAAAATATAAATAAAAAATGTCTGAGACAATAAGGTAATCTAGATGGCAGAGATAACCCCCACCTCACCTCGGTTTGGGACTGGCACCCTCGCAGGTGGCTAAGTGGTGTCATCTAACAAAATACAACGTAAAATAGAGAAAAGTGAATAGTAAAACAAGCGAGAAATATAAAGAGAGAAAAGAAAGGCAAAAAGAGAAGGAGAAGGGCTAAGGACTAAGGACGAATAAAACAACTTATGTAGTCGTGGAATGTCTGCAGATGGATACTCGACGAAAGAGAAATTAATGAAATATAAAAATAAAAATCACTCACACAATAAGTCATTGGGTATTATATAACAATTCAATTTATGTAAGTCGGAAAGACAAGCGGGTCGAAAAAATCATTTAACTCAGAATCACACTTTGATTCAAATCCTATAGAAAATAATTACTCCTTTGTCTAAGTAACTTGCTTTCAAGCGAGTAAGTTATTTTAGTAAGAATATGGTGTTAATATTACTTTATCGATGCGAATAATGAAAACATTTCAAAATTAAACTAATTAAACCTGGGTACAAAGGAAATGGTATTATATAAAACGCCCTACTACTACAGTATTATTTCAGTCCTTCAGCATATCGTAGAGTAAATTAATATGAGCGCTTTGGTGTTTCCAGACGATTAGATACTTCATCTTCGTAGTAATTTTCATACCTCCTAAAAATAATAAATCAAACGCATGTAAGTTTCAGATCTAACATTCATACTATTCAACAACGTGTTCCTTACAAAGTGATATAATGTTAATTTTTTATTGCAAGTAAAACATCATTCAAAAATAACGATACAGTTTTATTTTACGCCCAGAATCATTCAACAACTGAAATTCCTTAGAACTCGTCGAAGAAAATTCGTTTACCTTGTTTTGTGTAATAGAAAAGTTGAAGTAATTTCTAGGATTTTTTTAAAAATCTATTGTACATTACATCTCTGATAACTTTAATTAATCAAGTTAGGTTTAATTTAAACAATTGTTATATTAACGTATTATCAACTCTGAACCGTTTATGGTATTGAAATTTTTAAAATTAATTGATCTTATTAATATTAGTTTTAATGAGACTTCTTCTATGTCACTTATAATTATTAGATTAATTTAGTAATGCATAACCATTTCCAGAAATATATATTTATACTTACATTCAAATTTCTAAGTTTTCTGATATGTGAAGCAACATATTTATTTTTGAATTAAATTCAAGATTTTAAGGATTTGAATTCAAGATTTTCTAATCGTAGATGTGTGAATTACTTCTTTGACCCTTGTCAAAGGAATTTTTAGGAATGTTTTAGCAAGAAATGAAGGAATGGAACATTCTATATAAAAATAATTCGTAGTATAATACATGGGACTGTATGTTGCATGTTAACTCATGCTGAACATTGACACCTACAATCTAAAATGAGATACAGATGGACTTTTTTTCTTTCTCTTGTCTTTTTTCTCTGTATGAACGTTAAATCATGTGGCGGAATACATTCCACGTCGGAGGAGGGAAATATTTGATTCACTTGAATAGTTGGTGATATAATTTACTCGATATCTAGAAAGGAAATGGAGTAAGACGGTAGTGCTATAGATGGCACGTACTGGTTCACTTTCTCTCAGGGATAGAAGCATGAACCAAATCGTGTCGAGAGTCGCATTTCTATGACCTCCTTGAACTCCCTGATATTAAAATCACTGTTGTTAAAGCAACATATCAGTGTTCTAAACTTCTTACATTGCCACTTCGTGCGCAGTTTTATCTGCTTTTTTGGTCTGTTTTATGAATTTAGACTTGTTTACACCGCGTGCCCATTACTGTTATTACCGAGGCATTGTTTCGTCTTTTGCAAGCATCCGTCTTCTTTATTTTCCAGTGTTCTTGTCCGTTTCTCATTTTACCGAACATTCCTGATTCTTTACCATTAACTCATTTTCACATTTCTTTGGTCTTCATGTCAACGAACAATTTCAATTAACATAATTGACATAAATGACACGCTAATGTTAGGATGCAGCACAATATCAGTTAAAGAATATTTTTATTATAACGATAAGAATAAATAACTCTAATAGAAGAAAGATATTAGAATAAATAACAAAAATGTTATCAATACTGATCGATCCCATCCGATATTAATGTCTAAAAAAGGGATGATAAAATAAAGTCTTAAGAAATATTCATGGAATAGGACAGAGAAACAGGAAGACGAAATTTATGTGTATGGGAGAATAAAAAGTGTAACATGAAATTAGAGAAGAAGACTCAATACAACTGATAAAGAATAAAAAAACATGGAGGGTTGGGGCATTATTTATTTCAGATCATTCTCCAGAAGGCGTGAAAATAAATGAAATTGTGTATAAACGTGACCAATCATGCAAATGTGACTTCATATGAGCAGTTCTATGAGAGAAACAGCATACATCGTGTATGAGAAAGGCAATAAAGATTGATATAATGCGACAGAAAACGCGATAATTCGTGTTTATTTGTAAATCATGATATAATGCAGAAAACAATAGAGTCTTTAATCATACTAGTACTTGACAATACTCTGGGCAACGAGACGATGTATGAAAATTCGTCGTGTTTTGACATATATAAGACTGGTGACAATTTACGTGAAACACTTGAAAGCTCCATTAAAATAGTAAAATACTATAAAATGTATCAAAATTAATTCATAATGGAATGAATAGAGTGAAAACAGCACAATGGATGGAGAATAATACATATATCTAATCATGAAATAAGATGAATTGGATTAATTAATTGGTTAACAATTATTTCAAAATAAAATTGTTTAAAGAAAGTCAGTTATGAGTTTCCTTAGACAACCATTGGAAACGAACAATTTAGATGGTCAAGGAGTTAAGAAGTTGAAGTATCACGCGTTAGCAAAGAAGAATAAACCTTTGCCATCTTGTCATAAAATTTCAATATTTGGGGGATAAGTGATGTTCTGAGGTACTACTAGTGACTGTGGGAAATTGTCACTACCTGCTGATCGAGCGCAACAGGAATTTGAAATTTTGTATGGTTTAACGGAAAGTTATCGAAGAGTTTCGCCTCTGAAATACGTTTGCAGTTGTTAGTTGACCTACTTCGAGAATATATCCTCAAAGAGAAGCCACCGCTAATTAAAATTGGTAATTTTTTGACGGAACGGCCGATCTCAGAGCTCTGGGAATCGAGTGAGATAATTTTACTACCAGATGACAGTTTCACTTGGTCGGATTCAAAATAGGTGGAGTGTCAAATAAACCAATGAGAGGAGAAAAACAGAGGGAGAACCCAATGTTATGGCGATGGTGAGGAGCGTAATGTACATCTCTTCACTTTTGCTATTAAGTTACACTTCGAGACTGTTAGATTCTACTTGTGCTATTGGTCGTGTTTATCTTGTCCGTTAGCTATATGGTGCTAGCGGCTGAGTAATTTGGTTGATATAACGACCACTCCTGTCGTTCCTATTGCTCGGACAGCTTATATTCCTAAACATTGCTGAGCATAATTTTGTTGGTGAGCTTTTAGAAATTATCACTCAGTAGACTTACATGGGTTTTTCTTTCCTCGTATAAGTTTAAAGACCGAGAGTATCGTAACATGTACTGTTGTCTCAAGTTGCAACTTCCGTGAGCGTGAAAATGAAGTTCATTTGTGTGAGGACATCCGACTGTACCCAAGTACCTATAGTGACACATGAACCCAGCCGTCCTAAAACTCAATTCACACTAGGCATGATTAAGTCAATATCTGATCGGAGTCGCTACAATAGGAATCTTATCAAACTGTCCACACTTCACGTCCTGCCCTGTGCAAGTCACGATCCCTTGTACTGCGCTGTGTCACTGGTAGAGCAAATACAGCTCTTCCCTAGACTGGTGCAACCAGAGCTGTGTCCGGACGCAACAGGGAAAAGAATGCTCACAGTGTTAGAAAAAAAGGAAAATTAGATTATATGTGTCCGGGAATCGTCGAGTTGTGGTATGAAAAACGATGTTTTGATCATCTTTCTGTGGCCTTCTTCAGGGTACAAATGTCAATATTACTCCGGTCGTGGAAACTTACGCTCTTACATTACATTAGATGTTGCACCCTTACAATGGCCGCTCACCCTATATGCTCATCACCGTCACTGCCCTGTCCGTCAAGCGTAAACACTAGGACCCGATCAAGCACCTATCAAACAATTTCAAATTTAATCTCTACAAACCCAACGTACGGAATGATTACTTCAGTTAGATGTTGAAAATTTGAAATTGCATTATACCTGACCTCTCCAATGTTCATTTCATTCTCCATTGCCGCTGGGTTGCTCACAAGTCAATACTGGATTGTTCTTCATTCGAATTGTTTGAATACAAATAGCTTCCAGCGCACGATGGATGTTAGATCGTGATTGCTCCAGGTCTTAGAGGTAGCATTGGAGAATTAGGAGTCCCAGTGGAGTCACATCATAGTTCCCATTGGCGTAGATTATCTCACCATATTCCCTTGTTGTGTAATATCACTATTTGCTCGTATGATCAATCATATCTGTTTGCCCATAGAATCGAAAACTTAATTTATATAAAAAAGAAGTATAATTGTGTTGTGAAATAATAGTATTTTACTTTAATTAGAGGAAAGTATTTTTCCGTAATTCATTAGAAAGGAAAGAAGGTAAAGAGAACGCACATCAGGGAATATTCATTATAACGAGAGGTAAAACGATAGAGTCTCCAAAATATGTTGAATTATAGTTTATTAGCTTTATAAAGAATGGTACAAAAATAAAAAAAGGAAAACTTCACAAAATAATTCAAAATTTTTAACGAACACTGGTATTTGTTTACTTTTACGCAACATGGCAGTTAACAGAATGCTTAATGGGACGCCAAGAGGATGTATTCTAAAAATTTAGTAGTCACTTGCAAACGTGAGAAGTTCGTTATTAGAACGTTCTCTCTTGCTCCGAGTTCTTACAAATTACGCAAAGGATCCAATCGCCCTAATATGATTCTTTGCGGATTTGGCATATTATCTTATCAAATGAATCTTTTCATTCCTGTTAGGATTTTCCTTTCCTTTTAAATGTTTTATTTTTCTGTAGAACTCAATTGGTTTTTGTATTCTGCAAATCTAACTTTTCAATTATTTTTTGCGCGGGATAGAAGTAATTATCTCCAATTGGATACGTATCAGTATTCTCTTGGTGTCACATAAATGTGCAAAGTGCCAAAATTGGAGAAATTGAGATATTGCTTTAGAAAGTTGCAAAAGGCCATGGGGAATTATATATCTTCAGGGAAAAACCCACGGAAACCTATAAAAAGTTCCAAGACAATCACAAAATGGCACCAAGTCCATAGTCGATTTTATTACTGAGGTGCAATGTGCCATTCATTTGTTTTGCATTCAGTGGACTTTGAAGTGACAGGAGTGAAGCAACTTATAATACTGCGGACTTAGAAAGTGTAGAGGTGAAAGAATCATATATTGAACTTGAGACTGGTCGTCAAATTCCGGTACTGATGAAAGGGAAGCATGTGAAAGACATACAGTCTTCAATGTTCCAAGTTTTCCAAGTTACATCATTAGTTAAGTCAATTATGACCAAAAAGAAGAAAGATCTACAGGTTGTGATTCATTATTTGCCGAAGAAAGAGCATAAAGAACATTAAAGGCTCTGTAAAGAATAATTGACACGTATCACAATGAAAATGACATTGGACGTAGCACCTTTCATAAATTAAGTTATTTTGTCTTTTCCACTTTAATTTTATTGATATCATAAAACCTTCATTTTCTATGACAAAGAGTTATCATTTGTTCTTATCTTTAAAGTTTGAAAAATAAAGAAATTAAAATATGTAATGTAGTTTGTTATAATAACTTTGTGTTAACAAATTTGGTACTGTGCACTTATCTACTGATAAGTATCCAATTTTAGAGATATTTTTCTTTTTGTCTTTTCATTGGCCAAGTTGAAGATTAACTGGATACTGAGATCTGAGAAGTTTGTACGATTCATTCTCTTCAGGTGCAACTGCAACTACGAAATTGTGGTTGTGAAGTCACTGGTAAAGGGCTATAGCAATCCACCCCTAATGCTGGCGTGATGGATGAATACCATTGATGTAAAAAACTTTTTCTAGGACTTAACCTTGCTTTGATTCCTTGTTGTGGTGCTCTGACGCTATTAAAAAAGAAACCTGAAACTTTGTTCAGGGTTTCTTTTAGCTCACAATCAATCTCCGATGTGATGCTTCTCTTGATCGTCTATAGGTAACCGTACCATTCTTTACTGTTAAATTCTAATGTGACCTCGTAATTCGGAAGGGAACGCCACTTCTTCACAGAAAGATTCTATGATACCATAATGAAATCCTGTCGTACCCGATAAATCAAAATAAAGGTGAATGTGATAATGGTGGTCCGTTGCAAGATGTGAAATCACTACTTATCCTCCTTTCCGTAGCGATAAATCAAAGATTCCGAAAAAGTACTTAGTGTTGGGGTAGTCATTAATTAATCTTGCTATCTGAGGTCAAGTAGCAAACCGATCTGGGATACACTTGCAATAAATCATGAAAAAAATTATCAATTTTTGAAATATTAAAGTTCTTGGAATTAAATAAGAGTCCTAAATCAGCGGTACACACGCATATTATTATAATGCGTAATAGTTCTAAAAAGATTCTTCTTGTTTGTCGTCTAACTGATTTCTTGGTATTCAAAGTGGTAAATTTAAACTTGGTGATCCTCTCAAATACAGATTAGAAAGCAGGGAATCTTATTATGGTGAAATATTTATAGTAAAATTATCGTTTAATGTTACTGTTATTAATAATTTCGTAACTAATAGCCATCGTATCTAATTGTAAGTGAAGCAGAACCGTGTGCACTAACTACAAGTATACTGTACTTGCACCATTTGAGTATGCCTACAAAATAGGCATAAGTTTATTTTGGTCAAATTAGAAATCTCCAGAACTTAGGGTGTATCAGTACATTCCCACCTGAAGAGCTAATTGATTATTATAAATCTAAAAATGGATTGAAGAACATATTACTACTGTGTTAAAAATAATTAGCCGTTCATTTTGTTCAAACACACCATATGAATAGGAATAAATTTTTAACTATTGTTCATTAAGGTACTTTTACTCTTAAGTTGATTAAATCAGAATTATGATACTCTTACATAAATGTCCCAGTTACTAATTGCTTAACATGATGTGAAATATCAATGATCATACGTAACCGTGAAACAAGAGAACCCGAGTAGGTCTCGTGAACTGCACAACTTCCCTTTAAAAACAACAACTTCCCTTTAAAAACACGTGCTACTGGATAGGAAGTATTCATTTCATCTAATTGCTTTTCATAATAGCAATCGTTATTTTTCAGAATCCCTTCCAACTAGCACGGCCGTTCACTCAGGGCAACCAGGGAGCCCGAGTTCGAACAGCAAATCGGGGAATTCGGATCAGCAGCCCACGCAACAGCAACAGCAGCAGCAACAAACACAACAGCAGCTGTTGCCGCAGCAACAGCAGAAACAGGAGCAACTACCCCCGCCGCCGCCGCCGCAGCAGCTGGGGCCCACTGTGCTGGAGATGCGCGAGCTGGGCACTCCCCACTCGGCCACAATCCCTCCATTCCAATTCTGGAATTCCGAATTTAGGAATAAGCAACCGGCGTCCATTACCCTCAACTTTACTCTTCCATGGGGTGCTAACTTTGCGGTGTACGGTCGGCGGAACGTTGCACCGAGCGTGACTCAGTACGACTTCGTCAAGTTTGTGAAGAGCGGCCATGTGGACCATCGGCTGAAACGGTCGCTGTCGAGTGTGTTCACGATGGGTGGGGCACTGGGGCCCTTTGGCGCCGGCGAGGACTTGATGCAGTACCAGCAGGCTTCTGCTGTCAGCTTCACCACTTCTACCACTCGCAAGTGGCGCGACCAAATCAAGCCGGGAAGCGAGATTTTGCACGTCATCCCTCCTCCACCCTTCATCGTGAACCGCAACCACTTGGAGAAGATTCCTCCGGAGATTGAGGAGAACGACTTAGAAGGCCTCCCCTCATCCTTGTCTAACAAGGATAGTGATAGTGATTTTGTGAGGAACATTTCATCGACGGACAATAACGTGGGCAAATCGTCGAAGGCTAATAAACATAATTCAAAAGTGGATTCGTCGTGGCCAGGAAAATCCAAGAATCTCTATGGAAATTCCAAACGTCATAGAATAAACAAACGATCATCTGGAGTTGGGATTGGTAGCAGCGCGTCATCAATGAAGAACGTATCATGGGTGCAGTACCTTGACACGGGCAAGTGGTTTCTCTCCGTCTACAACGACGATCTTCGTCCTCACGAAGTGACCATGGTCTTGGCGGAGGCAGAGGGGATTTCCACAGCTTGCCCCAACGAATGCAGTGGTCATGGCTCGTGTTACATGGGGAAATGCGATTGCATTGATGGCTACGAAGGAATAGATTGTTCGAAAAGTAAGTAAATACAAATTTAATTTTGTTATGTTTAATTTTGGAGACAGCGTACGAGGGAACTCAAATGTTGTTTGATGTGCATTTATAGTTTTCTAGAGAGATAAACCTTCAAACCAATATCTTTGGAACATTTTGTTCCTTCTGTTCCTAAATTTCCTTATGTACTTCGGTAAGTGCAAGTGTTGAAGGGGCTATTTTCGTTGCTGCAAAAACTGAAAAAAATTGTCTTGTTTGTCTGTAAAAAGAAGTGAAAGCCCTAGAGCAAACTCAGATAAAAACATAAGAGTTGATTTCCTACGCAAATATTTGTGGGATGCACTTAAAAGTACATTGATATAAGAATAAACTTGTTAACACAACTTATTTAAAATTCCGATACTTTGAAAATATTTACAAGAAAGGCTTATCTTTGTAAACAAAGAAAACTCTTGTAAATTGTAGTCAATAGCTTGTACTGTTTTAGTACTTCCGAGATAAAATAAAAATAATGCCATGAGAAAACTTAATGCTTCCGTTTTTTGAAGTATTTGAAAATAATCTGACATCTTTTGATACTAATTCATATTTTTAAATCCCTACTATTAGTGCCTCAATTTACTATTTTGTTGTATATTATTCATTCTAGTGACAATCGCATGAATATTGCGTATGACTAACATTTCCATGTTTTATTGTGTCATTTGTATTTATTAAAAAATGAATAAAACATAGAAAGTGTATGCGCTAAAACAGCGGCCTTTATGTTGCATCCTAAAATAGACTATCTAAATTATTATTACTTCAACATATTTAACTACTAAAGACGTGTTGCACAATTCTTGTTTTGAAGATAAAGCACACTTTACTTTTGATGAATTAAACATATTTTCCTGCTGAGCACACCTAAAATATATTTTTTTAAAATAATTTTCACTTCTATAAATTCGACAAAATGAGTTGTCATAAAATGCAAGGATAAAATTTTAACTTAATCTGCAGGGAAAATGTTTAATTGCAGATCTATTTATTATAATCTATATTGTGTTCATGTTTGATATTACTTGTTTTGTTTCGTAATTAAAATTGAAAATGTTTCATATATAGTACAGTGTGTCGTGTACCCTCCAAACGTAATACTTAAAATGCAATGTATTTAATAAACACATACCATTAATTAAATATGTTACATCAGGTCCAATCTTACTATAAAAAAAGACATGTTTTCATCATTGTAATGAATATGTGAGTGAACGTACTTCCCATGAGAGTTGAAATAATCAGATTCGCTTTGAACTGATCTGTGCTTTGTTGTCTTCGCTTCTTTGACACTTCTTGTCCAGATGTCATAAGAAGTGTCGGCTGCTCAGTCGGCAAAATCAATTCTAACGAAAGAAGTATTAATTTCGTTCAGTTTTTGAGGAATAAGAACTATTCTTGGTAAAACAAGTTAAATGATCTTAATCTTCACACAAAATTACTACACCCCAAGGAATCTTTGCACATTCCCCTATTAAAAATTCCCAAAAGATTATGGAAGTGTGCCGATGAGCACTACTTCATTGCATTATGACTCTCATTCTCGAGTTCCATTAATTACCTCATCGTATGAGTCAATTATCAAAAGAACATTTTTCCCGTTTCGCAATTTCGCTGTTAAGTTTCACTTGAGTGGTAACCAAGAAAGTTCTGCTTGTTGTTTTCATCTATGAAGTAATGTGTTCACGTGTATTGCACAGGCGTTTGCCCCGTCCTCTGCTCAAATCATGGCAAATATGGGGGAGGTTTGTGCCACTGCGAAGAAGGCTGGAAAGGTCCCGAATGCGACATCCCCGAGCACGACTGCCAAGTTCCCGACTGCTCTGGCCACGGAACTTGTCTTTCGGGAGTGTGTGTCTGTACTCGAGGCTGGAAAGGCACCTACTGTGAACAAGGTTCGTTATATTGCTTTTTATTGATCGTAATTAAGGATGTTGCCATGTTCGTAATCAACTCGATCAATACGAATATTAATTCCGCCTACCATCTAAATAAAGCATATTTGGTCATAGTCCTGAGCCTGATTTGATAAATGTTTGTTTGATAAATAGATTTTTTCTTATATGTCGCGTGCTTGCGTTAATTAGGTGCTCTAAAATTCGGAGGTTAACGTAATCAAGAAATATTTACAAACTGTGATAAAAATACCTCGACCCACGTTGTTGTTGTTGTTGTTGTCTGCATCAATGCCTCTCACGACCCGTCTTTTACCGTAATAATTCGTATGATTTTCTAAAATTTGCATCAGATAAGAAAAATTAGTGTCAAATATTTTTTCCTGATTTCGAGAGATCTTGTTTTATAAGAACTTTTTGAGAATGAAAATAGATATAAAGTGAAGGTAGACACATTCCTTATGATATCTTTTATTTGATAAAAGAAGCTGATTATAATCATCGTGTATGATAATGTGATTATATTGAAATTCGTATAAGGACGTTCTCCGCGACTTCGACTTCAATGACCACCAACGACCATTGTCGGTAGTTGATCATACAACACGCTTTTGGCTACTTTCTTATGGCAACGTAACCTGCATGCTGTACTGTGACGTATTGCAACAATGTAATATTATTTGTATTATGAACAAATGTTCGACCTTTTATTTTTTTTATTTTTTGTCAGTTTCGGAGATTTTACGAGTTTGAAACTTTTTCTATCGTGTAGAATATTTTAAAATAGGAGAACCTCTAATGAAGAAAAATTTCGTTAATATAATAGTTTTATGAAATAAAATAATTTGTTGGTTTTTGAAAATAAAAGAGTTGAAATTCCGGGACGCAACAAAAATTCATTCCCCAATTGTTTTTGAGACTATTCCAACGAGCCTTCAACCACTTTTCTACGATGCCGGCAAGTGCCTCAACATTTATGTCAATCAGGTTGTGTGTCACGATGAGCTTGATGTCAGAATCTCAACTATATGAAGAAACCTATGTGGATTTCACTATGGTAAGTCGTGACATGAGATAATCGTTTGACGTATTAAAATGATTAATCATGTTACGTCGAATGAAAATGGGAGACGGGACCGGGGTTCGAACCCGGTCCCGTCTCCCATTTTCATTCGACGTAAAATGATTAATCTGTTACCTGGCGGTGAGGTTCACCGCAATCTAAGAGATTTCTGTATTAAAATGATTAGTGCTTTTAGCTGTAGAAATATTGACAGTCTTCTTTGTTATTGAAACACATTCTTTTTCGGCTACGTCAAAGACCGAGAAAATACGAAATTAAAGATTTATTTATGGAATTTGATCGAATAACAATACAGAAACAGCAACGTAAATTTTCAAACATTTCTTGTATAAAGCATGGCTAAAAGAATAACCTTGCTGCGTTGTAAACCGATTGCTGTTTAAAAATCTCCAAATCCCAAGCTTAAAAGACCACTCTTGGTGCAGTTTTAATTGACAATCGCAATTTAACAACTATAAACCGTTGTTTCGGCTATCTATATCTACATGACTGACGAAGATGAAAGCTGGAACAGTTTCTGCGAATGTGGGTGACTTTTGAGTGTTTTTTTTCATTATCTCGTAATTTATAGAAGTCAGTAGTGTCGCTCCATCTATCTATCTTTCTATTATATAGGTTGTCCTGACGCAGAGCCTGAACTACTGAAGCTAGAAACTTCAAATTTCGACAATATGTGCCTTTTGTAACGTAAGCACCGACTAAGAAAGAATTTTTCGAAATTCTTATTTTAAAAGGGTGAAATAGGATAAGATGTGTTTTTAAATTTCAGGTATTTTCACAATATCTCCCGAACTAATTGAGGTATCATCCCACCTTTTGTACGCAAATATTGCAAATTTAACTATCTAAAAACAGATTTTGGGTATTTTTGATATTTCATTTTTTAATGGGTGCAAAGGAGTAGAAATGATTTCACGCTTTTGTCGTTCGCGCTAACGGCCTAGAATACTATTTTCGTCGTATCTCATTAACTAATTGTCACATTATCTCAAATTTTATACGTAGATATTGCTAAACCAATTACCAAAAAACAACAACTAATTTATGAAATATTCGTTATTTTACGTTTTAATGGATGAAAAGGGGTGTCAATGTTTGGTGCGATGTTCTTACTAACACATTGATCTAAGTAGACATAAAATTATTAAAGGTAGGAAAAATTTTGACAGGATATTGTTTTTATATGGTGCAAATACATTGTTTAAAAAGGGATTTTCTGAAATTCCGATTTTATTGTGGTTATCACGGGTGAAATGTGATATTTCCGAAATATCGCTATTTTCACTATATCTCACAAAATAATTTAGGTATTATCTCCATTTTTCGTAAACATTCTTAATTTAAATATCTAGAAACGAGTTTTTTGATTTTTCGATATTTTATCTGTCAATAGGCGCAAAAAGGTGGAAAAGTTTTTAGATATTTATGAAAACTGTCATTTTGGACTCTCTTGCTCGCTGAATAATTCATACATGTGTTCTTTGTCCAGTTGATTGCCCCGATCCAGATTGTTCAAATCACGGAACATGTGTTGAAGGAAAGTGTTACTGCAAAGCAGGATGGCAAGGAGTCAATTGCAGTGTAGTCGACCAACAAGTTTATCAGTGTCTTCCTGGCTGTTCTAAACACGGAAGTTATGATCTGGAAACTGGAACATGTGTATGTGAAAATTATTGGGCTGGATCTGATTGTTCCCAAGGTGAGATGACACTTTTAATGACCTAAGCATTGCTTTATTACGCTAGAATTTTAATAGTGTTATATACCATGAAATACCTTCCTTACATTTTAATATAAGCAATGTAAATGAATTTTGGATAAGACCTCAACATTAATCGAGTAAAATATTAAAATATTAGATTATTGATTGATTTCTCTTTGCCAAATTACTCGAATGTATTATATAATTTCTTTATTAAACTTTCCCCAACCAGGTTCTCGATGAAATTAGTATATTAAAGTATACATTTAGTACTTCTTATTGTGTTGTGCTGTAAGTACATTAAGCTTTTAGTTGAGCTGATTGTAGCATTTTCAGCACTCCATCTTTTTTTACTGTTCCTGTTTTCTAAAAAGAATGGGTACACGAATTACACAACACTCGCAAAGAATAATGCATTTATTGTTTTCAGTGTATTGTAATCCCTGTAATATAGGAGTGCTGAAAGAATTTTTAAATACTATCTGTAACGTGCTTCACAGGTATGTGGATGCTGTTCGTGAAATCTGTATATAATTTTGCCACACCTTATGTATACAATTTAGTTATTATATTTTACCGAATTTAATTGTGATTTGTGACATAACTTAGCTAATGGTAAATAAGAAAGAGAGTTTTACTTATCTAAAAAACTGTTGTAGAAAAAACAGTAAAATTTGTTTGCATAACCTTATTTTACCATGTTACATTTTCTTTTGATAAAAACTTAAATAATAATGAACAACTAAAGAGTGTCCACGAATCCCCGTTCAATAAACTAAACGATCATGGTTCTAGGTACTAAGCGTGAATACAATATCACTCTCTGACGAAGAGTCTAATAGGCCTACGCTAGAATGTCGATTATCCGAACTAATGTTGTCAGGAATCGTCCGGTTAATGAAAATTCTTTTTAAAAAAGAAAAAAACTCAACGCAACCAACAACGTTGTTTAAAAAGTAACTTTACCTGTTCCTTGTAGTTCATTGCGAAAAAATAAACGTCAAACGAAATATGCGTATAAGTTGTATGTATGTTAAAATGTACCGCACTGGGAATAGCAAGATCGATATCATCGCGATTGGTTTTGTTACTTTTCTTTTCCGTGATACCTGTTCGGATAACTAAACGTTCGGAAAATCGATGCTCTTCTGTATCTCCAAGTGCCATACGCATGATTGACATGAGAAAAGATCACCTAAAGACGACAGTATACTCTCATCATATGGCTAATACTAGCAATTGAAACATGTAAATAGAAAAGGTACCAAAAAAGTGAAAAAAGTATTTTTATAACGAAACTTGTTCTTCTTAGCAACGCCCAATGCTGTGATCATGGGTTAAGTACCTCCTGCTGATAGTTGAATTACTATGACGGTAATAAGTTAGCGTTAGCGTTTAGATCGTGAGTCTAAGGTGGATACCATTCGAAGAGCTGCATTCTGTGCTGGAAGTGCCATTCGGCAGTAGTGTTTGTTGTCATTTAGTGCGAGTACTGTTTATATCTTGTGGTAAAGTTTGGATTTTTAATCTTTTGATTGAGGTTTCATCACATTTTTCGATATTCACAACCTTTTGAAGACAATTTAAAAAAAAAAAATATGACTGATGAATATAAAATTATTTTATAAGGATGATATCCCTTGGGATATTGTTATAGCTTATTGTCCATTCCTTATACTCGTAGGTTTGTAGTGTATTGTGTATTACGTAATATCAATCGGGGAAATCGATATTATTATATATTTTAAAAATATATTTTCAAATAATTTTTGTAATGCCTGACGAAATGATGGTTATGAGGAGTGGCAAATACTCTTTGAAACTATCTATTGTACCTGGAGCGTTTTTGGAAATCTAGCGTGGCACTTCGTATAATACTCCCTATTTTAATTATACGGCAAGTTTAACGGTTTCAACAGATCACCTTAAATTTAGTGAAAATTTAATTTTTTTAAGCACCATCAAACAAGTAATCCATGATGATTTTCTCATAATTTTCCATAATCAGTTAAGGCTTTAATCAATTTATCTCTCCTGTAAAACTGTGCTTTTGGCACTTAGAAAGTTTTCCATTTACATGCCTCAATTATAAGAAAGAAGCCATTGCTAAAGTTGAGAGAAAGTGTGCTTTCTGATTGCCTTTGCCACCGACACCATTGGCGCTCTGCAGTTGAGCAAGCTCTCGCAAAATATGAGAATAAACGGAAATGATTTGCCAAGTCAAAGGTTTTTAGTTTATTCCTAAATTTTATTAACTAAAACTGTAGTCATGTGATGAGAGTATACTGCTGCATTTCAGTGATTCTTTCTCATGTTGATCATGCGCACGGTACTTGGTGGTTAGATTCTTCAAAAGAGAGTGACAATCAACTCACATTTCGTACCAAGAATTAAGATTGTTTGTTTTTAATGTATGGATGGTTCGTGGACACTCTGTAGTTGTTGGTTGAATAAATTATAATTTAGTTTAAAAAATGTGAAAAAAAAACATTTGGCAGTACCTTCGGTAGTTTGAGTGACGACAATGAGTGTCTAAAATAAAATAAAGCTAAAGATAAATTTTCAGTCCAACTGTTCAACCCCTTGTATCAGTAAAGTTAGTAGGATAATATTTATAAAAACTTATTTAATTTTTAATAATGGATCGCAAATTTAGAGAACATTTTCGTTAAAAATCGGAATTACCTCATTTATTGGTACCCCTTCCAGCATCCTCTGATAAAATCAGTTAAAACTCCGTGTAAACAGAGTTAGGATACGGTGCTTACAATTAGTCATTTGGGACCGTCCGTAAACTACGTAACGCAAAATTGGACGATTTTAACCGATCCCCACCTCCTCGTAACGCTGGCCCTTACACGAGTAACAATTTACGTAACGCTTCAAAAACTATCCCTCTCATCCGTTTCCTATAGGAGTTGGATTTATGTAGTGAAATATTAACTACGGCGTCAAAATGAATAGTGTAATTTGTCATGTCTTTTAGTCGTGCTGTTTCCTTAATTATTTAAGTATATTTTAAGACAATGTATCATAATTAAATACAGGATTTGATATTGAAACTCAAAGATTTCATGACGTCAACTTTTATTCCCCGTACCCCTTAGCTTAGCTCTGGGATGCGCAAACTTTTTCCAATTAGTCTTTCGTTACATTTGTAGCAGGCCACAAGTAACATAAATAGAAAGAATGTATGCAGATTTAATTTCAATACAAAATTATTTGTTAAATATATTCGCATAAATCACAAAAATTATAAATAATGTAACATTTTCCTTGTCAATCGGACTTTCTCATGATTCCTCCTTGTCGCTTCCTTACACATTTTTATATTCCCCTAACAACCTCTTTCCAATACAAATCCAAGAACATTTATATTGAAAATAAAATAATAAATAAAAAACCTTTTTAAAAACATGCTTTTATTTAAGCGATGAACTAAAACGAATAAAATAAGTTAAGGTTTTTATTAAAGTAATGCAATGTCAAATGCTAATACCTCCATACATATTTTACGTTAGTAGAACCTAATAAAAATAAACGTATTTACTATCTTTATCGCTGAAAATGATTTAATATTTTATGTTGAATTATTTGTTTTCAAAAAGCTTGTCGCGCGAAATGTTCATAAAATTGGATACCAATTAATTTCATTGGACAGTAACGGCTTGGTAAGTAGTACTTGCCGAATTATGTATTTTATTTACGAAGTACGTTTATTTTCATTGGGATCTACTAATGTGAAATATGTATGGAGGCATTAGCATTTGACGTTGCATTACTTTAATGAAAACATTAACTTCTTTTATTAGCTTTAGTACATCGCTTAAATAAAAGCTTATTTTTAAAAAGGTTTTTATTTATTATTTTATTTTGTACTTTTTAGTATTAAAATTTGTATATTTATTTGTCATGATAATTAATCTTGCTTGTTCATTTGTAATGCTCAAAATACCTTTTAAGCAGAAACTTGTATTAATATAAATAAAGAGCGTTAATAATATAGCGTCCGTGAAATACACCTTCCTATAGCATAAACATCTTTTGAGAAACGATCGTAATAATAAGATAGGAAGTTAAAACGAAAAGCCTAGATTATGTAATGCGTTTTACTTACTTGTATGAGAGAGATGGATTGTATTTCAGGGGAAGCTTCCCGGAGATAATTCGCCGCGAGTTATCTCGGAATAAAATCGTTATAAAAATACGTTTTTAAATGTTTTCATTTGAAATAGACAGTATAATATTGTATTGTCAGAGGGTTTATATATGTGTACCAAATTTCATTTCAATCGGTCGAGGGGAAGTGGTTTAAAAGTCAGTTGCAAGATTTGACTCAAACATACGAACTAACTAGTGAAGTTCAATAAAAGCTTGTAATAAATATGAGACCCCGTGGCTGCAACGTCTGTTGAAATAACACCGCAAATATGTTCGGCGCAGAACTGTGCAGCCTGGACTGCGGGCCGCACGGCCGTTGTGACAAGGGCAAATGCGAGTGCGATCCTGGATGGACTGGCGACCGCTGTGACCTGCTGCCCTGCGATCCCCGTTGTTCGGAACACGGCCAATGCAAGAACGGCACATGCGTCTGTTCTCAAGGTTGGAATGGACGGCACTGCACTCTGTGTAAGTTTCGCTCCCATTTGTAAAAGTCAGCAAGAGAATTTTCAACTTGAAAATCAACTTCCCTCTATTGTTTTATTTTCTTAAAAAATGAAACTTTGACTTCATTTTCATAATATTTTCATTGTCAGCAACAGTTTTCCTTAAATAATACGTTGTCGTTTAAAAACTAATTCAGAAATAATGCTGTGAGCTGTACATTTAAAGAAGACTCGTACAAGGTAAGATAAATCTGTTTATACGTATAATGCAGTCCCGTAGGGTAGTCATCGCACAGTGAAGAATCCATAATTTGGTAGAAAACTGGAATGTAAAGTTTCTCTGATGTTGGGTAAAATGAGGCGTTGTTGGTGAATTTCTTCTTGTCCTCTGTCTAGCTGGGTGCAAGAGTGCCTGTAATCAGCATGGAACGTGTGCTCTGGAGGACGGAGAATACCATTGCGAGTGCTCTAACGGTTGGGCTGGAGCGGACTGCAGCATACGCCTCGAGATGCAATGTCAAGATGAAATAGATAACGACAACGGTAAGGTCTTCTTATCTATTGTTTTCTTCACTACTAGCGTTTTAAAGTAATAGAAGGTTTTGGTATTGATGAATCTTTCTCAGTAGTGAGACAGTGGAGTTCGTTTATAGAGCTGCAAAGTATAAAACATTAATCCATGGACAGTGGCATAGCGCTCATGGAAATGGTCTCGCAGGGGTTGCGAGGTGCTTCCAGATCCTGAAATTCCAATAGTCTATGAGACTTTTGCATGACCATTTTTATAACATAATTACTCATAATGAAATAACCTTTTGCTACTGACATAATATCTTATCGTTACCATGCCCTCACTTAATTCGCATGTTTATGTATAGTATTTCCCATAATCTAGAATTTGGATCCTAATGTAAAAGTGAATTTGAAAAGACCCTTTTCTCTGGGACAGTGCTGTCATTTGAGAACGTCATATGAACAACAGTAATCTTTCATGTTCTTTGTCCTCGCCTCTTAAGTCATTCAAGACATTTGATATGAGTTCTTCGAAAGGTAAAATTTGTGACGAAGCTTGTCAATTCGGGCAACAGTATCGCTCTATTCTGATCGGGTGGCGGCCGGCAAATAATCAGTGAGCCATCTTAAGGTCGTTCCGCCAGGTAATGTTAGTCAAATCATTGAAAAGTCTAATTATATTTTTTGTTGCTATTTATATTACTTTGCACGATAGTTTTATGAATAATAATAAAACGCTGCATCGATCTTATTTGTAGCAAATAATTCTTTATGAAGTTAGTTCTATAAAATAAGACCTCACTTGACAACTCTGCTTTTTCTCGATTCCGCATCCTCTATACTCGGCCGCCTGCAGACTCGTGGTCATACCAGACAAAGCCACTTGCATTTCACCTGTTCGGCTTCATTTCATGTGATTTCAAACGCTAGAAAATATTAGTCGATTTTTGTGCGGGAAGAGAAAAGGACAATTCGGAAAGAAGAAACAAGTTGGTTCAGGAAAAAGTTTTATAATTAAGAAATAAAAGAATTTTCTAACTCCCTATAAAATGTTTTGCTCAAATTACTTTACTCAAATGATTGATGTGTATGGTGTGTCATCAGTAGACAATGATTTCCCAGAAAAAGCAAATTGTTCATGAACACAACGAAGAAAAAATATATTTTGCTTTAGAATTTTAAAATTCGTAAGGTTATTGTGTTTTTAATTTATTATTGTAGAGTGAAATAATAATAGAAATTTCAAGTTGTAATGTATATATGTGTATGTGTCTTCGTTACGTCAAGCGAAGGTAAGTGAGGCTCAGGTATTGACTTGAGTTTACTCACTGGAAACAAACTTTTCATACTCCATTTAAACTGAAAAAAAAGGAAATGAAAAGCTATTGCCCCGTCCGGGAATCGAACACGGGAGAACTTGGTGACAAGCAATCACGCTGACACCGTGACCACGACGTATATTGTGTACGTACCTTTGTTATGGCCTGCGAGTATGATGTCATCATACGCAGTCTAGTTTGAAAAATAATATCTATTACTAGGACATTGAGCGCCATTATTACTAATAAATAATTACCGGATTTTAAAATATGAATGTCTTTTAATCACGCTAAAAAAAAAGTAAACGGTGGCATTATTTATTCAAGAGAGTCAATTGAAGACTAGCTAATGTGACCCACTCCATGCAGATAAGCTAGCATTGGGCGCTAAGTATCTCTTCGTTCCATTATAGATGAATGTGGCTGATGTGAAATGTTTACGTGTATATTCAATACATTTTTGTCTTTCAAGTTAAAAAATTAATATTTTATCTCCTGAATAAATATTAGTAAATTATAATAATCTAACTTGACATAAAAGTTACCAAAACCGACCAAACTCATAGTAATTATAGAGGTACATCGATGGCACGCAGCACTGCTCGTTGTTCGCCATGGAACGTCGAGTTCCCTGAGTAGCGAGTGCAATGATGCCAAGGATACCTCATGACGTCACAAATTATGGTAGATAGCTCTCTGAGTCAGAAAACTGCGAACAAGGCACTGCAAAATGTCAAATATCTCTTCCAAATGCCAGGTGACCTATATGAAAAATTATTTTAAAAATTAATTTTGTCTTTCGGCTACATTTTTTAAAATAGTTCAACTTTTTGAAATATTTGGAAAGTAATTTATTTTCGATATTACGTTGTTTTCTCATAAGATACCATGTATTTCATCCGTATATTAAAAAGCATATATCTCACTTAAATGACCGGTAAGGTGTGTTTTAAAAGTTAGAATTGGTATCAGCATGTATCATTGTGTCCATATACAAAAATTAAGACGTTTGTAATATTTATTTCTTTGTCGGCAAAACGACCTTAAATCATTAGTAATAAGATTGAGTACATATAAAACGTTTCACCAGTGTGAAAGAATACTTTCAGAGGATCATTTCTGTATTATGTGCTCTTAAACATCTATATTAAATACTAGTACGTACTACGTAGTACATATTCTCACACCTCAGCTTTGTATCATCTTCAATACAATGCACAATAGGGCGACAAATATGCCATGAACAGAAGTGTGACATATACGTTTTTTGCAAAAATTTTCAATTACACCATCTTTATGTATCAACTACCTCTTCATAATTTCTAATTGAAAGCAACAATATAACAACAGATTTAGAAAAAATGGTGTTTGCATTACAGTATTGTAAAAAATATATTCTCTTCACTGAATTCAAGGATTTATCTCTCGTGTCTGGAATATACAAATGCAGACTTTATGTATTGAGTATTTAATTTCAATTTCAATCCTTTTTTTAAAGATATAGTCATATTTTCCATCTGCATGTTTTCTTAATACCGAATAAAATGACCTTACTTTTAAAAATAGACATATATTTACTTAAGAACAGAATTAAAATAAAGTAAAATCAATTTTTTTAAATTTTGATTGAAATAATGAGCTTCCATACCAGCAACTTTTATCATGGTATTTTCCATGATCTAACATATTGCAACGAGTTTTTGCCATCATGAGTAATCATGAATAATACATTAAATAATTTATTTTTCTGTTGTGGTGAATAAGGGAATATATATCTTAATAGACATTTATTTTGCTTCTTTCTTCATTTTTTATGTAAGATCGGCAATGTTCCCATTTTTTATTTTGATTTTCTTAATCATAAAAACTTCTTGTAATTGTAGACACTTAACAAGGAATTTTTCAACTAGTGTTGATCAGAAGGGTCTGGATATTTTTTATACCGAAACATACTGACTATTAATATTTCCAGTCAAAATATTAACATCGGTGGCACACTGGAAGGCGCTGAAAAACATAGAGAATTTGGCCAATTTATTCAAATATAGACCATGGAAAGTTAAAGATAAATGAAACCCAAGAGATATATTAATATCCATTTGATTGAACAATTTTCTATTTGTAACATATATTTCCAAAAATTTCTGACCTCAGTCTTCCTGAAACTGAAATCAGGATGCTACCCAAGTGATTTTTATGTAAAATTTCTGCCCAAGTGTAATATCTATTACCTCCACCCTGAAACCCCATGGCTCTTTATCCAATGATGGTTCAAAAGGAGTGTTATGCAAGAAATTACGTTGTATGGAACACTTTTCATAGATTTATTCATTTGTTCTGATTTCAGTGATATGTGTTTCTCTACCTTCCCTAAGATTAAACAAATTTAGTATTATATGTGAGCTATGAAAAACTACGTGATTAGAATTAGTTTTGGGGGAAATAAATAGGGAAACATGCTTTCACTGAAATGTTGGAGGAATGGACCTGAAAAGAAGCTTAATTTGGGAGGTTAAACAACAGGAACTCACTGATTAACTAATACCTTGTAAAATTACTAATATTTAAAAAGCTATTTAATAACCTTTTTTATTTTTTCTTAATTGAAGATATGTTATAAACTTTCACCTGAATGAGCAGGATTATATTAAAATAGCATGTCAAGAATATGGTAGGAATAGCAATACAAGCAAGTAAGTGTCAAATTCATTTATAAGTTCACAATTATAATCTTTTGGTTTAGTTTTTTCAGATTTATTTTTAAAATTATAACTTCTATTATGCTGAATAGATTCTTTGAAGCCTATGGGTCACAATATGTATTCAGTGATTTATGTTTACCCTAAATTTACTGATTATGTTGTATCTTTATTGATGACATCACCATAAACCGATATTAAACTCTATGCATTTCTTTTTACCTTTGTATTATGAATAATCAGTGTACCTCCATCACATAAAGTCTCTCGTTATTTACCCCTTTATCCTTCATAGTAGAGTCACCATGAATAGTCTTCAGTTAGTCCCATTCACTCTCATGCATTCAAACTATTGCAAGAATTTTCCTCTTTTTACATGAATTCGTCCTACTTTTGTACAATAGGAGGTATGCAATATCACCATTATTTGCTGTGCTAGTAACATCTTACCTCATAATTTAACATTTTAAGTAGCGAATTCTGTTTTATAATAAGAATGATTGAGTTCCAGAAGTTAAATGTTTGTCAATTTTGTTTGCCTAACTGCTTGTTTTGTGCTGTCTAACATTCACCCAAGTTGTCACCAACATCTTGTTCTTATGTGAACTGTTCTTTGAGCCATCATGTTAATATCATGATAAGTGACTTACAATGTTTACTATGGAGACTTGCCCTAATGACTGACATCTCCTGCATTCTTGACAATGTGATGTAGTTTACAGCTGGCTCTGTTTCTGTTGAAAAGTACCCTTTACATATGTAGTTGTGTAATAGAGAATGATTTTGAATAAACAGTAAATTTGGTGAATGAAAATTTAAGTGAACTTGATTCTGGTCTATAAATAGACTTTTGTGGAATATAGAAATACTGAAGTATTCTTGACACCAAAAATAATGATAATGGAATTTTAGCAGTATAAAAAATTCATTCAAAATTCTTTATAATTTTGGTCTTCTAGAAAATATTATGTTTTAGAGTTCATTCTATAAAAAGCATCATCTACTAGAAGCCCCCATAAAAAGTAAAAGGATAGGGAGGAGGTATATCGGCATGCTAAAGAACAAAATGGAGTTAGTGATGATGAAAGGTGAAAATGATTTATCATACGTTGAATTATGTGGTAATATTGTTAAAAAATTTCAACATCACTAATTGTATTATTTCTGTATTCACGGATATGCCTCAACGTCACTAATTATATTATTTCTTAGGATCATAAGGTCAAAAACTATTTTGAACCTGAAGAAAGATCATCATTATAGATATCCTGGGATTTATGCATGGGCCAGGAACAGGTCCATGGTAATTTTTGTCAAAGCTTTCCTATTGTTAATTTTAATTTCTCATCTCTTATTGGAAATTTTGAATATTTATTTTAAATGTGAGTATGACTTTGATGGAATTGTTTTCATTTATAACAAGAACCCCATTGGAAGGGCTTTTATTATTTAGGTTTGACTTTATGATTTTTTTCTCTTCAGTTGCTAATGCCATTTTTCTGTTGTTACGATTTCAAAATATTTTCATCGTCTTTGATTAATTTTCTAACTTTTATTTATTGTTTCCAATTTTTATTGATCATCATGCTAGTTCAAAAAAAGAACTGTTTCTTTATTAGTTCATTACTGGGTTGCATTTGGTTTTCTTCCTCTTTCTGTCAAATACAGATTATTAACTTGACTACTACATGATTTTTACTGCAGTATTTACTCGTAATACACCTAAAGCTGATGGCGACACTCATTCACTCACATAAATATTGAGGCACTTGTTGGCACCATGGAACTTTATTGAGGTCTCATTGCAATAATCGCAAATACAACTCGGAAATGAATTTTCAATTGTTATCCTGAAATTTTCAATGATTAAGTTTCAAAAGCAAAGGATTGTTTCATTTTGAAAAACCTTGAAGTGAACAAAAATTTTTCTTGAATAGGATTTTATTTATTTAAATATGTTCTACAGAATTGCAAAGTTACAAACTCATAAATTTACTAAAAGCAAGTAAAGAACATGTAAGTTATTGACAGTTGTATACATTGAAACTATTAACATTTTTGAACTTTTTCTTCACAAATATTTATTAACACATTTTTAGGAGGGTTTTTGCTTGCCAGCTTAGAACCTCTTTCAAATTTTATCTTACTTTGCCTAGAATTGTTTGTGCATGTGAGGTTTGTTGCAGATGGCATGATGGACTGCTCAGACAGTGAATGCTGCTCACATTCTCAGTGTCGGGATCACATCATGTGCCTGGTTTCCAATGATCCTGTGGAAGTGCTTCTTCGTAAGCAACCACCATCTGTCACAGCTTCTTTCTACCAGCGAGTTAAGTTTTTAATTGAAGAACATAGTGTTCAGAGTTATGCTCATTTGGATGAATACAGTGAAAGGTAGGAGCAATATTTTTAGACATATGTTGTTGTTTTACAACAATATGGTATCACAGTTGATTTTTAAAGTGTTTTATTTTTTGGTTGTATAAAATTTAGGAATAACGTGTAATATTGCATTAGAGTGGAGTTTAGTTGATTGCTGGTAAATGTTACTAAACCTCATATCCTTTCAATGTTTCTTCAAAAATGGAAATTCATAAATTTAAAAAGAATATTGTTTTTCTATCTTTTGTTCTTAAATCAAATATTTAGCCACAATCTGGTTTTGCTGTTTTCTAAAATATGTTTGATATTTCAAATTATTATTCTCTACTTTGAAATGAACTACTTGATGTAACTAAACTCCTTTCTTTGCAATAGCACAGTTTTTTTAATTGATGAGCCTCCTCATTGCATTTATGTTTCACTGAAATTAAATTAACAATTTCCCCCTCTCAGAAAAGCTTTGTTTATTTTCATTTAGTACTTAGCCATTTTTTGTTGTCAAAACTTATAAAAACTTTAGCACCCTTGTTGAATACCATTTTATCATGAATCCTTACCTTTGTCCCCCTTGTGCAAGTTCTGATATGGAAAACCATCTTGCCTATTAAGAAACAAGAGTTTATTAAAGATTAATAGTTACAACCATGCAGTAACCTTTTGTTCACTTCACTACTACTGAGCATTTCATTTGTTTGAATTGGTATAGGAGTGGTGATTTATTACATTATTTCTAAATTTGATATCATTCCTAGAATGCTTTACTCAGAGTCATTTGTTCTTATTTAAAATTACCCTACATATAAATACAAAATGAAATACTCACTTCTACCTCAAAACAAAATTACTTTCATCCTGCTCAAAATATATTTTAAATTTGAGTTTTGGTAAATATATATATATCTTTTAATAACATATATTTTCTGTCAGAGTTCTCTTTTAACCATACTACATTATTGTATACAATTCAAAAGTATTTCTCTCCACATTTTAGTTAGGTTTCCTTATATCAGGACTTGCTATGTGCCTAACACAAATTGTGTTTTTGTCTAGTGTTTGACCCTTAACTTTATGTGTATGTCTCAGTGTCTCAACAACTACATTTACTACTAATTAGGTGTATTACTCTTTCTGCATCACTTGTTTGCTCTCTGACATGGTGCAGCAAGAGGTAGAGGAAGGTGACAATAACCAACAGGTTTTTTTTGTTTTTTCTATTGTTTGTTTGCTTTGTTTTTTTTCCACACATTCAGATAGAAAGTAATATACATGTGTCAATGTGGTTTTGGGAAAATCACTAAAATGTTTGAACACAAAAAAATAGCTCTAAAAAAGAAACATTACATACAAATTAAATTTCATAAAAATCTACAATTGTTTTAAAATTTTTAAATTTTAACATTGAAGAAAGTGGGTTTTTTAATGTTAAATCATTAAGGGAGTTGTACATTACAGTTATGTGTATTATGTGATTGTAATGATTTTGATTGGAAGATCATTACTTTTGAATCTTGTCAGTTACTGATCTAATTTAGTTTTATTACTGACTTTCTAATTGTTGAAAATATTCTTACTCTGTTGAATAAAAATACATAGAATATAAATTCAAGTTCAGCTACACATTTGCATTACAAACTCATTGACACAGTTTGTACCTGCTTGTGTGTGAATTTTTAGTTGATTATTTCTTTAATTTTTAATTTGTGATTCATTTTGGTAGATTTTGAAAGTGCCAAATAAGTTACTGGATACTAGACAGAAATATATGTATACAAATACCATATTACAATGCTTGACCACTGTTAACCATAGTTTGAAGTGATTTTTGAATGGTTATTAAAAAATAAAGAAAAGAACTTCAAAAGATTTCTTGGCCATTTATATTGCCAAACATTCCATTTAAAGCAAAATTACTTGACAAGTTCATGTACTACTCCCAATCAGTTTTCTAATAGTTTTTTTTATAACACTTAGAATGTTACTTACTCTGGTCTCTATAGTTTTGAAAGTATAATATATTTCTGTTGAATTTTACTTACCAGTTATAATACGTTTGAATAGTTCATTTATTTTTTCATTTTATGTTGCTTTAATTGAAAGTTTAAGTTTTATTTCTCGAGTAGATTCTTGTATTATAAAAGTAGATCATTTCTTAAAGCAAGTGTTATGAATCAGAGCAAACAATACTAGGATTACTGGGTAATATTCTCTTTTGGATTCTCTTGGAACCAAGAGAAACAATATTTCCTCTCTTAGTTTCATTTTACTTTTTAGAAAATCTCCCTTTTCTGTTTGATAATAATTTGTCAAGTCATAAATGAAAAAAATATTTTAAAGAGAATAAATTATTTTAACCAAAATGTTTTAACTCCAACTGTAGTTATTTGCTCTCAAATTCTCATTCTTAAACAGAGAAAAAGAAAAACCTCAGAGAAAGTACAATTCACTCTATAGTTTGATAATGATTTACTCCTGCCAAATTTGTAAAAGTAAAAGTGATTTGCTTTGTTTTGGTAACATGTGAACCAATGAGCTACTTTTGTAAGTTTTCATTTCTTTTGTTTGTTTAATATTGTTTTTATTAAGCTTCTTTTTTATGTCAAGCATGATCTGTTTATTTTCCATGAGCAATGGCTTTCTCAAGAAAATGAAATACTGACCACAATTCTCTAAAATAATGTGAGAATGGTTATCTTTTCAATTATGTTGGAGTTGCAGCAAATGTAACCAAAAAATACAATATAATGATCATTTAATTGCCAGAATAGTGATTAAATAATCAGGAGTTAGCACCTTTTAAAAAAAATTAATTAGTGTCTTTCATGGTATTAATTTTGGAGTTGGAATCAATAACTCTAAGCAACAGTTCTATTTGAGAACTTGAAATTCTGAAGCGCAGACTGGAGGCAGAAAATTCAGCTGCAAAGTCCTGTCTGTGTGATTGCCAATGTTTATTTGATGTGAATGGTCCATATTTTATTGTAAACTATAACTTATATGGAGTGACAATTATTTCAAACAATTCTACAAGCTCTAACATTACCAGAAATGAATTCCCCTTTAAGGAACACAGTAGTGAAATGTTTTATTGTGTTGTTGGAAACAAAAGACATGAGTGTAAAAATGACACTGTCGTATTTCTCAAGAAGCATAGATATTTAGTTTTTTTCTAAATAAATTAATGCAAGAGGAAGTAGTTTATTTTTTTAGAACATTGGGGTAGAGAGTTTTATGAATGACCAAGTATGTATTTATTAACTCTTCCTAGGTTACATTTACATGAACCTCTCATCCCATTGATCTGGTAATCTTTTAATATTTCATCATTCACTTTATTGAAGATTGTTTTAAACCAGAAATTTGAAGGTTGGAATATATTACTTGTAAAATATAACTGTCATTCACTTAGACACAATCCCTCAAGTAAGCAGTGAGCAAAATTAATAATGGATTCCTCATCCATGAAATGTTTCCTTTGTGATGAGCAGATAAGATATAAATAAACAGATGTAATCTCAAGAAACCTATGCACGCTAGTGCAACGTTATACCTCCGAAGGACTTAAGCCACCCTCTTCCACTGTTTCTGAGATGGTTGACTGAGATGTACCTCATTCTTCAGATCATGACATATTGACTTTTTCAAAGACTCAACATGTTTCTTCTCTGGTGAAAACCTCTTCTTTACCTTACTTTACTTTATCCTTCTTTACCTCTGGTGGAATGCACACCTCTTCCATCCTTTGCATCATACAAGAAGAATACTTAACTTATTGTTTTGTAAGTTTTCACTGGGAAAGCTAATCTTTTAAAGGGCATCAAAAAGTCAGTGTGCACCTCCTCATTCATCTTTCATATTGATTGTTTGATTTCTTTCTTTCATGAACCCAAAAACTCATAGTTACACTTTTTCCAATAGTGTAACTATACAGCCAAAGTGAATCAAAAACAAAATCCATACAATGTAAAACATGAGCAAAAAATTGCTTTATAAATTACATAGGAATAATGGGGCTTTGTGGCCATACTTACAACTTCCACATGCTTTTAACTTGAAGTATTCCTAGTGTAGCTTGTAGAAAGGATGATGTGAGGCATAGTATTAAAGCAAATAAAGAGCAAACATGGTACAGGATGGAAGATAGGAATCTGTGAGTACATTAACTGAGAATCAGCGTTACTAGATGGACCGCATACCAGAAGGGTCAAACTCAAGGGTTCAACAGAAATTGGGGGAGTTGGAAATGCACTGGAAGAGGGTAGGTGAGACAATAAAGCAAATGACATTAATTGATTAAACAAATAAAGAAAGTAAATGTGTTATGCAATATTTAAATACATTTTGCTCCTTTTTTATATACATCCCTTATGCACAAAAAGAAAACAAGTTAACTGGAAGTATTCCTTGAAACTTAGTGTACATATTTTTTCTATATTAAAATCAGTTATTTAACTACCATTCCCATCTGTTGTTCAATAAAATTAATTTCTTCTTACATAAATATGCCACACAGAGAAAAGAAAACTAATGTCACTCATATATGCATCATACCATCATAATATGCTAATGTCTCCTCTCATCATCCATTTCTTTTTTAATTCTTAAGAAACTTTTCATGCGAGTTATTTTCTTATATTCTCTTGCCAAACAATATAAAATCTGCATATATCTCTTCTGTGTATTTACTCATGGAGAAGATACGAGATAACTTTTGGCCAGGTGAAAATGGCAAAATATCAGAAATCGAATCCAGGACTCCTGCTTTGATTGCAGGGGTGTTAACCCATACACCACCCATTCACTTTCCACAACTGTACACCATTTCCACCCAGGCCATATAGTTTGTTTTAAACTCAAAATTTAAAAATTGATCTTTCACCATAATAAAAGAAATGAATAATTGTAAAAAGATCTGTATATGAAACAAAAATATTAAGTTGAAATTTTTCAAGCTTTATCTTAAAGGACTAAAAGGGAGTTTGTCTTGTCACGAGTTGACTTCAAGGGTATATAAAACACAAAGTCAAGTTAAGCAGAAAATATAATTATATAATTTCAACATTGTTATAAAATTGTAAATGATGTGATACAGGATTAGTGAAGTTCTCATGAAACAATTTGTAACTGTTGATTTGTTGTATATGAGTAGTGGAGTAAATGTGCAACAATCGAACTTTGGCCATGTGGCCTCTCTTACTCTATTTTTCATGCTGAGTAATTTTCAAATCTAATTAAATACATACAATTTCTGAAAAATGAAAAAGAAATTTGGTTTTCCTTATTGTGTTCAGAATCAAGTAACCTACACTTATAATTACAATCAAAGATTTCATTTATTATGGCATATGTCCCTTGAAAGCCTCAGTCACTTATTGAAGTGGTATTTCTTACTAGTATTCATGATGAAATTTCTGGAAAACTTGAATGAAGACAGATATAGTGAAAATCACTATTTTCAAGCAGCAATAATAAATTGTGTAATAATGCATTATATAATAATGAAATTAACATTTTTTAACAAATACAGAAATGTAGAGTGATAGTTTAAATCTATGATTTACAATGTTGGAATCATTAAAATATTTTAAAATGTTTAACAAATTTAAGCAAATGATGTTGTAATAAGTTCATAAGGCCTGGGATTTTTATGATAAATTTGTAACACAAATCATGAAGATTTTGTTTATGTCATTTTATTTTATCTTTATCTGCTCATTCAATAGAAATTGTAAAAGGAAATGAGAATCAAAAGCTCCGAAAAAAGTTTGATGTTACTCCAACATAAGTTGAAATGTTTACAAACAGCCTAACTATTCATATATTTTGATGGATAGTGAATTTCTTTCTTTACTATTTTCATTTTCTTCTTTTGTGTTTTGATGTGTTGTTTTATTATCAGTTGTTCAGTAAAGCATTTAACAATGGCACTTATGCTTAATGTTAGTTTTACTGTTCCGTACATATTGAAATACCAATCAGAAAAAGTAATATCAAGTACTATGATTATATGTTAGACATAAGAGGGCAAAACTTCAATATACATTTTATTCATTTAAATCTTATTACAGCATCCTTCAAGAGATTTTCATACAAGAAAGTAAATATGTTGTATGAGAAAGTGATTTTTGTATGATCTTTTTCTGTTAAACTCCTTCATGATTTGAAAAACATAAGAAGTTTTAGTTTTGTTGCATATGCTTATGTCTATCATATAAAGTATCATATATTTTCCCCTACTCTGTGTTTATGTGTTTGTGTCTGTGTGTGTCAACCAGCTTGTGTGCTAATGTGTTGTTAAATGTGGAATATGTGTGAGCTTTAACATCACACTCTTTGAGTGTGTTGTTGTTGTTGGTGTGAGTTCTTCATATGAATGTGTTCATCAGAGTTTGATGTGAGATACTTTTTGAGAAGCATAACTCTTAGAATTTCAATGGTTGAGTGGGATTGTTTGAATGTGTGTGCTCTTGTATTTCTTCCGTTTGTTAAAGTTTAACACAATCAAGCATTTTCGAACTGTATATTCCTTACATGCTGTCTTTTGATTTATACTTTTTTCTCTACTGCACTACATCAGAATTTTAAATTGAAGACTTTTAAAAATATCTATATTAGAATTGCTGGGAAAATATTTTTGTATCAAATTTAGATTATAACAACATAAATATGATGTTTTGCTTGGTCTTGAATTAAAGAAACAGGATTAAAAAAGGATTTTAAAACTTTTCTGAGAAAGAAAACCTATCTATTTTTTATGGAATTTACAAATGTTGTAGTGTATTAATGTAATATAAAAACAAAGAGTTCAAAAAATAAGGAATTACAGTTGGCAACATTACATCATTAATGTTATTTCATTTTGATGTAAATATAATTGGCAATCATGTTTCCTGACTTCGCTAATGCTTGGTTTGTGTTTGTTTGTTTCTTTTTTTGGTAATTTGCTTACATCGTAACGTCCTCTTCTTCTCATTACTTCCCCCACATTGTAGTCAGTTCTGGAATTCGTTTACACCGCGGTAAGTTGGCCCCAAATGTTCTTACTTACTGTTCCTTAAGTAAATAAAAAATCAATCAAGACATCAGATGTCTGCTTTGAAGTGACAGCAGTCAAGATATTTTCACAAATACACCTAATAAACAGCAGTATATTTTATCTGGAAAGACATCAACACATTCAAAAATGTTTATATCACATATATAGACTTACTGTATATTCATAAGAGAAATTTAAGTAGTATTAAAATTTACTTTACAACTTAACTGTTGTCCTTATTTTATTAACTCATACTTATTAATTAATTTAGATTATTAGATATTAAGTTAAATATTAATATGAAATTCATTAGCACTATTATAACTACCTCCACATTTTGTATTCTCAATATTCCCTTGTCGTTGACTCTATAACTATCTTTACTCTTATAGCTTTTGGAGCTGTTTCTGTATTTAATATTAAATATTACATCTACTTCTCAACTCTCATAGCTCTACAATGATTATTTCTCTATACCAATAGTATTCACTTATAGTTGAAATGGCATGAAAAATATTAACTGAAAAGGATATGTGAAGCTTGGGGTAATGTTTTGAGCATATTGCGAAAGTTATAAAAACTATAGGATTTATAATACACTGGTTAAATCCATGAAATTTTTACTTTGAAGAGTGAAGTGAATGATATCAATATACCTTTCAAATTCAACTTTTGGGAAATTCCCTCAGTGAAGTTTTGGTGTCAAAATAATATTTTTTCACACATTTCAACTAAAACTTTTTCTTTTTGGTTCATACTTCTAAATCATTTACTGTAGGTTAAAATGTTTACTTGAGGTTTTAGTCTTGACTTCCATCTCCTTTTCTATATTTTAATTATATCTGTAGTAAAGTAATTTTACTTTTACAAAAGAAACCATCTAATCTTCAAAACATTGCAATATTTATTATATCTTTAAAGTGAGAGTATATAATTTAATTATGATTTAACTGAAGGTAAATATTTCTGTCGATTGTTAATGTGGGTTAATATTGGATATGTGCCTTGAACATTTTTGAATGTGTCATAAAACAGATTTTCTGTGATTTATTCTTTAATTTCTTTCATTTCTGATATTAAAAAATGTAAATCTTCAGTGGTGTATTTAAGTGACTTCAAAATCTCTATGCAGAATTACTTTCTTTCTTGAGGACATTGCTTTCTTCTAGAATAAACATTTCAGTAAAATTAGAATGATGATCTGCTTTAGTACACACAGCAGAAATTAAAGAAAAATATAAACATTCCTTAACATTATGAATTGGTGGAAAGTTGGGAACTAATACAAGAATCTATTTCTCTCATTGTTACTTTATGCCAATGTCCATGGTCACATGTTTTGGATTTCATATTAAAAAGATGATTTATATGTAAATAGAAATATATATTTTCATTTGCACTTAGATTCAGTCCTCATTCAGAATTAAATGAACGTATTGAATCTCATAAATAATTGAAAAATGGATGCATTTGAAGATTCTTGTGCATTCTGAAATTGCTGATTTCATATTTCTTTGAATTAATAACAAGATGGCTACATTAACTGCAGAATTTTGTAACCTTCATATTATTAATTTTTTGTGATTGTAGATGACTCTTTCGAATCAAATATTTATTTGTCTTCAAAAGAAACTAATACTGCATAAGTTTCACATATTTATTTTGTATATATATTAATATATAATAAATCAAAAAGTTACTATTCATTTAAACTTCCTCTTCTGTTAAATTCTCATCTCTGTGTTGGTGTGTTGTTGCACTGTCATGTCAGTCCAAGTCTTTTGTTTCATACAAGTTTTATGTTTACTTATTTTTACTTGTATAATGTTGTGTGTGTTCTATTCTTTTTTTTATATACTCATTTTGTAAGGACAAAACTGTAGAAATAATCTAACAGCAATTTATCTTAACTTAATGGCATATTTATGTAAAAGTGCAGTATATCAAATTCATACTGCAGTACATTTGTATATAATGACACTTATTACATAAATGCCAAACTGAAACATCCCTTTGTCCCTTGTCTGCGTCTGTTGTTCTATGTGACCCTTGTCATCAAACCTCTGTGTTGCACCTCTGACTCATTTAGCACCTTCTCCTTCCCTCCTCGTCACTGCCATCATATCGTTTTATTCCTCTAAGTCAATATTCACCATATAAAACATGTAGAGCTTATTTATTGCATTTATAATATCTCACTTTTTCTAAATTTATATATTGGTGTAATTTTTTTTTCATCAGTGTTTAATTTTTCATTAAATTGTAGTCTTGTTTATAAGCTTGGACATGTTATCTTTTATTTAACTGAAACACTGTGAATGTTTACTTTATCTATGAGGTATAATTGAAGTATTGAGCAGTTCATAATGTATACTGTATGGTAATTGTTCAAATACTATTCTGCAAAAGATTAATTATTTAATGCCCAGAAAAAAACTAATGACTTGAAGTAAGAAATACCTTTGAAACTGATACTACATGAAAAAACATGACTTCTTCATTACCATAACATTGAAAATAAAATACATTTTGATAAAAATTACAGATTCTGCTAACATTAAATACTTCACAAATGATGTAGCATTTTTCAAAACATTCTGGGTTGCTAAATACAGATCAAGTGCAAAACAAATTGTGTGAAGACAACTAGTAAAATAATTTCTCCTCCTAAACAGTTTTTGTTGAATCAAATGATTCTTGAAGCTGATGAGATCTTGAAATAGTTTACGAACTTGAAATCAAATTGCTGTGGTTTCTAAAAAAAATACAATTTGTGAATTACCTTTAAAACTGTTTTATACATTTTATAAGAACTGAAGGATTTAAGAGATTATTATTAAATTAAACTGTTGGATATTATATGAATGAAGGATGATTTTGAAAATATCCCTTATTCAATTGCCTTCTTCTTGATTTGAGAAATTGAAGAAAATGTTGTCTTCCTCCTAAAATAAAACAATGGCCAAACAAGCCATGTTTCCAGCACTAGAGTTCATAGAAATATTTTAGTAACTATTTTACCACTTCTTTAAACTCAAAATGAAAATTAGAGAAAATAGTCATGGGTATGTTTCTTACAAGTTTTCAATTTGAAATATTTTGTTATGATCAAGTTTAATTTTTATTCCTTAAGCATAGAATTAAAAAAGATAAATGTGCAGTAAAAATTTGAACATTATCTTACAACACAAACTGAATGATTATCTAAAATACCACTTAAAATTGTCTACTCTTTCTGTTATAAGTAGACAAATGCAGAGTATCTTTTGAGATAAAAAAATTGAAATGTTACGTGTGCATTTGCTTTGATAATACTGGAGTATTAATGTTTAATTTTTTATTTCAGCTTGACCTGTACTGTGTAGAAGTTGAACAATTTACATCATTATAGTCTAATTTGCTCATATTCCCTTCCAACATTTTTACTTAAATTAATGACTAATGAATGGTAGGGTTTTTATAAAAGAATCCTACTGATATGTACATAAATGTAGTAATTTTGATAGTAATGTCATGAGATATTTCATATTTTAATTTTCTAGCTATTATATTCAAAATTAAGTGTTTTCTCCCCTCTAGCAATGGAAATTTTTGAACAACTTAAAATATCAATATATTTCCTCTGAAATCTCTAAAGATTCACAAAATATTTGTAATCTTTTTCATGATCTAATTATTAATAGGAAATATATGATCATACATTTGAGGAATTTTAAAAATTCTATAATGTTTTCAACTATAATAAATTATATTATATTAATAAATTATCCATTACTACTTCAATTATACCTCCATAAAATACATTGTCATATCAAGAAATATATTTTAATTATCTTGAAATTCTTTATATTGTAAAATCCTGTGAATATAATTTATTTTGTACCTTTAGCATTTTGCACTGCAGCACTTAAAATAATTTGATTGCTTCTTCATCTCACAATTTTTTTTCACCAGTAATAAGAGCATGTTTTCAATTATTGGTGTAAGAGATATGGGCATAAAAACAAGATTATGGTAGCTGCAGTTGAATTTTATAAAAGAATTTAATGTTTTATCTCTATTTTGATTGTTTAATATGCATTATGAAAATAAACATACTTTACTTCATTGCTTGAGAGTACATCTAATTTTTCTGTTTCTTGAGCAAATTTTTTTCTTGTTAGTGTATTTTATGGAACATCTTAGAACTGCTGGAATTTTTTGTATACATGATCACTTGTGCCCATTTCTCTCTGAAATTATATATATATATATATATATATATATATATATATATATATATATATATATATTTTTTTTCTCTNTTAATTCTCATACATAATTGACTTACACTTACATAATCATATCAGTATCATTTGTTCATTTTGTCTGTAACCTTTTCTCTTTTTATTGTTTTTTTTATGGTTTAGATGAATATGAACAACAGTGTAATAATGACAATGGTATTTATCAGATTTATGTTTCATAATGTTTAGATTTCGCATCTTGGAAACATCAGGTTTCACATAACTATGTAAAAAACATGATTAAGGGGGACATGATAATCTATTTTAACTTTTAAATTGCTATTTTAAAAGATTTTACATTTAGCTTTAATCTTAAATTTGCATAAATATATTTGGATTCAAATTTTTCATGTTTTGTTCCAATGACAGTACATCATTTTAAATTTGTTTTCAAGTACAAATTATTTTTTTAATGTTTTTGCAATATATATTTTTTATTCTTACTTAAAGTATTTTTCTTTGCATGTGAAATGCATGTATAATATATGTAATATCTACATATATTATATATAAAATATCCTGTAAAATTTTTGACAATTTTTTCTATAAGATATTTTATGCCATGAAACAAGAAAATTTGTTTATTAGTCCAATCAATGGGAATTTGTCTCAAATGAACAACAACAAAAAAACTATTTTGGTGATAGGCAATTGTGCATGGAAGTCAGCATGATAATAATAGGATGATGTCCACTGTCATGTTACATTGGTATTCATCTTAACCATTTCTTCTCTCACCTTTTCTTTATATTTATTTGTGATGTGTTGTTCTTTCTCTAGCCGTGTATCAGTCATGAGAGGTCAAGTAGTGACACCACAAGGATTAGGTATTACTGGAATTCGTGTGAGTGTTGACCGTGAATCAAGGTTTGGTTTCACACTAACCAGAGCTGGTGGATGGTAAGTGAAACAAAACAACTTATTATATTTGAAATTAAAATGAAATGTTATTATTAGCAAATAATAATTATTCATCATAAATATTGTTGTATAGAGGTTTTTTGGGTTTGACAGTTTGAGTTGACCTCAGAACACGGAAAGGGAATTACTCACTCAATAGAATGAAGAGCATTGTTATGTTACATTGACTGCACTTGAGCAAACCTTTGTTGATTAAAGCTACAAGAGCTTTGAGTGAGTTGTTCCTTCTGCTGTAATGACCACTATGTGGTCAACATTTCTTAATTAATTTGACTGTCTTTTTACATTTGTTCTTAATTCTTCAGAGATAATGTACAGTTTCACAGAACCAAGTTAAACTTTTTTATCTTTTCTTATGGTGTGATGTTAATTTCCAGGTTTGATGTTCTTGTTAATGGAGGAGGGGCTGTAACCCTTCAGTTCACGAGGAACCCATTTCAATACCTGACAAAAACCGTATTTGTTCCATGGAATCAAATTGTTGTTCTTCCTCCTATAACAATGCAATTAAGTGAAGACTCAAATGTGTACAATGATAATTCAGGAGCTAACAGTAATCCTTTAGGTATGTTTTTTATAAAAAATATGAAATTTCTCCCCAAAAAATGAAAAGATTGTATCATATTGTTTCTAAAGTCTTTGAAGTACTTGGTAGTCTCATAAGTTTATATATTAACTAGAACTATAAGTAGTTGCAAGAAAAATCTTCTGATTCTCTCTTGGTTTCCTAAGAGTTTAGAAAAGTATAAAAGCACTTTTAACACTATTCACACTTTTATATTTTATATGCTCTATTTCTCCATTTCACTAAACATTTTCCTTCTATGAGAGAAAAGTGCACCCAATGATAGATAGTGTACTTAGAGATAACACTTTTTTATTATAGTTTTAGTATAGTATGGTTTGTACTGAAATTGCTATATTAGTTTAAAAATAATTTTAAAAATTGGCAAGAAGTCTGTTTCACAGCAATCAATATCTTTTATAATGTAGTAAGTAAATGTTTTCTGGTGTTTTATTTCAAAATATGAATTATATATGAGTATTGGAAGGATATTTGTTAATAATTTATCAAAATTTCTTTTCATGCATAAAATCTCAGGTCTTGGATCTAACTCATTCTGTATTATTATATAGTACAGAATAAGCTAAATACTCCTTTCAAGATTGAGAAATGTAGTTATGAACAAACCTTATGTCCTTGGACACAGTAAAATCAACTAATATATGACATTTTATGAATTATAACTATAATATGTAATAATATAGATAATATATAATAGTGTGTATAATGGTACTATATATATAAAATGTACTATTAAATATAATATCATTATATGTTATGTTATAACAGTGTATGTAATAGAATTATATATAATAGCATATGTTACAATTACTATACCATCGTATTAATATTATACTAGTTATAATTATTATAATGCCCTTGCTCACCAACATATGAACAAACGCATACATGTGTGAATTCTTATGATGGAACTAAGTATACATTTGTTACCTCCCTACCCCCTCTACATTCACATACACTTAAGAATTTACTTATTTTAGAATTATAGTTTTGTAAACATTGATTCATACCTTTGGGAACTTATGGTGGAGTCACTACAATAAAATATTAAGATATGTTTTGTTAAAATTGAGTCAAAATGGGGATGTGGTGCCGGGATTAAAAAACTGGGTTGGGGAGGGTGCATCATAGGGTTTGGATGTGGTCATCCATGTAATAAGTGAAGTGAATGTTTCATTTCTTAGCTAGTTGATTGTTATTGAGCAACTTTTATTGTCTAGATTTGAAAAACACACATATTTTTCTTATTTAAGGTGTTCCAGGAGCCAGCATGCCTTTATTTTCAAGTAATGCTCATCATGCTCCATGTATGGATCATGACCATGAACAAGTTAGGCCAGTAATTATGTCCACTTGGATGCCTGAAAAAGTTGGTGGTATACCAGGAAAAAGCATAGTTTTTGCTGAGACACAGGTATGGAATTTTTCTCATATATTTTTGCATACATACACTGTTGCATCAGTGGAGAGAATGAAAAAAAAAAGATTTTCTTTTTTTGTGAAAAAACTTTTGTCAAGTTTTCAAATAAAATAACTTAATATTCCAGGTATTGCACATGGGTTGCGAAGTCTAACTAATCCAAATTGCTTTAGACTCAAATCCAGAACCTTGCCTATCAAATTGAAAAGACTACAGGAAGAGTTTTGTCTATTTAGAACAAATTGGTCCATTCTTTACTCATTCTTGCATATTCATTGATTTTGAAAACGTCTTTCATTAAAGTCAAATGCTGTATACCTTTGAGTGATACAAGTGTAAAGATTGATGTGAATCATTACCCCCCCCCCCCAAAAAAAAAAAAANTTGTCGTAGTATAGTCTGTGAATGTAACTGTAGTACAGAGAGTAACAAACGGAAGACAAAAAATGAGAAGCTCTAGAATGCATGATTTATATTAACAGATTTTGCAAGAGAGCATTCGCATCCCGGGGTCCAATTTGCATCTTATGTACCAAAGCAGTCAAGCACCTGGCTATCTGTCAAGGGTGCTAATGAGGTTGACTCACGCCACAATCCCTGCAACTCTCACTCATGTTCACGTTCGAGTGGAAATCGAAGGCTCCGTGCACACACGTACTTATGAAGCGGACCCGCGCCTCACTCATACCTTCGCCTGGAACAAGCGGAACGTTTACAAACAAAAGGTGAAATATTAGCAATAATTTTTTGACTACATTTAACTTCGTTTGATATACGTAAGATTTTTTGCATTTTCCATCTTATTTCAAAAGATTACTTTTAGTGGATTCCTTGATCCTTGTCAATTACTTCAAATTGTTTCTTCGTGTGCCGCAAAGCATGGTCGTAATGCGCGTTGCATTCGACGGGATTTCAGGGGAAGGAAGAAGCCGATTAATTCAACGGCTGTGTGAAACGTATGTTTTATTTATTTTTTAATTTTACATTCGGATAAATAACGCAATAAAGGAGGAGAAGCAAAGGGAGAAAAGAAAAAGAAGAGAAGCCTTGCAAAGACATAGTTAAAAGCAAAGTTGTCATAGACACGGTAAAATTAAGAAGCGAAAGTATTTTTATGTATACTATATTTGTTAATTATAAATTATGAAATAAGCAATTATTGAATTGTTTACTGAAAAAAAAAATCAGGTCACTGATTACATTTCTGTTTTCCTTCAGGTCAAGACCTGAAAAAAAGAACATTTATTTGAAAACAAAAAAAACTTTCTTGTGTTATTTAATAATGAATGGGCCCATGAGTGAGGAAAAAGTGAGATAATTGTGTTAGGTAATTAAGTTTATTTGTTATGGCGTTTTTAAACAATCAAATTTGAGAGTGAGGGGAGGGTACAAATGGTAATATAATTTAAGTAAATTTTTACCCAAATTAATATTTTATGAAATCGGATCAATAATTTGGGTTGCACATAAAAAGAAAGCTGTTGTAAGTCCTCAGTGTAAATTAAGGAGTTCAGAATCACTATGATAAACATTGTACTCCTGTTGAGTCTGTTTCAAATCTTTTGAATAAAATGTGGTACAAATAGGGCCAGTAATATAGCTCATTTGGGATCAACTATCATTCATTTGAGAGAGGAAAAAACTCAAGGAAAAGATATAAAGTCAATAAATTCAAATAAAAATTGTTTGAGTTGTGTTATAGTTTCAAACTATAATAATGTTGACTGTAATTTGTGAGAAAATAATAGAAAGAGTTGTAAAAATGTAATAAATGATGCAATTTCTAGGTTTATGGAGTGGCTCAAGCCCGAATTTCTGTGGGATATCAGTACAACACATGTCCGGCTATAGTGTGGGAAACACAGACTGCTATGTTGCAAGGGTTTGATGTTGATATTTCTGATGTTGGAGGGTGGAGTTTGGATATCCATCATCAGTATAATTTCCATGAAGGTAATTTAATGTACCAATTCTAATATTTATGTCTTCCAGACAATTCAATTACTTTTTCTGCTACAAATGTAACAAAACAATTTATCAGAATGGAAAACAGTTTGTTTAAATTTGTTTTATTATATGCCAAACATTTTCTATTTCATTATCATTATAGAGTAATATAATGTTTAAAATCTTTTTCAGAATGGAATCACGTAATTTTGAAGAAATTCTCTATGTTATTTGTGTAATAATTTTCATTTAAAATATATTGGGTTAATGTTTTAGGTATCCTACAGAAAGGTGATGGATCTACTTTACATTTTAAGCAGTATCCCCGAACAGTGAAAGTGGTAATGGGTACAGGCATGCAAAGACCTTTAATTTGCAACGATTGCAATGGTGCTGCTAAAGACAGTCGACTTTTGACACCAGTAGCTCTCACTAGTGGACCAGATGGAAGTCTGTATGTTGGAGATTTCAATCTGGTTCGCCGAGTTACCCCAGATGGAAAAGTTTATACTGTCCTTCAGTTGAGGTATGTAAAATTGAAGCAACTTTTGATCATTGAATATCTTTTTACAAGTCGCCTTTCTTGTGAGAAACCATAAGCAATTTGATTGAAATAATTGGAATTTTTCCATACTTCATTTTTATATATAATATTAAAAGAGTGATTTAATAAAAAATGTAATTAATCAAAACTAACTCATGCTGTTAGGGGTGGTAAAATAATCCATCACTATAAATGATGATTGTAACCACACACCACAAGCCCAGATGCAGTGTGGGTATTTTGGTAGAAGCGGGATTCATATAAATACCACAATTCCTATGGTATGGTTTCCACTGCCACCAGTCCAGTTTTCCGGACAATTAAACACATGTGTAATAACAATAATTAATCATTTAATACAAGTTAAATTGAAATCTGAGTATTTACAAACTTGAACAAACTCTCAAAATCATAAATCAAGTATAAATTTGTCATTACACAGTTAATGCTATCAGAAGCATCAATTACACACAGATATGAATACAGTTGTTGACAATTAATTCGGAAATCCACCTAGATTATCCGAACTTTACAAGTGGCTTTCCCGAATAACGAACTGTTTGAAGTTACGTCACTCGCAATTAGTAGCAAGTGTATCAAAATTACCGCAGCAATTTCTTAACGTGGTCTGAAGACCAATACAGCCAGGTTACATCTCAAGTATCCTGCAGACTCAACCCACACGTATAAGTCCTCGAAGATTCTCAATCCTTCCAATATATACAGAAGAGTAGGTCACGTGACCAGCAGGCAACCATGCCATGTCGCTGTCACAACGAGCACTCCACCCCCTTGTTCACCCCTCGGGCCGTCCTGAGAACGCAGTGACCTCACCACGAGGACGAGCCGTCGTCGACACCAGCCAGGTGCCCGAACGTGCCTCTTTCTGAGTCTGTTATTGTTTCTGCATCCGGCGAAAGTACTCCATTCACAAACTTCTTAACATTCTTCCTTTCTTGGAGACCGACATCCTTCAATGAGCCTCTCCTCGGTACACATGGCGAGCAAGTCCCTTTTACAAAAATAGTATAATACAGCTTACATTCCTTGAGGTGCCTCACCCCGGTCAAATCTGGCGAGAAAAATGCACTTTCTCAGAAATAGTATAAGACAAAGGGAAAGGCAAGCACTGGTCACACGCTTCTGCAATCATTCTTCAAGGGCATTCCTACCCTCCTTCCCGGAAAAGCAGGGGAATGGTCCACCATAACACAATGAATGGAAAGACAGCGTTGGTCCCACATCAACCTTTCTCTTTTGCGGCGTACTGCTAAACTCCTTAATGGCGCTCTCCCCCCCCTTCCAGTGGAAGTAAGTAAAAATAATAATTCACAAACCTATAGACTTTCTTGGTTCGTATGTTACAATGATAATGTAGATCAATCCCCCTCCCCATTCCATTTCAATTTTGTTACGTGTATCAGTTACTCATAAAATGTGCACCAGCACACTGGAATAAAAATAATGACAAATATTATCGGGGAAACGAGAAATAAATCTCATAGCTCTTAAATAGAATAAACATACTTTTTATTTGCATTTACTCTAGGACACAAGATAGTGCTCAAAACAAAACTGGAGAAATTTAACACAAAGTTTTTTAAAAGTTGTATACAGTCGACAATATCTTTAAAGGTGTTTGTTGTTGTTGTTTTTCACGCATTTACATTCCTTTATTTCCTGGCAGAGTTAGTTCGTTCTATGTCAGTGAGTGGCACATATTTGGAATCACCATGCGTTCGCTCTTCCATATATTTGCCTTATCCTTAAATGCTCAAGTAAACTCACTATCTGCTTCGACATTTCATCATTCTGTCATTGTTATACTATTGTTTTGCAGTTTCGCCTCGGAATTATTACACTGTGACACTAGTGTCTCTTAATCGATTTTACTGGATTGAACAACAGTATACACCATGTTATTTCATTGAAAAGGTATGTAACCGGACACAAAATGGCCCATCGGAGTTGAACGCTAGAGAAGTGCGTCGATTGCTCATTGTGAGCTCAAAGGGCTTAAAAATGGATAGATATTCAGTAGAAAATATAATGAGCAGAAATTCGCCTCATCAACACAACAATATCGCATTACTACTTCTGCATATCGTAAATTAATAATTTTTGATGTTCCTTTCCTTCTTTTTGTAACAAGTGAATAATTCTCTGTTCGGAGGGGGAGCATTACTAATAACCACAATATACATAAAATATATTTTTGTGCTGTGTAATAAACTTTTAAGTATCAACGGAAAATATTTCTTATAAAACTTGAATTACATTGACGATCTATTATCACTGTCTCTTAAACTGCTTAAATGTGTTGAGCTTACGTCATTCACCTGTTAGGTGACGGTAACACAGTCGTGATTTTAACATAAAGAAATCATTAATTCGTCACCCTCGATTTTATGTGGATTGTTTAATGTAGAATAACTTGCAGGCGATGCTATCATTGACAAACATTACTTTCGAGGTTAGCGTTCTAAACTGCACTAGATCTGGAGTTGATTAGCTTTTGCTTTTCACCGATTGGTGATTGCACTCACATGAAGTTGTTGTGGTGGACCTTTACGTGTGAGTAATGGGTTTGTCCATTGCTTTTGATCACGTTCAGAGATGTTACCCCTATATTCCAACTCCTGTTGTAACTATTGTGGCGGTGACAGAGCACATGAATTGTCATCATTCTTAGAGTATCTTAATAATTTACCCTAAAACTGTCCCTGTCATGCGGATAAGGTAATACTATTTACATCACGAGTGGACGATGAGGTTCTTCGTACAACTCCAACTTCAATCCGCTCAAGCTGGTGTAGAATGCTTGAGTTATTATCTTAGATCACTCCCCTACGTCATGCCCTTAGGGCACCAATCACAGGTGCTAATATCTCTGCAAATGAAGCAAATGAAATAGTGATTACCTTTACCCTCGCTCTGACTGACTCCTGTCAGATAATTTGTTCTTTTCGTGTGAACCGTTCTGCGTAATTTGAAAACCTTGTTTCTTCTCCCAGAATTAAACAAGATTTCAGTTCCATTTCCCAGTATTGACTTCTCGAGAAAATATTTCATCAGAGTATACCTGAAAAGTTTACAGTTATTTTCTTAAAATAAACATTTCATATATTTGAATCTTAAAATTGCATACTTTTGAAATAAAAGTTAGTTGCTTTCGGTAACACATTTAAATTATTTATTTCAGTGCTACACAGGTGTCTTACCAATATTACCTCAGTGTTTCTCCTGCCGATGGCCACTTGTATATTTCTAATCCCGAAAAGCATCAAATCTTACGGGTGTTATCTTTAGACCCTGTGGAAGAACCAGCGATTAATTGTGAACCTGTAGTAGGTTCTGGAGAAAGATGTATTCCAGGAGACGAAACTCACTGTGGTGATGATGGACCAGCAAGTGAAGCTAAACTTGCTCACCCGAAAGGTATAGTAGTATCGTTACGTTGCAACAAAATATTCTTGCAATGTCTTTTGAAAATAGTTAACTTTTTTTCATATGACACTAACTCCTACTTTTTGATATTACCTTACTATACGTCAGCTTAGTATGGAACATAATTTTATATATCTGCAATTCGTATGATTTTTGTGCTATATTTGTACTTATAGGTTTAGCGATTGCTGCGGACAAGACAATGTTCATTGCTGATGGCACGAACATTCGAACTGTTGATCCGAAAGGAATTATCCACACGCTGGTTGGACATCATGGCCATTATAACCATTGGACTCCGGTTCCCTGTCATGGAGCCATTCCAGCACAACAGGTATGGAAATGATCTCTTTATTCCTTTTCTTGACCTTTCTTGTTCGGTTCAGTGTTATAGACCTAGTACCAAGATGACGATTGTAGTCATATAATGAGACAGGTGAAAGTACGAAAAATCACACGAGCAAACATTCCAGTACTAATGATGAATGGGATCTGTTATCTATGCTTTGCGCTATGTATAAAATGTAAATTAAGCAACGTGTTGCATTTGGTGGAAAAAGAAATGTTAAAAAAATTCAGTTTTCACGTTTTGTACGCCCTTTCGTATTTGATCCTTGAATTTATGAGATCGGAATCCCATACGTACTTTTTTAGTAAAAAAAATTTGAAACCAAATGATAAAGACCATACCTTACATTCCGATATGTGAAGCATATTATTCTGATGCATATTAAAATGAACGTTAACAAATTTGTTAAAAGTTTAGTCTAATGTCTCACCAGGAACACTTAACTGATTATAAAGGAGTGAGTTGTGGTTATAGCGTCTCTAACGGATTTTGAGCCCGCAGTAAGAGTGCCAATGCGAACTAGTGTGGATGTATTTGGATATTTGGCAAATAAAACAGTTGAATTTTTATTCTGCGCAAAAAAATAGTTTTCTTCTCTATACAGAGTGATTCTGAACAACGTGTACAAACCGAAGGGGTTGATCCCTGAGATGATAAGAAACATAAAAGATCTAATGAATATATGTCCTCAAATGGGTTCCTCCCTAGAGGGTGGTACTCTTTCCCATGACGGTAGCGCACCCTTTCTCCTCCTCTTACTGTATTGGTCTCGTCGGTAACATTACTTGTCCGCTCCAATTCTCTTGCTGATTCACTGTGGAGTGGATGTGGTGCAACGCTATTGACGGTATTGTAGTCGAGTCGGCAACTCGCCGACATGGTGTTTACGTACGGAAAGACAAATGGCTGCAAGACTTAATCGGGAAACTTATCACCGCGGACAACTGCAGTACATGTTTTACTGGGGACCACTTTCAACACTTCATGTAACATTGGCCGCATAACACAATGTAATTGCATTGTATTCCATATTGTGGGGTTCTATATTATTCTCCCAAATGTCGACTCCCATTTACACCCTTTTTTAAGCACAAAATTGTGATCCTTGATTATTTCAAGGATGACCTCTAGAATGTTTGCGCAGACAGTTTGGGGATCCTTCTGCCCTATGACTCTCAATTAAAACCCAGTCGGGGAGCTGGAATCATTCAGAAACAAAATGGGGTTCCATATTATGACATTATATAATTAAAGAGGGGGCCAAAGGCAGTCTCTCATTACCACTTACCTGACTCCATTAGTCAACTTCCCCAGAACTGCTTACTTTGCCCCACTAATAACAAAAACAACAAGAACATTCGGGGTTCGGTCCACTTTACTGGTCGAAAAATATACCTCGTCCTTAAAAACAACACTTTGTAAAATTGACTTAATTATTTATTTCTTCTAATAATATATTTCACAACACATTTTCAAAATAAACCCTGTTAAAAATAAATGTAATGTTAAAATACCCCGTTTTTAAAATCTCCCAAAATGCACAGATATGACATTCAGCGATACAATATTTCTTATTTGTTCTTCTTGATCGCTGCATTTTAACACTGACTCGATGTTAAAGTTCATGTTTTAATGACCAAGAGGTCCTTTTATGACTTTACCACAATACCAGTCTGACCTGGCTTAAGATCGTGGACCATAATTACTTCATAAAAATTAATGTGCCTCCAAAAGTCTTCGGCTATTTCACACGCTTTACCAGAAGTTCCCTTGATGTTCACACAACTTTGAGCACGCCAAACGCAGCGAGTCATGCAAATTACCTTAGTGTTCAACAGAATGGTTTCCCGCTACAGAAAGTCACACCTTACGCTCTGCTGTCACTGCCCCTTCGCCATGGCTGCAGGTGGTGATGCTCGCTCGATCCTCGTTGACGCCGCCGAGTGGCTCCCCCACTCGGAACGGAGAAAGGTCATCTGCTTGGTCGCCCCGCTCAACTTGACGATAATGAGTAACGGCGGAATACCACAAATACTGTTCATTTCCAGAAAGTTCATCACTCGCGAAAAATCAGTTCTAAAATGAGAGTTAGTTCGCACAAAGTTCACAAACTGAGCCCAAACACTGATGGCGAGACCCGAACTCAGCAAACTCGTTATTCGCCGTATGACTAAAAACAAATAAGTGAGCATCTGATTAAAATCACTGAATCAGAAGCAACTTTAAAGGAGGTCGGCAAGACGTATTGCTTAACCTCGGAGATTTTCAGAGTGGGTATTATTTGATATCTCATCTCGTAACAAGTTCATAATAATCTCATGATCATGAACTCTAAAAATATCTAACTCAATCATCAAAGGTGAATGATTTCAATCCATCTCGAATGAGTGATCTCAAAAATCGTAGTACACGACCTCGTAATGAACCAGCGAGGAAGAACCGAAGAAGAACTCTGAAGAAGCCCCCTGTCCTCGTGGTGTCTGTCTTTTTGTTACCGTCTCCTCCGCCAATGCCCCAGAAACTTCGAAAATGTATCCACCCTTCTCTGACGTAACGATTTTTGGCGGCCAATGGCTATCAATTTTTACTCCACGTGGAGTATCCGTGATAGGCTTGTCATGAAGTGACGTAGGTCGGTTCTCAGCCAATGACCGTATTTGTTAATACTCCTGCTTTTCCTCCGTGCGTCTTCCCATCTGTTTATTCTCCTGGCACTTTCCATTCGTTGTAACCTTTTCTCACCACTTTGTTTAATTTAGACAAAACCTCATCCTCGGCGATCTGACGATGCCATTTTATTCTGACATGCCTGGTAAATTTCATCAACACCTCTTTCCACTATGAGTCTCGAAGCTTGGTTCGCGTGGTCGTTCCCTCACACCACCATTCTGTCGAAGATCGCTTGCTGACTCAAAATTCCTAAGTGAGTCCCCGTTCTACTTGAATATTGGTTACAAAAGGCCTATTCTTCCCTTCTTCTTAGTTCTGCGAATCAGAGTATCGTATCTTTCTCGAGGATTCTAACAAGATGTCTCCCCCTTCTTCCTATTTCATCTCGCGACATACTACCGTCTCGTCTCAAAGTGGCTAGGGCATGTACACATATATCATTACGTCCCCTATACCCAGAGACAATTATCGCAGTCGTCCCTCCGAACCGATGAAGTTAAAATTTCTCGTATCCTCTCCTCCCTTCAAGAATTGTTTATAAATGGCTTTCATTTTTCCACACACTCCAGTTTTCGAGGACAGTTAATTTTGCGTCTCTTCCACTTAAGAAATTACTATTTCTCCTGTCCCAAGCACAGGCCTACGAAATAACACTTAATATTTATTTTATTCTTAAACCTCGCCTGAACGCGTGCTCCTAACAAATATTGTTTCCCTCGTGTCATCCCTTATGGTTATTACTTTTGACACACCAGACCCCGTTTAATTTCCTGAAGCCAGCTTGCCACCTGCTCGCTTCTTTTTCGCAAGACAACCTCCATTTCCAAATTCTCTAAAATTCCGACAATATACGACTTTCATATTTCTTTTACGTGTTCAGAAATACTAAAACTAATTATTCTTCACAATATATATATATCACACCAAACAAGTAATTAAAATGATATACGTTTATAAATGAAATAGTTGTGGCATATTTACAATGAAACGATACCTGAATACATACATACTCAGTGATAAATAAAATTACAGTTTTGAGGTGATTCACATTGAAGAAATTCATAATGAAATATCGATAAAACTATTGTTGAACTTGGACAATTTTTTAAAAACTAAATGGTTGTAATTTGAGCTGCTACTCACACGGAGTCTTGTAAGAATTGAGTTCAAATTATCTTTCACTCCCTCTGTCGCTCCAATTATAACCACCGTAACCTCATCTATCACAATCGCGAGAAAAACCCACCACTATACGATTTTCAACGTGTTAACAGGATTCAAAGTACTACACCTTTATGTACCTTTACAGTGTATGTCTAGGATTCGTAAAAAACATATAGCGTGCGATGCTATATAATGTACGGTTAAGCATAGTATGGCTCATAGAGTCTGTATGACTAGAAAGCAAAATAAAAATAAATCACTTGCAGTAGTTATACTTATTTTATTTTGTTGAGAATGATATATTTGAAAGTCAGTGCTACACATATATGCCATTTAGGTGATTTTGTACGTGGTAAAAACGATATTTGATAAAAAAATATCAGTTAGTTATTGCGAAATTGCTGTAAATCATTGCAAGTTCTTGAAGCAAGCAACGCTCTGAATCGGAATTGTGACAATTAGGTGTGTTGAAGTGTCACACAGAAGTTTGAAGCCCCATTATAAAGCTGCTTTTTTGTTGCTTACCTCTAAAATTGAAACCGTGCAAGCTGAGTTGATTCTCAGAACCTCCTATGACCTTGTTGTCCGGTACAAAACTGAAAAATATGTTGCTGTCACCCATGAGATATTGGTGCATTGTGCTGAGTACGACCTTGAGTGATACTGATGAATATTTTATTTTCTAGTTGTGAGGGCCATGTTATACGAGCGCTAATTACGTCGCGCAGATACCGCGGAAAATAGGGTTAAATGACGGTTCGTCTGCGTTGATAACGGTTCGTCAGTGCGAACAGCGTTTTTGGAAAGCATTTGTCGTCGTGTCCTTCCCCAAGATGGACACTATTAAATTGGGTTGTGCATGTTTCCTACACATTTTGGAACAATTTGAAAAGTGAGAGCGGAGGATGGTTTCCAGAAGACGGTCAAGTGCACATCCTGTGCTATATTCTCGTTTGTCGACAGGACAGTTCAATTTGTTTAAACAACACCGGATGTATGAAGATAGTTTCTTCTGTAATTAAGGAATGTTTGTTACTACCATTACTATTTCAAGATTTTTTAACGTGACATATCTTTAAAAAACTGAATTCAATCCACCTGTGTTGTCTGCTTGAAGATTCATCTTCTTGGTCTCTTTCCGCAGGGGTCATTTTGCCTCAGTTTTCGTACATTATCTCGCCAACCTCGTTCCAACACTTCTTCTTCTACGGTCTGTTGCTCCACTCACTATGAAGAGTTGGCCGTTCTTCAACACCATAAGTAAACTTTTCAGTGTTATACATGACGAATCCACGCTGCAGCGTGCTCTACGAATAACGCTACCTACGCTCACAGTCATGTTACTTTGCCTCGAGAAAATTTGACTTTATAAAAACATGAACAGAAACGCACAATGTTTATTAGTTCATTGGATATTAGTCACAGTAAATTACTTTATTGTCCTTAACGTGGTCATAGACAGTTTATATCAGCTCTCTTGACAATAAATTCTGTATTGCCAATCTAACTGACTTGATGTTGGTACAGATCTTGTGCTCAAAGTAGCCAACGCAGATAGAGTTCGTATAATTTGCTCTACAATAGTGCAATTGCCCTGATGGACTGACGCTACTACGACATGAATCACGCGACATTAGCGCTCGCATAACACGGCCCTAAATAAATTTTCTCCGAATTGTTAATACTTTTTCTAACTGTCCAACTTTCACATTCGTTCTCAAACTGTACTTTTCACATACTGTAACTTTGTGCGTTTTCTAACAATTTGAACTTCGTATTCATTCACTTATGTGACACTCATAATGACATTCTTGCGACTCAGTATATCGTCTGAATTCGAATCTCTCGCAAAAATGACTGGTCAGAACCCATATAGAGGCACTTGCATCGACTTGCTGGAGACTCCAAAGTAATGTAGTGCAGGAGTACCCGCAGATTGAAGCTATCCTTAATTCAAATTATGGTAACTATAATAAAAATAAATTTTATTTATTCTTAATTGAAGAATAGTTTCAGTTTTATCGCGAATTCCCCCTGCTCCATCTCCTGTTTGCGTGCAGAATTCATTAATTGAAGAGGTTTTTTATTTTCTGTGAATTTCCAAGGTTTTTTCCTTCTTTTACTGGAAAATAAATGGAATGAATGGAGTTAATTGTACTTGTTATACAATATTGTGGTACTGTCACTCAATCACTTGAATATATTTTTTTTAAAACGTAACCTGATATATTCTTCTTTATTGTTTCCAAAAGGCCACCAACACTTCGTATTGTTGTCTAAAGCCCAACAGTTGTCAAAACTGTAATATTCCCCTTACTAACTCAGTCAGAAACAAGAATTGATTCAAAAACTTCTCTTTTCCTCAGGCTTAAAAAGTTACGTCTTGGATTTAAAGACATATGTTATCAAATTTGTTAAAAAATATGTCTCGAGTAGTAGATACATAACCTTGGGGTAGCGAGTAGAGACCCTCAGTCGAGGCAGCTCTCCTTCAGGGAGAGGCGATCCTGCCCACGCGAGTTCCAGAACACACTGACCCGGTGTGTAGCATCTGGTAAAGGGTCCCAGCTCAGGGTTACGAGTGAAAACCTCAACGGCATCTGCGGCGGGGGAGGTGGGCTTGGGATCGTAGGTGGCGGAAGGGGCAAATCTGCAGCGTCTGTACTCCAGTGGAGCGTCTGCAAAATGCGTCTGATCCCAGTGGGACGGCCTGTAATTCACGCTACCGACAATACGGTAGCACAACTCATAACTTCATCTACCATCAATCATATCTCACTGGATCACATCCAGAGTTGTAACTCGGGACCTAGTCCCACCGCAGATGACCCCTTGACAGTCAACCATGGAAAGTCTTTTAAGGAATACTCCACCGGCTGAAACAAGAGTTCAGAGAAGGCAGCATTCGGATACGGTGGGCTGCCACTTAGAAGATACAATGCGGTACTCAAACACACACGCAGACATAAAACCTTCAAAATCAAGAATCAAACCGAAGCAAGTAACTTACTTTGCGACACATAATGTAAACTCACTCATGCAGACTGGTAAGCAAAAAGTGATAACCGACCTAATGGATCAACACAAAATTTTCATCATGGGACTGCAGGAAATAAGAAACACAGACCAGGACCCCATGGAATCTCAAAAATACAGACTCTACAAAGGCATACCGGGGAAGAGAGTGATAAAAAATGTCCCTCAGTTTGGAACTGGCTTTCTGGTCAGTCTTAAAATAATAAACTCTGTACAAGATTTTAAGTTGCAATCCTTCAGAATCTCAACACTCACTCTAAAGGCATCTAATAAAATCTACACCATAATAAATGCTCATGTTCCGACTAATAATAAAAACAACTCTTCAAAAGACCGTAAAGAAACAGAAAAATTTTGGGACCTACTAGACCAGACCATTAACAGCATTCCCAAACACCACGTAAAGCTATTATTTTAACGCCCAACTAGACAGAGAAAGAAGATACCGTTACATCATCGGAAAAAAACCTACCAATAATAGAACCAACAAAAATGGACAGAGTCTCATTGACCTCTTCCGAAACCATAGTCTTATCTCAAAATCTACATATTTCAAGAGAAAACCTAAAAAACTGAAAACATGGAAACACCCTTACTATACAAAAGGAGAATGGCAACTGGATCATATCTTCATGAACAAACACCACCACAAAGAGATCTACAATGTCAAAGTCCTCCGAGGAGAAGACACTGGGTCGGATCTCTACGTAGTAAAAATTAAAATTAAATTAACTCCTCAAAAGAAACAATAAAACCAAACCCCTAAACCTAAAATAAAAATGGACCCTACCCAACTAATCAATAATGAAAATTCCCAAAAAGTCACCGAAAAAATAAAAATTACTGATAAACTTGAAGACCTAGTCAACAACCTTAAATTGCAGAAGAATTGGCCCCAATGAAACCCCGTAAAAGCATCAGTGTGATGAAACAGTGGAGAAAAGATACCAAGCATGGCTATTAAATCAGTCCCAAAAATCAGAAATTTCCTTCCAAAATATAATGAAACAAAGAAAAGAAACGACCCAAACCTTGAGGAGAATAAACAGGCAACGTCATAAGGATATATTGAAATTAATAGAAGAAGAATTTCACAGAACACAATCGAGAGATTATTACGAAACCTTTAAAAAGCAACTCCAAAAACATGAAGCCCTAACCATACTAATGAAAGATGAAAATGGTAACCTGGCCCTTAACAATGAAGACAATGCAAAAATCCTGACTAAATACTTTAATGAACTCCTGAATTGCAAGGAACCGACATCAACACCCCGATAAAAACACCACCTGAAAACATCAATCCCCCCACAATAAAAGAAGTTTATCAAGCACTGGATGAGATGAAAAATTACAAAGCGTCAGGAGAGGATCAGACCTTTGTAGAGACCTGGAAATATGCTGGAAGATCTGCAAAAATAACCCTTCATCAACAGCTTGTCAACATCTGGATTAAAGAAAAACTACCAGAACAATGGACAACAGCCATCATCCACTCACTCCATAAAAAGGCAGACAAAACAGACCCTAACAACTACAGGGGAATCTCACTCCTAGATATAACATATTATTTTTCGAATCATCCTTAACAGAATCAGGTTGCAACTGGAGAAAGAACTAGGAGAATACCAGGGAGGTTTCAGACCCTGGAGGAGCTGTCCTAATCAGATCACGAGTCTCAAGCTGATAATGGACTACAACAGGAAGAGGAACAGAGATATGGTGATAACAATTATAGACTTTTAAAAAGTGTATGACTGTATCAACAGGGAGTATCTGCTAAACATTTTACGACACCTTGGACTGCACCCCAAATTAATAAACATGATAAAACTAACCCTCACAAACATCAAGTCAAAAGTGAAGTTCAGGGGTGAATTGTCAGAACCATTTGATATCAAAACAGGACTACGCCAGGGTGATGGACTCTGACCACTACTGTTCAACTGTGCTCTGGAAATAGTAATGAGGGAGTGGTTTAAGAAATGCCCCCTAAAAATTAAAATAGGCAGAGAAATAAAAACAAATTACCTTGGTTTTGCCGATGATTTGGCATTACTAGCAAATGACATAGATGAAGCAAAAACACAGAAATCAGAACTTCAAAACATTGCAAATAAAATTGGCCTCAAAATATCATTTGAAAAAAATAATAATGCCCCCAAAACCAACATCATTAAACGAAATAAACATAGATGGTAATTGAGTCAAAATTGTAAGCCAATTCAAATACATCGGAGAGAATAACAAATAACCTAATGAAAAACCTTGAGTCCAAATAAGAACAAACAAACTAGCTAAAACACAAAAATTAACGTGGGACATCTACAGAAAAAAATGTCTATCCATAAATGCAAAAATTAAACATTACTCTACAGTTATAAAACCGGAAGCCACTTACGCAGCAGAAACACTCTTCCACCCGAACGGACAATCAAAAACTGATAAATTACAGAAGATCGAAAGAAGAATTGGAAGAATCTGCATCAACAAAAAATATCAGAAATAAGGAACTTATGTCAGAAAAGACGGACAGTGGTGGATATTGCCCAATAAAGTCGTGTACAAAGAATTAGAACCCATTACTGATACCATGCGTAAGAGGAGACTGGGTTTCTTTGGACACGTAATGAGAATGCAGGATTCGAGACTTCTGAAACAACTGGTACAGTACAATCTCAAGTCAAAAAATACCACAACAGGATGCAGGTGGATTAGAGAAGTCAGAGAGGATTTGAAGGAAATTGACTTTACACCAGAAGACACCATAGATAAGAATAAATTAAAAAACAAAATCAAGAAAATCCGCTTCACACTCACAAGAAACAAAGTCACAAACCGAATATTTTCAACACAAGAAAGAGCTCGAAGATCAGAGCATATGAAAAAGTATTGGGAGGACCGCAAGACCCAAACAGAGCCTTCAAATAAGACTAGATAATGGACAGACTCAAGTGATCCTATGAGGTCAAAAAAGAGAAGAAGCAGATACATAACGCGATCTTTATATTCAAAATACGTCAGCAACTCATCAACTTTTTATATAAACATTCTACCGCATTTTTCGGTTTAGCAAGCTAAGTCAATTCCAGTCTTATGATTATTATGACACCACGGTAAACAGAAAAAAAGTTAGTATGTAGGTATTGCTCACTTCATTAGTGGCGCATGGCGAATGAGACGTCACTCAATCGCCTCTTTTTACAGATATTTTTAGCATTTTAAGCAAATAAGGAAGCATTTTTATTTCGTATAATAATTTTCCGTTAATATGCCTGCATTTATGTTAACATTGCAATGTTCCCAAAATATTTTACATTTCATTTTACGAATTTGAGTGACAATACACTTTTCTGGCTAATCAGTGAAGCAGTACCGTATGTTTTCGTTTTGCACACGATTTACTCTACTAATGTAACTTTTATTCTATGAAATTCTCAGGAATTTAGAAAATATCCCCTTATTTGTACGTTCATCATTGCTTACATCCTATAATTTAATTATTTATAACACATTTTTATGTCAAAATAACGAATATATGTCATTAGCTTGACACCGTGAGACACACATCCGTCGACTTGAATCTCAAATCGTTTTTTCAATTTTATATTTTTTCCCTTTCAGTAACATCATGAGCCCTGCCATGATTACTAAGTCCGACTCTCTCATGATTTGGAATTCTTGAGCTTTTTGCGTTACACTTTATCTGCTGTAATCAAAACGTTGTCGGGGCATTTAAGAGGTTCAGCTTATCCAATTTATTTTTTGTAACTAATAAACTAATACATTTGTCTCAAGTGCCACTTTTGCTGACTCCATGAAATTTAATATTGTGTGATATTTAACCTAAATTCTCCGCCAGGTACATGCGTGTTCATGGGCGTGTACGTGATAAGGCTGTGAATGTGTGTATGATGAACAATCGAAAGATGAGAAAATCGCGAATGAAAAGTTAACGAATAAGATTATTCGTTAAAACACCGATAAATTTTAATGAAATCGATAATATTCACGTGAATTAATGAAATCGCAGTAATTCGATTACATTTAAATTCACGATTAAAAATATTCGTTATGAAAGGAATTGCATTAAACGTAAGGTTTATTGGAAATAGCTCAGATTTTTCGTAAATGACGAATGTGATGTCCACACTACTATTATTGTCGCCCTCTGTTATGTGAGTGGATTTGGAGTAGAAAGTTTATATTTCTGGTGGCTATTAAATGTAATAGTGTTTTTTTAATTAGTAATGTGTTTTTGTTTTTCCTATTTACCAAGGTTCCAAAAACTAACTTTCCATGTTTACCTCTTTGTAGTAATTTAATTAGTAATTAATTTTTAATTTTTCGTCATTTACTTTTTGACAAATTTTTTTTATTAAATTAAATGATTTTTAATTTTTTATCATTAACTTTCCCAAGTATGACTCATTAAATAAAAAGTTATACCGAAAGGGACTTTTCAACATCGTCTCAAAATATTAGCGACGATGACACACTGGAAGGTACTGGAAAAAAAATTACGGAAAACCGATTAATTTAGCATGACGATGAGCCATTTCTCTAGAACACGTTATCCTTCAAGTAAGCCACGAAGGCAAGTCACGTGGCTTAGCTCTGTTCGTCCCGTCGCCAAGTATTTTCACCATTCAAAGAAAGGAAGCCAATGAAAACAAACGATTCTGTTTCCCTCGTATTCTAGAAAAATTTCAGTATTACATTTTAACTAAACCAGCGCTTCTTTCGCCAAATTAACTAATTCATTGTACGCTTCTGTACCGTGGCCTGTGCTGTGTTTGGTTTCACTTCTTAATTCATAGTTTTTCTGAGTTTACTTCAATATTTATTCTTCACAACTACTCGGTAAGTGGTTAAAAATATTGTAGCATAGGTTTTCGTAGATTTTTTTAGAATTCTAAGCCGAGATTTAGTTTGAAAACCGGTTATAACACTAGACTAGATTCTTGTATATTTAAACTCTACGCTTGATTTTTATCCTACATGATTCACTAACAGAGCTGCACCCCTGCGGCATCTGATCTTGCTAGCAAAATTTGACATGAAGAAAAAGGTTGTTTGGAAAAAAATTGTCTATTTAAGTTGAATCACCTTCATTTTACTGTAACTCATTTCAGTGTCCTCACGTCAGACGTCTTACATCTGCCGATACCATTTTAAAGACATCTTGAAAGAAAGATTACATATATATTTATGAAGAAAGCAAACACAAAATAATCAATGTTAAATCTATAAATTTCATTCGAGTTGACTTACTTTATATTATCAACACGCCTATTATCTAATTTTAGTGACGAAGAAAGGAAATAAACAAAATGCGCTCTACTGTGTGAAGCTATAGTTTGTTGGAGCATAATTCTCTCGCGTTTTTTCTTCTGTTCATTAAACACATAAGATACATTTGAGGGACGTTTATCATCAACAATATATATCCCGGCTCAATCTATAACAGTCTGCCAATGCTAAAAATAGTTTTTATATTCACAATCTGTAGAATCCTTGTGGTGTTTAATTAAATCAGTCGTCAATATTAACGTATAAAATATCATCAAATTCTTCATATTTTTTGCAAAAGCACCGTTCAGAACCGAAGAATAATAGAACCTATTTTGTATAGAATTGTATAAATATGACCAATTATTAGTGCGTAGATGTTTAAATACTATTTGAAGCGTCATTTTGTTTTTGTACTTTCACATTAAAACACTTCCAGTTTCATTTAGTCTAAAGTTTTCTATACGTTTATTATTTCCAATTGAAGAACAAAATAATTTGAAAAGCGGAAAGTTATCAAATACATTTTTTTAGACTGAAAAGGTCGTTTAAGTAAATAACTTCAAAATAAAGTAAGGGAAATTGTAATTTTTAGGAGTGTTAATAGATAATAAAACAAAACCTTAGCAAAATGTGTTTTGTATTCCTTACCCTTTCTTATGTAGTATTTTCACTGTACCTTTCATTGTCTATGTGTCACTGACATTATAATAGAAAAATATTTGTAACCTTGTTGTGCAGACAATTCTGCTTAAATACTTGCACATGATAATAATAATAAATTTATTGTCAAAAAACAGTACAAACTGCGTACGACCACGTGGAGGGAAAAAAACTAATTTACTCTCCGGAAGCAAGCAAGGGACCATCCCATCAATTCCGATCAAGGGCCCTAAGACAGATGATGAGGTTCGAAGGACCAAAATGTTAAGATAAATTAGAGAATGAAAAGGATAGATGAGGCGTGGATTATCACTGGTTGCCAACAAACAATTTAATAACATGAAATATGAAAAAATAATGGTGATACAAAACTGAAATCCACTGGGATGAGACGAGATGAGATGACCAAGCTTCCTCGACGGTGTCGACGTTGATTTGAAGACCGATTATCACGTGACGATTCAACGGCGTGTCGCTGCCTTCTCGAGATGATCTTCAAGTTGAGAAATAATTCCTCCAACTGTCTCCTGGCACAGACTGAAGGAGAAGTCGCCGGCTAACTTGCGGAATGATGAGAGTACTACATCAGAAGTGATGTTGACTCCCCTGACGAGGTTTTAAGAGAGTATGATCGCTCACGTTCTGGCTCTCCCTTTTAGAGGCTCGGGATGTCTGCCCGATCGATCGATCGATCGATCGCGTGACATCACAGCTTAACCATCTATCGATTGCTTATCCGGATGAATGGCGTGAATATTACGTAATGTTACGCAGGTTTTTGTAAATTGTTTCGGCGAGGAAGTGCAGTCTCGTGGTTTCCATTATAATTAAGAAATGAGTTTGTAATTAATAAAGCCAGGCATACTACGTCCAACCATTTCATCAAACACGAAAATCAAACTCAAAGGCGTAAATTTAAAATGGACCTATGAGGTTTGAAGAAATTGTTTACAGAAGCTTAACAATTAAGATATGTTACTCATTGTGCACAAATAGTATAAAGTTCATAGATGATTCACTTGTCTAATGACATAACATTAAAAAACGTCTGAACACTTGTATAAGGGTAAAAACTAAAAAATGAAATTTTAGAGACTCTTAAAAAGTTAATCTTTAACTATTTAAAAAGCCATCAAAATTCGACTATATATAGGTTAAGGAGTTTCGGGTTCAGAGTAGTATATTTAGCTGATGTCACGGTATGCAATGCAACGCAACGCTTGTGACAGAAATCGGCAAAAGTTCACTACAGAAAACTTTCCGAACTCTGACGGAGAGGGTCGACGTTGCTGATCGTTCTCCAAAAATAAAGTAGGGGGTGAACGCCGAAAATTGACCAAATTCTCGATTTTATTTTCTTCAGTACCTTCTAGTAGATGAGAACAACTGATAATATATATTTGACAGGACCAGAAATAATAAATACAGAACAACGGTGTAAATGTTTTCAGGAATACGTAGCCGGTATAAACAGAATAAAAACAAGACTATAAAGCTAGAGGTAGAGAATAGGCTCACCTCCCCTTGGTGGGGTCGGGCACTATTTGTTGGTAAAGTGGTAGAGTCGTGTCCAACAGAGAACATGTAGAGATGAGAAATGATCAAACGTGACAAAAAGTAGAGATGCATTGAAGAAAGAGAAACAAACATCTATACCGAATGTGTCGCGGAATGTCTTAGGATGGGAACGCGACGGGGAAGAAAATAAATGAAAAGAAAGTGCATTCCAGTGTGCCATGATCGCGAATATTTTGATAGGATATGCTAAATGTCAGTATTAAAAATATTAGGACCACTTTCTATTTCCCCTTGTTGAATTCTTTTTAGAAAGAATGCAAAATAAACGTAACATACTAGTTTCAATTGTATCTTACCACACTCAGTTATGTATTTCTCAGTGGATTAAAACTATATCAGGGAAACATCACGAAAAACGTCTTGAAGCTGAGAATGTTACCCTAAATATCTCGTATACGTACTTCTCCATTACGAAAATATCCTAGTACAATACTTATTATGCTTTGTCCATGTAATTTGATTTGTATTTGATTTTTTGCAGGCACAACTGCAATGGCCTACAGGACTCTCGCTGAGTCCTTTGGATGGTAGTCTGCATTTTATTGATGACAGGCTTGTGCTTAAATTAACCGATGATCTCAAAGTGAAAGTGGTTGCTGGAACGCCTCTCCATTGCCATGCAAGTTCAACAGATAACCATCAACATCCAAAATCGACCACTAATCATGGAAGTGAAAATTCACCTTCTGAAGAGAGTGAAAGAGTATGTGTTACATAATCAATAGTATTACGATGTTAATTTCTTTTAGAGTTACAATTTTGTTGACACATTTTTTATCTTGTGTCACGAAAATTTACTATAGCAATTGTTCATTTTCGTAACTGTTTTAGGTGGAAATCGAAGAAAGTGCTAAAGCGACAAGAACGGTTTTAGGCTCTGTATTGGCGCTTGCGTTTAGTCCAGCAGGAGACTTGTTTATCGCTGAAAGTGACTCTCGGAAGGTGAATTCCATTCGTGTGGTAGACTCCGCCGGGAGAATATCAGATTTTGCCGGGAGACAACAAGGAAAACTTTCACGGTAGGAATTTGTCTAGAATTGCATTTTTTGTCTCTTGGTTTTTGCTGAGGAATAAGACAAGGAAGAATAAGCTGAAGGTTGGAAGGAGAGCTAGAGAATTTTGCCTAGAAAAAGGATTCCTTGAGTTTGCGTTACATGTTGTAAATGACTCACTCTTTTACTTCAACCTTCCTGATTTAACGATTTTTATTTCTGAATATAGCATTTTTTTCAGACTTGTACCTTGTGATTGTAATAATTTCAATACATCGTCTTCGGGAATGTCAGGAATATGTCCATGTGCTTCAATTCTGGATGATGCCAATGCTGAACATAGTTCAAAAGAGACTATGCTGTCCTCAAATGCGCAATTTACTTCTATATCAGCCTTAGCTGTGTCCCCTGATGGCGTGTTGAATGTAGCTGACCAAGGGAGTCTTCATATTTTGGCTCTAGAACATTATTTACCAACACACGATGAAAATGGCGAATTCAGGTAAGATACAAAAATCTACCTCGAAAATCGAGTTAAGATTGAACATATATAAAATTATTGACTATTATTGACCTATAAAATTATTGACTATTATTGACCTATATACTTGCTTATTTCAGAATTCCATATCCTCCGACTCGGGAAATTTATGTATTCAATCGGTATGGTCAACACATTGTCACAAAAGACCTTACATCAGGAAAAACTCGTTATTCTTTCCTGTACAGTAAAAATACAAGTTTTGGAAAACTTTCCACAGTAACAGACAGTTCTGGGAACAAAATTCTGTTCTTAAGGGACTACAGTAATGTGGTAAGTTATTTCTTTAGTTGAAAAACATAGTGAGATCTCGATAAAAAGGACGGAATTTACGCTAAAGAAGAAAATAGATTTACATTGACACGATGTTCCTTGCAATGTCGTCTTTCCAATTAGGCTTGTACCTTTGTTTGAGATAAGAGAAATGTTGTTTCATATTAAATTCATCCATCAATAGAGTTTGAGAGATTTATTTGAAATATTTTGTATTTATTTAAAAGATTATGTATTTTATAACATAAAAAACTCACCAAATTTATTCCTAATATCTTAGTGCTTTTTGCTAATGTAATATCAGATGCTTTACGCTTCTGATAAACTGTTAGATGAAACACTTTATCCGACTTACATTGACGTAAATAAGTTTAATTAACAAAACCTTTGTTTGATAAATGCCAACCCAGTTAATTTTCATATTTTTCTTTGACTTTCAGGTGAGCACAATTGAAAATACTCAGGATCACAAATCTGATTTAAAAATATCTGGAGTAGGATTTTTGGTGAAATTCTCCGAAGAAGGCAAAACTGAAATTGAATTGGAATATGATAGTGCTACTGGACTGCTGACGAGTCGCTCTGATTCTCGAGGAGGAGGGGTAAGTTCATTTACTTGAGTTTTGACATTCAATGCCCTGTCAGTCGGAGGTTCGGGGAAAAAAAATTTCTTGTCTAACATTACCATACCAAAATAGATTACATCATTTTATTGCAATGCTAGAAGTTTCTTTTGATTTCTCGACACATTATGTTTGTTTAGAAACAATTGTAGCGCATAATTGAAATATGATATGCACCCTAAATTGCGTCCGTTGAATAACAGAAACGTATTATTTTGAGCTTGATATGTCAGTACTGAATATACATCTTGTCATCCTCATCCGATGAAATTATGACAATTGTTTAAATACTGTTCTTAAATGCGTATCACATAAATATCGCCATGAAGCTAAGGAAGATACGGTGAGTGGTATTTGAAAACCGTACTAATTATTTCCGGAGAGGAAGAGAAGGAGTAGAGAAAGGCTACAGGAACAAATTTAACTGTAGCCTTCGAGAAGAATACTTTCCGCCCCAATGAGTGATACAATTAAACAACTATCATTTACGATTTTACCAATTAGCAATGAATGAATCGAAACATCACATTGTATAGACATCAAGAATTTGAGAGTACTAATTCCCTTAAAACATCGTACGTTCTTGACCTCTTGTTAATTTAACTACAATTTCATTGGATTAGGTCACAAATTCAAATCATTTAAAAATTCTTTTCGCATTTGCCGACGTTTATAATATCATCAGGGCTACAATAAATGTGTAGCAGCCACTACAGGCTACAATATAAGTGTAACATGAAAATGCACACCAAATATACAAAAATATATATTGCCAATACCAATTATCCAGTTTTTTTTCATTTGATGCGACCGACTTCGGTCTCCTTGTATGTATAGCAAATTCAACTCAAGGATCTCTCCTTTCACATTGGTTTCTCGTATATTTGCATTGTATCATGTACAGTGCACACCTTCAATGTCATAGAGACATTGCCCGTCCCTATCCACGTGGAGGCGTGTGCTGTCTATTGTCTGCTGTGGCATAGATGTCGTAACCCTCCTATTTTGCTCACATATTCTTCGAACTACTTATATTTCTTCTCAATATTTATGAATGTCTGTTTATCTGCAATATTTAGCATGTCCAATTTTTTGTATCCACGTATGTATCCCGCTCTCTCCACCGCATATAATGGGCACTCCCATAGTATGTGCTGTGGCATCTCCTCTTCCAAAGTACACTCACATTCGGCTGCTACATCTTTTCCGAAGCGACGGAAACGCGCTGCATAATCTCCATGTCCAGGTAAACATTCTAATACTACCCGACCAATTATCCAATTATCAACACTTGAAATTATAAAACATTGTAAACATAGATGGAATTAATCTTTAGTCTTCTATATATTTTTATAGTCAGTATATATTTTATATTGCGAATGTCTAGGGAGTCTTTCAACTTTATTTTGCCTTCCTTTCCTGAATGAATTATTTTGCTCTTCTATCCACCTAGCAGGGATGGCTTTCCTTTAGGATCCCTATCTAGGGTCACAAGATTTACTAGCAACGGAGAATAATCTCATGGATACTGAAGCAGATCAACCACTGCTTGGAGAAGGTCCATTTAGAAAAAAGTTTATTGACTCTACGATCACTGAGGAAAACAGATGAAGTAGTAGTGCAAAATGATACAAAAGAACCAAACCGCAGACAAGTTCAAAATGATCGGGAACATCTGAAGAATATATAACAAAAACTGAGTATGACACTGTATTACGAGGAAGAGACAGCTACATAAAATAAATAGAATTATTAAAACAAGAAATGAGTATGATGAGATAGAAATTGATCAATTAAATTTACTGAAACACGAAGTATTGAGCCCAAAACCTCATCAGACTGCGGCCTATTAAACTTACAAGGATGGGCAATTATCACGTCAATGAAATGTAATGAACCACTCAGAGTAATAAGAGAAACAAAAAAGGGAAGATGAACTGTTCACCGAATGAACCCAGTTCGCCGGATTTATCAAACTCAGCAGCATCTCCGAAACAATTTAGTGTTCAGAGACACCAACCAAAGATGAGTCATCGATCAGAAAAGGTTCACAAGCCTCCACCAATAACGATATAGAGATAAAACAGTACGAAATGCTGAACTAGAAAATACATAAAGAATAAAAGGTAATTTTACTGAACAATGGAGTGGTAAAATTAAATATCAACATAATTGATCATCACAGGTCAGCTGTTAACACCTGTAGAAAAAACTTAAGTGGTCTTCATTTGAAAATTAGCAGGATAGACCCATCAAGGTAGTTACAAAAACACTCCACAACCAGAGCATATTATTAAGAACTTGCAGAAAAGAAAATATAAAATACTGAACGCGACAAATTTATCGAAGTGGAAAACTAAGAAACTGCTTCCTGTGTTCATGCTGTCATTTGATAAAAGTTCAGTGCTATCTTGAAGATATTAATAAAATCAATCAAATAAACAGATAGTGTAAATAACCCCCTTAAGGAAATGAAAGCTTTTTCCTCAATGCAAAAATTGTCAGGCCTGAGATCACACACGGGCATATTTCCGCAAATATGCAATATGTGTCAAATGTGCCAATTGACATTTTACTTTATATTGTATTACACCTGAAAATGAACCCCCGAAGTGCCATAATTGTGAGAAACAACACCCAGCCAACTATAGGTGTGCTATAGTGAAGGAGTTGCAGAATCAAGGAAATAAAGTTACACAACATAAGAGGACACTGCCGTACAGATGTGAAGCATTGAATACAATTAATGATAGAACAAATAAACCAAGAAAAAGTTATGCTGAACGAAGGTAGTGTTCCCCAAGTTGAAAGGGAGAACAATCCCTAGGAGTAGTCTCGAAACAAAATATCCGAAAAAAGTTATAAAGCATGTGATGAAACAAATCTTACGCTACACCTTATATTAGAGAAATTGAATAAACTGGAACAAACAATTGCGACATTGTTGCATAAGATTGCAAACTTAGAAAAATAAAATAAAGGGGTTTCAAAGAAACAAAATGGCTAGAAATATAATAATATTGTGTTGGAATGACAATGATATTTCACACCATTCGCCTGGATTAGAGATAGCATTGAACAGTCATAGAATTGACATACGTCTTCTGCAACAAATTGTACGAGTCATTTATTAAAGTATGAGGTTTTAATACATATCACTCGATTCACCCAAGTAACATTGCTCGTTGTGGTAGTGTAGAGTTCGTCAGACAAGAAATTGCACATCGTGAAGATAACAAAATACAAAGTAATGTGCTCCAAAGGAAGTATTAAACTGAAGACTGCAATGGACTTGATAAAGATAACTGCTGTCTACTCCCCACCCCGTCACAAACTTAAAAAAGAAATTATCTGAAATTATTGAAAACCTATTCTGGCAAGTATATTTTGGGGGGAGATTTTAATTGGGTTTCGAAGATAACTACTTCTAAAAGAAAGGAACTGAAATGTACAATAGTTTTATAACTGCGACGTGCATTCCACGCGACGTCCTATATACAGGTTAACTGATCCCTACAAGATACTACATTTGATAGATTATTTTATTACTTAGAATCTATCTACAAATTTTATGATAATATAAGAAAAATTTGATCTCAATTTGAACCATTCACATGTTTTGTTTCACTTTCAGATCATGACATTAAGTACTAGTATCAGAAATGAACGAGGGGCAGGATTACAGAGTATATACACAAACTGAATGACATTTAGAAATAAATTGGATGAAACCATTTCTTTGCAAGTTTCATTAAAAACTATTGAAGAATTAAAAGATGAGACTTCAAACTTCATAACAAATGTACAAGCAGCTTAGAAAGCAACACCTCAACTTCTCAAGATAATCAAGGGTAATAATTACTCCAAGGAAATAAAAGAATTCATAGCAGAGAAAAGAAAAATAAGAAGAAAATGGCAGAAATCTCGATACCCAAAAATTAAATCAGAGTTAAATAATATAACACAAAAATTAAGCAGAATGACGCAATATATAAAACAATAAATAATTGAAAGATATCTCGAAGAGCTGACTAACGTAGCAAATATGGATTACTCGTTATGGAAAACCAAGAAAGCAAAACGACCCGTCAACCAGAGCCCACCTATCAGAAGAGAAAACACCTGGGTTAGGAGTAACCTTGAGAAGACTAATAAATTTGCTGATCACTTAAAAAATATTTTCACTTCTCATGAAGATAAATTGAGTGAAGAACTGTGTGATTTTATTCCAAGACAAATGAGCACCGTACCAGTTATAACTTCAAAGCAAACCATACGAGAAATTAAAAATCTTAAGTCCAACAAAACCCCGGGATTTGATGACACGTGAAGTGTTAAAAAAGCTACCCGGGAAAGCCATTAATTTTGACATACTTGAACAATACAATACTGCTATTACAACATGTTCCTAATCTTTGGAAAGAAGCAGAAATAATAATGGTATTAAAACATGGTAAATGAATGTTCCTATAGGCTGATTTCTATCTTGCTACTTATATCTTAGCTGTATGAAAAACATTACCAGAAAGAACGAAGAAATACACAATATGAAAATAAAAGACTGGTAAATTAAAAATGAGTTTCAATGGTTTTGGATGCAAATCTGTTGAATTTTATTTTTAAATGCGAGTTTAAAACAATTTTGAACCACGCGAATTTTTTAAATTTAAGGACAATTTTCATTCGAAATATTGTGAAGTGTGCTGTCGTACAATTTCTTACAATTTTAAATATTCTGCCACAAGTAACTAGAGGTTTATAATGTGAATCCGAAGAGTTTGGTTCCAACGTATATCTAAAGTACACCCAGTATTCGAATTTCGTTACGACACGGACTTTTTTTGTTTTGGGCTCGATGCGTGTGTAAACTGAACCTAGTTGAGAGCACCATTCCATTTCAAATTGAAACGAGACCTCATTCAGATTTTCGTTTCAATGCAGGATTGAAACAGCACTGCGTTCGGTTTTGTTTCAATGCGGATAGAAACGCGAGTGCGTTGAGAGTTTCGTTTATATACGGTTTGAAACTAAATAAGAATGAGAATAATATTTCCATTCTTGGATCTTGGGGATGATATTTTGTGGATTAGACCTAATGAGATAAATAATCATATACACCATCCATTAGCTCTATCCCTGCCGTGAGCGATATTTTAGCATAACATGCATTTTTTGTTTGTTTGTTATAGACGTTAACTTTCTGGCGTATAAAAGTTGTTACCTGAAAAATAGTTTTCGGAAAGCTGTCTTAACTGCCAAGTACCGTCGCATATTTTTACATCCATGAGATCATGTTGCTTTACCCTTCATAGTTTCACTTTTAGAAGATAAATTGCTGCTCCAATGCTTTTATAAGTTTTATGTACTATTCCTTTGAAGGGGGGAGAAACGTACATGTACCGATACGAATCCAATGGCCGGCTGACGGATGTAATCCTGTCGACTGGCGAGACCGTCAGTCTTGCATCGCACCTCACCCCCGACGATGGGCTAGCTGTGGAAGTGTCAGCCGCCGTGCAGGCCCTTTCAGCGATGGACGCGCAGGCCACTGGCGGGCGCCCACACTCTGTCTCACTCAAGATGGAGGGCCGCGGCGCCAAGAGGCTCGTCGTGAAGGAAGGTGCGTGGGACTGGTCCAATTTACCTCACCGCTTAAGATATGTTCTTCTACTATACCATACATTGTGCCAAAAAAGGTTCCTTCCCGAAAAACCGAATAGGCCTTAATTTAATTAGAAACTTTTTCAAATACATAACACAAGTTTCCAAGATGCATTGAGAAATGGTTCGTATACAGTCATTCTTTTAGACGTAGAATAAATGAAGTGATTAAAATATAATTTTATGTTATTATCAAAGTTATTCTGCACGATGGTACAAGTTTCACGTATTAGTACGACATCATGAACTTCCGGTGTTCCCCATTCGTTAAAAGAAGTGGTTCATTCTTTTCATAATCGGCCAAAAAAAGTCGACCATCACAGAAATTGCTTAAAACTTGTATATGAGTTCATTTTTGTCAAAAACTAAGATTAAGCTCTTTTTTTCATAATTTGATCATTATTTCACATTGAACTACATCGAGTCTGCTTTATGTGAAAGTTAAGTCTATGTGTGAAATAATAAAAAATATATACTTACACCAATCATTACACTTATTTATCCGTAATACTTTAAAAGCTAAGAGTTCTGACACAATAAAATGTCCTTGGACGAACAAAATTGAGGTATTTCATGACCTGACACAATAGGTCATGAAATACCTCAATTTTGTTCGTCCAAGGACATTTTAAAGTCAAAACATAAAAAATGCTACGTTTTTTCAAAATTCAATTCCCAAAATTCAGCATCATCAATTTTCAATTTTTTTTGCTAAATTCCTCCTAAAATCATAAATTGTTGTCGGTTAACATTTTTATTTACAAACTTATAAAATAATGTTTAATGAAATTATTAATTTTGTTTCAAATACTTTTAGGGGAAAAAAATTCATCAAGGCGAACAGATCCCTAGCTCTGTGCGTGGTAAACGAGCACGCTACCCTACTGCTACTTTGATAAGAATGGTTAAATGATTAATATTTACATTGCGGTGCAAACTTTGAGACCTTTTTTCTCAGAATTGGATGGCTATGGTGTTTTCTTACTTTGATAATCGATGGCCCTTAGGAGGTACTACAATCCTACGAAGTTCTACCACGAAGTAAATTTCCCCATTCGCGACCTCCCCTTGTTAGTTTAAATGACTGAATCTTTGGTAATTATAAATTACAATCTCTAACATTTTAATTGACAGTAGTTATTGATTTTAAGAGTATTTTAGCAACAAATTTCGAAAATCAATGATGCTGCATTTTGGGAATTGAATTCTGAAGAAAAAAGTACCTTTTTATATTTTCACTTTAAAATGTCCTTGGATGAACAAAGGTGAGTTATTTTATGGCCTCACACAATTGAGTCGACCCATATCTTTAAAATGATAACAAATATGTAAATGTAATGATCGGATTAAGTATAGATTTTTTATTATTTCGCGGTCACAGTGCGCCTAGACCTAACTTTCGCTTAAACTCGGTGTAATTTAAATTGAAATAATGAAAAAATAATGAAATATATGAGCTCGATCTTAGCTTTTGATGGAAATGAAACGCAAGTTATTAGCCAATTATGAGATGGTCGATTTTTTGGGGCCAATTATGAAAAGAATGACCCGGGTTATTTTTCCGAAAAAGAGAAGGTAATTGAGTTTTATCTCAATTGAAAATTAAACTTGTATGTTGAACATTTTTTCTTGAAAATGTTGAGCGGCACAGAGGTATATCGACACATTTAATGTAACATATTCAGATATTTCTGAAAATGAAATGTGGTTTCCTTCATATAAAAAGAGTGTGCTTCGTAGATCGCGAGTACCTCCTTGGATGTGAACTTCGATTGTGAACTACTTCGGATGTGTTAATTCTCAAAATCCAAGGAGGGGAGAACTTGAGAAGGAAATATTGCATTATCTACGACCAGGTGAATATTGTGACAGACCGGGACACGAACCCAGGACCTCGTGCTATGACCGTCGGTGTGCTTCCAGTGCGTCCGGTTTCGAGTCCCGGTTCGTCGCATTTTCACCTGGCCGTAAATAATGCTTTTTTGAATATGTTTCGTCAGGAACTGTCCAACAATAGGACTATGTACCAGATTGCAACTAATATGCTTCTCAAGTTTCCTTTTGACCCACAACTAATTTCTTGACGAAGTTTGAAAACATATTGGGTAAAAGCATGTACGCTACTACTTGTAACATCGTGAGACTTTGAATACTGACGTAATTGGAAGAGATCAAAACTAACGTCGATAAATTTTGTCATTTTATTCTTTCGGCAGTACATTATTTATAAGCCGAAAGCAAAAGAACCCCTCCTTCATGGATGCTCGGTGATTACATATGTTGAGCGAGTCGCAATTTGTTGACCTGAAAATGTAATATGTTCTTGTATGGTGGATGCAGGTGTGGCAGTCAGTGAGGCGCTGTCTTTCGCTAACGGCTCGTTCGCCGTCCGCTGGGCGCACGGAGGCGCACTGCACGCCGCCGCGTTGGCACGCCACCCGCTGCTGGAGCTGTCGTTGCCGGTGGAAGCGCAGATGCTTCCTATGTGGAGCCAGCAGACGATGGTCCTTGGTGATGGGCTGGTGAACGCTATGCAATGGAGTTACACACTGGTGGGCGAAGTGGGCGCGCGCGAGCAGACTCTGCAGCGAGAGCTATGGGTAAGCAGTCGCTGGAGCATGCGGTTGGCTATATTAAGAACGAATGTTCATGTTCACCTATTATTTTATAGTTGAACTAGTTATCCACCGAAAATATACGTGTATTGTATTTGCTGTAACTCGAAGCACATTTTAACTTAAATGATTTGTGTGAGTAAAAGGTGCAGACTGCGAATTTAGGGGCGGTGGTTCGTTATTCAATTCGACGACACCGCCTCGCTTTTCTTTCATTACGAAGCGTTCCGGTATAAAATGCTGTTCCTCTAGGATTTATGTTTTGTGGTTGCAATTGAAGTGTTTATTGGTAGATACATAAAATGATTATTTGTACCTGTCCTTGATGTTTAGATGAGTGTGTCCCAGCTCTGCAACAAAATCAATTTGAAGAAGAAACTAGAATACTGCACTGATACTATAGATTTAAGTCCACTCATCATTCATTTGAATACCTTGACATACATCAGTAAAAGATCATAATTGTTTACAGGTTAACAATTCTCGAGTATTGGGGATTGAATTTGACCAAGGAACAGGAAGAGAAACATTTTACGACAGAGACAGACAAGCTTTGCTGACAATAAATTTTGATAATGCAGGTCTTCCGCAGTCATGGACTCCTGCTAATGGTGGGCATGCCGTCAATATTTCATATGACAGGTAAATATTATCCCCTATCCAAGTTCTACTACCATTATATAATCAAAATAAATAAATAAATGATATTTGTTCATCATAAGGTCATAAATCTTAAATTATTTCTTTGTCTTGTTTATCCACTATCATGAATCATCATTTACTTTCTGAATTATATGCTTCTTGGTTATTCGATGAAGCTGAAAATCCAAAATTCAACTGCAATCGTTATTTTTAGATTTAATCGTGTCGATGGCTGGCAATGGGGAATTCAAAGTGAGAAATACAGTTATGATGATCACGGACTCTTGTCTGAAATAAGTTCCCCCCTGGATGGTTCCACGAAATTTGCTTACAATGAACTGAATATGGTGAGTATTATCTGATGCGGAATGTGTGATACTGTAATACTTTAACAAAATAAATATTTACTCCATGTTATGATGTGGTGTAATGCATCCTTTTTTGTGAACTTGATTATTTTTGTCATTTTTTGTTGTAACAAAATTTCTGTGATGAATGGAAAAACTAGTATGATAGATAATTAAGTTGTGTTTCTTTCTTGCTGGTTCATTGGCCTTGCATTGGTGCTATTGGCAGTTCAGCATCATTACATTATTTTCCAGCTCCTGCATATCACCCTCCCAAGCCAGAGGCGCTTCACACTGCAGTACGATGAGGATGGGGGACTACGCCATGTCATTCTTCCAAGCAACACAAGGCATTCCTTTTCCTGCCAGCCATCTCTTGGCTTTCTCAGAGTTACATACACCCCACCTGGAAGTCTGCGTTCATACATTCAACACTATTCCCATTCTGGTGCCCTTTTACAGACTGTTTTCCCAGGCGATGGAGCACGAGTCATCTATAGGTATCACAGCTCAGGACAGTTGGCTGAAGTGAGTAATAATTGTGATTTCTATGATCATTCTATATGGAAGAAATAAAGAAGTAATAATCATAAAGACAAATAAAAGTAAATGTTTGATTTAAATACTGTATTTGGGGATAAGTGACCAGGTTTCCATGTCATTTGAGATGAAAGTCTGGGATACCACTCCCATTCACTCAGCTTTTTCACTTGTATTTTCTCTTTTCTTTCATATCCTATGTAAGCACCTTAAAGTTTCTAATCAATGACAATTGTATCACTGTTACTAATCTCCATAGAATTTCTTAGCAAATGCAAAGTGAAAGAACAATATAAAGAAACTACAACTTTGCTATTATGTTCAATTCTGGAAATAATTGAGAACATCATAATGATTCAAACAACTGTTTTACATTTTATATTTTATTAATAATATGATGTTAAAAGTCATTTACAATTTAATGAAAGTTTCAAAGCATTAAACAGAGCTCTATCCCCATGAAAGATTTTGACTTTTTATTGAAGACTAGCATATTATCCTGACTTCGCCCAGGTCATAAGTTAAAATATATAAAGGAGAATTAATTAGTGTGAGTAAACAAATGCTTATTTTACTAAAGATGATGCTGTAACAAGAATGTTCTGCTTCTAATAATATGATAATAATGAACTGCTGTAATGCCCTAATATGATGTGATGTGTTTTCGGAGCGTCTCTGCACGAGAATATATCAGCTCGTCCCCACTCTGTCCATCAGAGGCTTGCTCACGTGCTTCGTTTTCAAAAACCATGTGACTATTTTAACCCAATAATATTAAAATCATACTCCATGTGAAGTCGTCGTTATTGGTTATTTTTAACATGACGAGTGCTTGTCCCTGGCCAATCGACAGGAAATTTCCACACTTCCACGGCGTCATCTTTTTCAACCCTTCTCTCTGTGATCCTAACCAGACGCTTTTTAATAATAATAGAATACTAAATTTAGGCAACTTTCGAAATTTTAAAATGTTACACCCATTTCTTTAACACATTCTTTCTCTACGGTTCGACAACGCTCGCCAAGCCGTCACTGGCCTTCTGATTTTTGTCAACTACCCCTTGACAATTCTAAAAGCTAAGGGTCCAGCTCACTCACAACCTCGCTCTCCCGGTCTGATATCTTTTGTCCTTTTAACTCACAAAAACCTCTACCTCTCTTCCTGCCCACAATCTGCGTCTTCCTTGCAGCTGCGTGTTAGAACCCAGATCTGTCACCAACATTGATCTCGTCTCTTTCAAAAAAATCGCGTGATTTTCCGTTTCTTCCCAGTTTCAATTCTGACGTTATTTATAATATTTAGCAATTTTCTACCTCCCTTCAGCTTCCGGCCAAAAATAGATGCGTAGAACGCAGACACTCTGCCCTTCGTTGAGTTTTTATGGTCCGTCCTTTGAACAAGGAAACACAAAACCCTGCGCCTTATGCAGCGGTTGGGTCCTTCCCCCTTCCACTACAGCACCGTAACGGAGGTCGCGGTACGATTCCGGTTACTTACGAAACATTCTCGCCTTTCATAACTTATTATTTTAATTAATATTCAAGAATTAATCGATTCTTACAATATGTATGGATTTTTTACTTGTAAGAGATTTTATAAGATAATACACTTACGCGGAAGATACGTACTTTATCGGCGTAGGTATATCAAAATTTGACTTGTTTACATAATTTATTGCCAAGGATGAAGTCTGTATCCTAAACGAGATTTGGAGAGAAAGTTGATTGAAAGGACAACGTGAAAGTCAATGTTGTTCGTTCATGTAAGAAATAGCTTGAAATGAAGTTGAGAAACACAACGAAACTTAATATGTAAAATAAATATCTTATTAACATTTGATATGTTGAATACAACATTGTAACAGCATTTGTGTTAGTTTGAACCAAAACAAATAGTTATGATAAACGATGCTAGTGTATTCCCTTGCACAATGAAAGTCAAAAATGTTCGTTCTGTTCTATTACCAAGAGGTGACGTCACCTTTACGGCGGATAACCGCAGTAAGGCGTTTAGGCATGGACGACACTGAACGGCTTAATGTGCCGTAGGAATTTTTCCCCATTCCTGTCGCAGATAATCCTGTACTTGTTGTATATTGTGGGGACGACGCTGGGCCATCTTCTAATTGGCAAATTGCCTACCCCGTTCGCTGCCATGCAACCCCACACCATCGCAGAACTTGGTTTAAGAACCGCACGCATGTAACAGGATTGACCGTTTGCTTCATCATTCTTCCTAATATTTCGGCCAATATTTCCATACGGAACCTGGAAAATGGAGATTTGGCCCACGCAACACGCCGACGTTTATTCGATGAAGTGTGAAATGGTTTACGTCTCGCTTTGTAGAATACGTAGATGCTTCAGAAATAGTCTTTCCAAAACTTTGTCTTGCCCATTTGACTAGATCTGCGACTGTCAAGTGCCTGTTTTTACGAATATGTCGAAGAAATAAGCGTGCTTCTCGATCCGTCAAAGTTAGCTTCCGACCTGGAGCCTTTCCCGGACAGCTATTTCCTGCTATAGTGAAGTTTTAGAATTGTGTCAAGCAGAACGTTCGGCTAATTTGGCGATGCAAAATACCATTTTGGTGCTGTTGTATGCTTTGATTGAGTACCGCAAGATCCGCAGCTCGTCCCGTTGCCATGCTTCCGCTTAACCCTGATAACTGTCTAGCGAAACCACCAGGTTGGAATCCTAGGCAGCGCGCTTCTCTCGGCGAGAGCGTGACAAGTTATTCAAGTCGTAAGTGACCCAAATAACAAGTATGAAGCAGGCACAGCAGGAGACCCGGAGCTGGGTGACCCCTCCGACTCCAGCTGATGACGGTGCCGGCGGCTGGGTAATCGTGGCCTCGGCCAAACGAAGGCAGTCAGCCCAAGGCTTAAAAGATCGCCCGCCCCCTCAGCGAGGGCTAGACAGTGGAGCCCCCTTGAGCAAGGGGCTGCCAAGAGCGGGTCAGAACAAAACGGATAGGGATGGTAGCTTAACGGGGAAACCCGGGGTCCACGCTGCCTCCACGAAGGCAAAGAAAGTCAAAAGGACTCAAATGAAGGCCTCAAAGAAGGCAAAGGGTAAAACCCCCCCAGGGCATGCGACTACGCAGTCAGTCCCTCGGCAGGTTTGCCCCACGCCAACCACGAGGTCACCGCCATATGGGATTGGCGAGATGAGCCCCAGCGACGCTCGAGCCATAGTGGAGGCGTGGGCCGCAGCTGAAAAACTAATTGAACTGGAGGGGACCCCCAAGCCTTCTCCGAACCCCAAGCGGGCAAAGGCTGGCAAAGGGAAATCCTCTCTCAACAGCACCTTGGNGGCCATCCGACTCCGGGCTCTCCTCCGAAGCCAGTGACGGCGAGGCACTTCTCGTAAGTGACTCAACGCCGCTGACGGTAGAGGAACCTAAGGAAGCACCCGTGATGACCGCCCACAAAAGGGGGAATGTTGATACAGGGGCAAAAGCCGACCTCGGTAAGCGGGTAACCGTCGAGGGTAGCACCCCGGCAAAGAGGGATGCACCGCAACCCCAACGGCAGGCAAGGGAGGACAGAGCTAAGCGACGAGCGGAACGCTGTGTCGAAACTGCTACTGAGAGTAGAGCCGACCCGGACGAAGGGCAAGTCCCCCCCGGCACGACCCCGAAGGGGACGAATCCAAACACGGAGCCGCGGCAGACGACCCCCAAGGCCGCTAAGGCGAAACAATCAGTCAGAGACACCGATTCTCTGGCCCCGAGCCACGATCGGCAGGAGCCTTCTACCCTTCCAAGTAGGGACTCCGTGTTGAGCAGCGTAGACCACCCGACTACTCCAAGCAGACCGAAAGTCTCAGCGCCAAGAAAGCCGGAAAGCGACAAAAGCGAGGAATGTCTTCCGCCTCTTCCTCCGAGGTGCGGGCGCACCCAGGAGGAGAGGACCATTTGGAAATGGTGGAATTTCACAATGGGACGATGTCGGCCTTGACGGGTGTCCTCCAAAGCATCAAGAAGGCCGTCTCTAAGAAGCAGATGCAGTGGCTTGAAGGCACGGTCTGCGACTTGGATGACGTGTTCTCCGCGATGTCTAGGAGGTACGCGGCTAAGATCGCGTCGACGGGAGACGTGGAGAAGATCACCGCATCACTAGTAGCGGACGTCTGCACCAAGGTACAGACGGCCGTGAAAAAGACGCTGGAGGAGATTCCCCGACCACAACCACNCGTGAAAAAGACGCTGGAGGAAATTCCCCGACCACAACCACAAACCTACGCAGACAGAGCAAAAGCTCCTAAGGTTACCGTGGAAGCTGCGAGGCCGATCAGCGGTGGTACTTCGATAGTAATTCACTCTAAGGGGTCGAATATCGGGTCAGCCGTGGAAACGAGGGCAGCGGTGGAGGCTGCTCTAAAATCCAAGAATCGGCGAGTAAACGTCATCAGGGTAAGACTGTTGCCGAGTAAGGGGATAGTGGTTACGGCCGCCACCCCTGTAGACGCCATAAGCATAAAAGAGGCGTTAAGTGGCAATGGTTCCGTTGGCGTTCGCGAGCAGCGAAAGCGGAAACCGAAGGTGACGCTGTTCGACGTGCCGGTAGGTGTGGGAGACGAGGAGCTGCTGGAAGACATCTTCCAGCAGAACTTCGCAGAAGAGGTCGACAACGACCACTTCAAGCGACATGTTCGGGTGGCTTTCCGAATGAGGTGTAGGAAAGACCATGGAGAAAGCGTCGCCAACAGGGTGGTAGAGGTACCCCCTGAAGTATTCCGACTGTGTATGGGAAAAGGCCGTCTGTATGCAGGGTGGCTCTCATACAAGGTAGCAGAATTTTTGCGCCCATCGCGCTGCTACAATTGTCAGCGATACGGCCATTCTTCTCGGTTCTGCCGACAGAATGCCCCAACGTGTGGACATTGTGCGGAGGAAGGGCACGATTATAGAAACTGCCCGAAGAAGGAGGAATCTCCTGAATGTGCCAACTGCCGCAGGGCGGGAACGCAGCGGAACCACGCTGTAATAGGCAAGGAATGCCCGGCATTCAAGCGTGCGATCAAGCGTGAGGGAGAACTTACTGATTATGGATCTTAAGTTTCTTCAACTCAATGCGCAGCGATCACAAAGCGTTATGAGTGAGCTGGCACAATATGTGACAGCTTCAGGGATCGACCTTGTCCTGTTATCGGAGCCGTACACACAGTGCGATTCTACAGCTGGGCTCGGCGGCAAGTACCGCATAGTGGAGAGCACAGGGTCACAACCTGGAGCGGCCATAATCGCGACCAATCAAGAGCTCTTTCCTCTCAAAGTGTCACAATATTGCTCAAAAAACTTCGCTGTGTGTGCTCTCGCGTACGAGGGTGGGGAGATATACATTGTATCGACCTACTTCGAGTATGGAGTCGACACGAAGGAGCATATTGATGAACTGCGGAGGATCGTGACGGGACTGAGTGGTAAGAAACTGATCATTGGCGGGGACTTTAACGCCAGAAGTGAGGTATGGGGGGACCGTCTGACGGATGACAGGGGGGAGATGGTGGAGGAATTTATTTCCAGATACCATCTTTACCTCTTGAACCACAACGAATCACCACCCACTTTCTTCAAGGGTGATAAATGTTCTCACATTGATCTAACTCTGGCTTCGGAGAACGTCATAAGAGCAACGACGGACTGGCACGTGGTTACAACTGCAACTAACAGTGATCATAACGCGATCCGCTTTAACCTGGGAATGAAGGTACGTCCACCAGAGATGATTCCTAGGAAACATTTCAATACGTCTAAGGCAGACTGGGGACGATTCACGAGCATACTAAGTGATGAGTTAAAAACGGTCTCGCCCGAGGACAATCCCGAAATCGCTTCCCAGCGATTGACTGAAGCCATCTCGGCGGCTGCAATCGGTTCCATTCCGTATAGAATGACCGGCGGCAAAAAGGGCACGCCTTGGTGGAATCGGGACTTGAATGATTCCAAGCGAACAGTCGGAGCCCTGCGGAAGCAACTACAAAGGGCTAAACGGAGAGGGGAGGATTTATCCGAACCTCGGCTCAAATATGCGGAAGCCAGGAATAAACACCTGGCGGCCGTAAGGAAATCGAAAAGGGACAAATGGAGAGAATTCGTGGAGGAAGCAACGCGGGTAAGCCCTTGGGGGGTGCCTTATCAGCTAGCTTCCGATAAACTGCGTACTCCTCAGTTGTTGAGCACCTTATCCAATAATGGTCCAGATAAAGGCACCCTCGGAATGGAGGCAACCGCGCGACATCTTTTGGAAGTCTTACTACCGGATGATGACCATTCGGAAGACACGGAGACTCATGCGATAGAGAGACAGGAGGCCTTGCAAAAGTGGGGAGCTGTAGACAAGGAGTCCCTTACTCCGATCACTGAGGATGAACTGGATAAGACTCTTCGGGCGCTCAAGCCCCGAAAAGCCCCTGGACAGGACAAACTCACATCCGAGATAATTAAGGAGGCCTTGCAAGGGACTTGTAAGAGCAAGTACCTACAGATCCTTAACAGATGCTTGGAGGAAGGAATCTTCCCTTGTGCGTGGAAGAAGGCTTTAGTCGTAGTACTAAAGAAGAGTCCCGAAAAACCAGATGATGAAGCAAGGTCCTACAGACCGATATGTTTACTGCCGGTCCTAGGAAAGGTCCTAGATAAGATATGTACAGAAAGAATATCGAAGTATGTAGAGTCTAACAATCTGTTCTCCCAGAGTCAATACGGTTTCAGACCGGGGCGGAGTACGGACGATGCTGTGGCATCCCTGCTGGGTTCGATTGAGGACTGTCAGACACGTACCAAGTACTGTTTGGTGATCTTCGCGGACATACAGGGGGCGTTCGACAATGCATGGTGGCCGGGAATCCTGAGACGAATGCGAGAAATGAAGATTGATCCGTTTATATACAAGTTGTACAGTAACTACCTGTCAGAAAGAGAAGTTTCTCTCCCAGTGGGAGAAACATCATACTCCAAATTCCTGAACAGAGGTTGCCCGCAAGGTTCCAATAGTGGGCCGGTACTCTGGAATCTCGTCATCAACGAAGTCCTACAAGACCTAGAAGATGCGGGGGCCCAGGTGACGGCGTACGCGGACGACTTAGCCATCACAGTTGGTGGCGACAGTCGGAAACAACTTGAAGTTGAGGCGCAAAAGTACCTAGATATCGTAATACGGTGGTGTGAGAGGGCAAAGATGACCCTGTCTTCCAAGAAGACAGAGTTTATGATGTTTGGGAAACAACTCGATTCAGAGAGACAGCCTATCATCAGGATCTGTGGTACGAAGCTGCGCAGTAGCGACGAAGTCAGATACTTAGGCTTGTATCTGGACAAGAAGCTAACATTCCTCCCTCATGTGAAGAAGGTCACTGCGAAGGGCCGCAAACTCTTCTTCAAGTTGAGAAGGATCTGCAAAGCTGAGTACAATATCCCTACGAACACAATCCGAACGATCTATCGAGGAGCGTTTCTTCCGATAGTCACCTATGCGGCTTCGGCCTGGGGGCACCGAGTCGACCATTCACATATAAAGCGTGCGCTTCTTTCGGCCCAAAGAGGACCTATGCAAGGAATCACTCGAGCGTCGAGACTAACAGCGACGGGAGCACTTCAGGTACTCAGCGGCTGCATGCCACTAGACCTGGAGGTTCGCTTCCGAAGCCACCTGTACCATCTCCGCAAGGGGAAGCAGGTAGTCATAGGCACCGAGTCCTTCACTAGGGAGACTATGGGAGCGAAGGGTAAGATAAGAGCCGCGCTTGTGATAGACTGGCAAACCCGATGGAATGACGATGAATACGGGAGGGATACCTTTAGGTTCATACCGAACGTGGAATTTGTCAGGAGGCATGCGTGGTTCAAGCCAAGTCCGGTGATAGTGCGAACTATTACTGGGTACGGCTCGTACAATGCAAAAAGGTATGACCGTGGTTTGATAAAAGCACCCCATTGTAAATGCGACCACTCAACACTGGAAACGGTGGGTCATGCCTTAGCAGAGTGCCCCTTTTACCGAGAGGAGCGCTCTGATTACCTCAAAAGGTCGAATAAGAAGCTGACTGGCGACGACCTAAGCAGTCTGATTGGCACAGCTCAGGAGCTCCACTCTCTTTGTGCTTTCATGACTGCGGTGGAAGACAAAAGGAAGCTGATATATGACACCTAGGAATTGACGGAAGTGACGCATCCTCTAGTGATTCTCGCTCAGTCTCGCCATTACGAGGATCAATGAAACGATAAGTCAATTCCTATTGACGAAAACCAAGACGATAAAGAAATGAAAATGACACAAACATTAGCCAAGGGCAAAGATATGTTGAAGTGTGAATTTATATTATATTATATATTAATATGTTGTATTCACTATTAATAAGCTATATTTACTATTATTATTAATAAGTCTATGCAATTATATATAACTATAAGAATAGTAGAAACCGCCCGCCTCCCCGTGGCTAGGGACGGGAACGTCTCCTCCTCACGAGGAACGGCTAAGTGGCGGCACACACAACACCTGCACTCAAACTCACGAACATGATCTTTAAGCCGGATCAATAAGATAAGAGACTGTATTACTTCTGAGTAATACAAAATAAAATAAGATATGGCTTCAAAAGACGCTGTGCGACCGTCAAGTCCTGGGAAGTAGCTCATTAATGAGCTAAGGTACGGGACGTGTTAAACACAAAAATACACATGAACAAATAACCCTGATAACGATTTCGAATTCCTCGCCTTTATATGCTGTTTGCTTCCTCTGACGTCACTAACTCAGAATTGTGCGCGAAACGGCTGGAATATTCTCGTTCGTTCTACTAAACGAACTTTATTGCGAAACGTTGGGATCCAGAATGCTCCTTTTAGACCAACTTTCACTACTTTCTTTGTTTTTACAGTTGTGACACTTGTACATAGTCTACAACTACTATGGATATTAAAACGTTTCGATGGCCGTACATTTTTTAAATCACAGAAACCATAGTGAACGAACTTCATTGACGTTGACCTTGCATTTTGCGAGTACTTCCACTTTTTTTAGTATTTCCGCGTCTGTTTTTATCCATAATTTTTTGGAATTTTTCTCAGTAATATTTGAATTTCTGAGGGGATAAAAGAGTGCTGGGGAATATTTAGGAGCTGAAAGGATATTATAATCGGGTTATAGTCTGAGTCAAGTTCCGGGTAGGAGTATGAAGAAATTACAAGAGGTGTATTTGTGAACGTTTTATCCAGGATATCTGGTTTATATTTCATATTAAAGGGGAAGTATGTGGGTTCTGCCGGAGCATAAATATATACGTTTTTTTATTGGTTGCAGGATAAGGAAAGTTGCCAGCCGTGTTTCGTACTCCACAACCCCAAGCAGTGTGTTTCGCGTTTAGGTCACCTAGTACTAATGTTACGCACTTTTATCGAAAAAGATCAGCTAATCTGCATGAGGTGATTGGTTTATTAGGTGGTTTGTAAGATGCAACTGTGATTAATTCGGGGTTTTCCACAGATGGGATGCGATGCCTGTGGTTTCAAAATTGGGTGTTTGGGTAGGCGTCAGCTGTTTTATGTTTTTATTAATGATCTTGGGGAGCAATAGGTGTCGTTAGTGTTATTTCACGACCCTCTCGACACAATTACACGAGGGCTGTGGAAAAAATGACTGTGCCAATTAAACGTTTTCCATATTTAATCTTGACATCAATTAGCTTACCCTTTTTAAACAACACTTTACCTCGATTTGACATTTCATGTCCAGTCAATCAGAATGGATAAATAAAAGAGTGGCAACGGAGAACAAGCGGGGGAGGGGGTGTATAAAAATATCTAGAACAAACTTTGGCATGACTATATACAATTTCCTAGCAATCTTTTCTTGTTTTGTAAGGAGATGATAACAATGCTATGATCAACCTCTGCATAGACTATTCTTTGTTAATATCTTATGAAACTGGTTGTTAGGTATCATTTTTCTTAAAATTTTATGCAGAATCCAACATTAAAGTATTTTTTGTTTTACTTGCACGGAAAAAAGTTGTTTGCAGTTATATCTATCCTGTAGATGAATCATTGCGACCCCCAAGGGTAACGATGTTTGTATTTTGAGAAAACTATGCAATGCGGCCGCCAAGGGCGACAATTATCCTTGAATACTGAGAAGCCTTTTCTTGAATACAGTTCTATTGCGAGGTCTAATGTTGACTGGATGGAAAATTGCTGATGTTGCCCTTACATGTAGTTAGCCTCTCAGGTTTATACAGGAAAATGGCATCGGCTTGGACTGAACAAAGATTCATCTCATCCCATTCAATCCTAATCACTTTTTGACACCGTTCAGAATAAATTCTCACTGAATAAGTTCTCAATCCTCGAGAACTGTACATTAGAGAATGACAAGCAAAGAAAATAGAAATGAGAATTAATATTATTTATTGTGCAATACGTACCAGAATAAGCAAGGATTCAGAGCGGCTCACATTATGTCTGGTGAACAAATATATTTACTACTACTGAACACTCATAGAAGATCAAAAAGGGAGAAATTGGTTACAGTTCAATCAACGTGGACAAGTAGAGTTGGGGCAATTTCAGTTAGCGGATCCAGTAAGAATCCCACTACTATCTGTTTGCGAACATCTTCTCATAGTCAGGCATCACTACAAACATATCGCTTTCCACACATCGTAGTTCGTCTGCTGAGACTGACCCGCCCACCCGAAGTCACATGAAACCAACAGCTCCCTCGACATCTTTTCTGTTGTTGCTGGGGCTATCTTTTACAGGCATTTTGATGACATATTTCCAGCCTCTAGATGAAACGTGGGCGTGCATCACCACACAGGGCAAAGCGCGTGGGCTGAGCAGCCTTCCGGGTATTAAAATCCCAACTTTCAGATATCTGCGGAAGTACCGTCTCCAGGTCAAGAAAGATTCATAAGGTCGTCTACGAAATGTGATCTGATAGTAAGATCTTGTTTACGTTGTGTGAGTGACAACGGCGATATCTTTTCAGTGGATAGTACGCAATCAGCGCTCGAAATGAATAATAGAACGCTTCGCCAACTCAGCTTGCGACAAGGCTACAAAGTGACTGTCTTTGGAAAATATTTATAGAAGTGCTGTGCATCCATTACAACATAAGTTTGGAATTAATTTTAAATGGTTTAAAACTGTTTTATATTTTTCATCCTGTGATGGCGGGAATTGTGTGTGCCACAAATGCATTTACAATTTATTGAAAATGCATTTACAATTTATTGAAAATGCATTTACAATTTATTGAAAATGCATTTCAAAGAAGTTTTATTTACTAATGTTTCTTTTTTGCCAGGTTCTTCATGGTGATGGACGAAGCCAAATAAATTACAATCCTCTCACTGGTTTTCCAAATGAAGTGATCCACACAGAGCAGGATTTTGAGTATAAGTGGGATTATCAGTATACATCAGGCCTTCTCACAGAAGAAAGATTGGATTTTGATGCCAAAACTGGGCTTAGTAATGCCAAATTTATATACGAATATGATTCCAATTTCCGCCTTACTAATGTCCAAGGAAGAATTGGGGGCCAGAATCTCCCAGAACATTCTTTAGAGTATAATAGTAAAACTGGAGCTCCAGAGCAAATAGGACAGTTCAAGGTAAACGAAATACTGATAAGCATTTTCTTATGAGACCTCTAATTGAAACAAGTGCGTTGAGAAGTATGGTTAAATATTTAGTTATTATATTATAATTAAAAAAATATATTTTTGCTTGTACCTGATTTGTTTGCGACTTTTGGGAATAGGTTTTCGGTGAACCTTGTCTCGACCATCAACCTAGAAGAACTGAACCTAAACCTACACTGCAAATTTAGTGAAATATATAGGAACATACTTGAAACCTCAGTAACATGAAGTCCTGTAATTGAAAAATCTCGTTTATTGAATATTTGATTTGATTCCTTCACTTTAATATATGAGATTCAGTTAAATCGAACATGCTAATTCGAAAAGTTCATGAAAGGTTTTTCGTTTATTCGAATTTAGGCTCTGTGATTTGTATTTCCTTTTTAACAGAGCTATGTTGTGTTTAAAATGCATTATAACGGTCTTACAGATAAAGAATAGATTCATTGTAATTCTATTATCAAACACGTCACATAACAATGCTGCTACTGTTTTTACGTACAACTTAGAAAGCGATGTATGCTTGCAGAACGGTTAGCTCCTAGCTTGTTTGGATAAGGGTATACCCATTTTGTAATATTATCTGGGACAAGGGTATAAACATGCTTAACGATTCGATATGGTTACGATAAGGTGAGACGTTTACGCAGAGTAAGGTGCTATCAAGGGTGTTCGCTAAGAGTACATCCACCTTCAGCCACATAAATCATGTACAGAAATAAAGTGAACGATATTTCTTGCATTGCCGTAAACATGAAAAGCAGTGAATAAAAATTGTATATTCAAAGTCGTATTAATATTTAAAGTAAGATGGTATCAATGTTTTCTTCCAAGACTTGCATGAACCACATAGCAAAATATGGCTATTGGTAATGCTTCCAAACCAGTGAACACATATGACATTACTCGATATATTCATATTACGGTGCCACATTTTTCACTGGAAATGCATTACGATGGAAAAAATACTTGCCACTTATTAATGCAAAGTACTCGCAAGAACAAAGCACATTCACCTAACTATTTCCAACCACGAGTGTCAGCTACTACCAATTCAGTACCAAATCCAAATGGTTCTCGTCACGTTGGTCCTAACCCGCGCAACATAACTCGCGCTCTGGCTGCCGAACCAAAAGTGAGGGCGCGGGGTTGGAAGAGGAGGAAAATAAACGCTATTCAAAAAAAAAATTGTNAGCATCTCAGCCCATTAGCTGGCGGCCCAACCGAAGTTTACAGACTGACTATTAGCTGCCGAACGAGAGCAGAAGTTACGTTACTTGACATAAACTGACGTTACAATTGCATTCTGGGTGCCGAAGTACGTTCACAATTGAGTTGGCAGCGTGGTGCTTGTGGAGAATCTTCGCGCTACTACCTACCCTGACAACATGGACTCTGAGATCTTCGAAAATCCGTATTACGTTTTCCGCTTATATATGAATAAATATTCAACCTTTCATGATTATTTGGACTAGAGCTTTCTAACGAGATCAATTTTGATGTTTTACAACCACCCACTATCGAGAAAACCATACTTCACGACTTTTTACCACAATATCTTTTTGGATCGATAAAAGAATTAAAATTAACATATACATTTGTAAGTCAATTTTCAATCAAATATTAAAATTTGTATTTAAGGTTAAATGTCCCGTTAGTCGTGTAAATGAAAAATAAATAGATGGCACCACTTTCGGGGCTAAATTCATTGCTGCATCTCTTTTATGAATTCGTATTTTTTTTCTGAAAGAGGAAAATAGAATGTACAGAATTTGAAACAATTGGTAATAAGTGTTTCTTGAGAATGTTCGCTCATAGGGTCCATACGGATATTAAAACGAATACATAACATTAACAGATATATCTGTTAATGGAATAATTACGTCGTAAAATGAATTATTGGGTGCGGGCGCTAGGCAGGGAGTCAGTCCACCGCTCTCGTCTTCTGTTGAGATCGTTGGAAGAGGGAGTTGGGGCGGACAAGCTTCTTCTCTTTCCTCTTCGGTCATCTCCTTTCGTCAACAAAGAGATAATTCATACTACTAGTGGATATCTATGAGTGAAGCAATATCAATACGTATTTGTCGTGAGGATATTGAAACTCTAGAACATATTCTTTGTAAATTTTCTTTATCTGTACCGGAGAGGTGGGAATATCAAGTGCTGTGATATATTCAAAGCGAGGCTAAAGAGTACACTAATTAATAAAAGAAAAGTGAACAAAATATTTGAAATATGATGTAAAAAATGTGTAATATGGGGAATATATTGTTGTAGATTCCAACCACTTCGTAGTGGGATACCCACCTTTCTATTTTTGGGGGTGTAGATGTGCTGTTAAAAATAATGTTCTAAAATTCTGAACAAATATTAGTTTTCTTACAATTTCTGGAGGAGGTGAAGTTTTAAAAGTTTGTTGAAAGAAATTGTATGATTTTTGCTTTCTTATCATGTATGTTTAAAATTAACTTTTCGTCAGAAACTGTGAAGAAAATTGATATTCGTTATGTATATCACATTATTGTTAATTTATGACGAATAGTTTAGTTACCCATGGTGCAAAAAACGTGGCGAACAACAATTTTAGTTCGTTACAATTGTATGGAATGAATAGTTTTTGAAGATGTGAACAATTATAGATGTTTACAGTAAAGAAGAGCGGCCGACAGCTGAGGAGAAAGAACTGAGGTGATGTAAATGGAGAGATACATCGAGTTACAAAATAAAATTTACCGAATATTTCGCTGTGGTATGGAGAACCTCCCAACGCGTGTTAATGTTAATAAAAATACTTAATTTTAATTGTCTTTCTAAAATGCAAAAAAGAAAGAACGCATTTAATTTGATGAGGATTTATTTTTACATACTTAAATTACTCTCTTACGTTGAAAATTTTTAAAAGGTCTATTTTTAAAACCTTTTTTCGATAATAGGGTAGACTGGGTACGGTTGTGACAATTTTCATTTGATCGCCCATAATTTTGTTAGTATGTCAGTTAACTGGAAGAAATATGTATTTTATAGTAAAGTATACATTTGTCTTCGTATAAATACTAAAATTTTGTCCTTAAGTACAATGGTTAATTCATAGGAGCAAATTAGAAAAGAAAAGAAAAATTGTCACAACAGACCACACGCCAGGGGTGGTTATGACAGTGCTTGGAGTCAGTGGCGGCGATTGGGAATCAAAATTGAGGGCGCAAAAAAATATAATACCGACAAGTACCGGTGAGCCAGGACTACAGGTGGTACTTGACATCACATACCATGATATATATTAAAGAAAGATACGAGGTATTATATATGGGATATATGAGATTAAAGATGCACTGAAAATGTAGTGGAGGACCTACGCGGGACTATTGAGTAGACTCTAAAACATTAGGTGGCATAAAGAGAACACAGGATTTACGAGACGATAGTCATGTAATGTCTCTTATGATGTAAACATGATTACATATACCAGCAAATGAAAAATAGAGTCAACAAAATTTTCAAATTTAGATTTAATACTTCACGGGAATTTACATTGAGGTACTAGTTACCCGTTTACCAACTTATCTGCTTTAATAATAGTGCTCACATTTTGAGTAGTACTAAAAACATAACTTTTAAAGGAATTTCTTGTTTAAAATAAAAACCAAAAGTGATAATTAGGCGAAGTAAAATACGTTAGTTTACTCAAGGGCGTTTCGTACCCTATTACATTACACAATACATAAGGAAAAATAAATATTATGTTAAATATAGAAACTAAATGTAGAAAATAACCTTGTTTTAAAACTGTAAGTAAATAGATGACTATAAGAAGCTTAAGTGTCTTTGCTTTCACCTGGCGTACACTTCCACACAGTCATCCAAGTTGAGGTCCATTTTATCAACGGCCAACATTGACAAGTGCGATAGACGTTCTTGAAGCATTGTATTCCTCAAATAATTTTTCACTCTTTTCAAGACACTGATCGTTCTGCCGATGCAGTGGATACAGGAACAGTTAAAAATAATCTCAAAAGCTGGAAAAGGTTTGGAAATACATTCTGATTGTGAATGTTTTCGGACTTAAATTGTAGCACTAACTTGGAAATAAGTTTACGATGTTTCTTCAGGATCTTTTGGAGAGAACACATCAATTTCTGCAGACAAAGTTTCACTATCAATACCATATTCTTTACTCACAACTGAACAAGTTTCTTTGATAATGTCACTACAAACCTTATTGTTCTTCATTGAAACAAACAGTCAGTAATGTTTCTATATGGCACAGTAAAATAAAATGATTTTTTTTTCAAAACGCGACTTGATTTTCTCAGAGTGTGTGTATAGTAGAGGGTAGTACAATGTACTTGACTAAAAGTCTTGAGATGAATCATAATTGGGGTGAACATCTCCTCCGCCAATTTTCTGGGAAACTTTCCGCTTGCGTGAGTAGGCCCCTCGAATCTGTGAGTTACACAAAAAGTAAGTGCTTCAGACCAAAGTTTCTTGAATTCACATTCATTTCTATAATCAGCTAAAGACCTTATTGTTCTATTGGCAATATCAACTACTTAATGAATTGATACATTATGATTTTGTATGTATCTTGAAAGAATGTTCGTCTTTTCAAACATACGTTTCATGACATTTAATGCGAAAACGAACTCAAACTTACTGATACGCATTATCAAACCGTGAGCTTCACCACCAACTTTTAGGTCCGTAACTTCAATTTCTTCCTAAGTAAGTACTATGTCTACTAGGTGCTGTTGAACGGCACGCAAGCTATCGTACCTACTGCTAAATCTTGTGTCGTTCAGTGCTTTGAGAGACAAATCATTACCTTCCTCACTGACTGCACTAGCTAAATTCTTCACATTTGTAAACACTGCATGTCGTTTGGGAGAAGCTTCAATGAAACAGTACAATTGTTGTGTTGTACTGAAAACATTGCGTATAGAAACAATGCTCTTAGAGGCATCTGCAAGTGCAAGATTTAGAGAATGTATGTAGCAATGTACATACATTATGTGGGGATTGCTTTCTTTCATTCTCGCTACCACTCATTTGTAAATACCGCTCATATTACATGCTCCGTCGTAACATTAAGCAATTATATTTCGAGGACTGATACCAAATTTTTCGAAAATAGAGAGAAGTAACTTGTACAACGTTTCACCATCAGTCAAATCTGTTTTGAAATACCCAAGAAATCGTTCTTCGACTTACAGTTCCTCAGTGACATATCTTATTACAAGAGTTAACTGCTCATGAAGTGAAACGTCTGTCGTTGCATCGACAATTATGGACAAATGCTTACTTTTCCTAGCACATTCAAGTATACTGTCTCGCGTTTGATTTGCCATAATTTCCAGCATTTCATTTTGTACCTCGTGATGAACATAATTAAACTTTTCCCTACCTAAAAACATTTTTTTCAATAGCACGTTATTGTTGATATCAGCTTTAAAAATTCCACATAATTACCTCTGTTAGCTGAACTCTCACTTTTACTGTGTTCTCTTAGTGCTAAACCTTGCCTTGCAAGGAAAAGCGAAGTCTGAAAGAGAATTGTCAAATTATCGCTATTTTTATAGACTTTTTCGTGATGTTGGGTAGATATCTTACTCACAACACTTTCCTTGGCTTTTAGTCCCTCGTGCCAACGTTGCAAAGCATGAAGGTGAGATGAGGATCTTTCATGTTCTTTAAAGCGTTGGACGGCTTTTTTCCCAGTTTTTGTACCCCTTTTGAAATAAATGTTTCATCATAGCAACCTATGGTTCCAAATAATCGACAAGGGAAACAAAATACTTTGTCTCCAGAAACACTATATTCTAGCCAATAATATTCTGCGAATCACGAACTTCTGAACTTTCTTCCTTTTGTTTCTGTATATTCGTTAAGCGTAGGTTGAAATGGACCATCTTTGAAAAATTCTAATGCTGCTTGCTTACCATGAAGTGGATCTCTATGCTGAAGCTGACTGTGAATATTAGTCACGCTGGACACGCAGGTAGTTGAAACTTCTGTTTCAGTATTTAATGAAACAGACTCTACAGAACAAAACGTGGAAACAGTATGTACATCGGCGGCGGAGTCGCATTGTTCAGTTTCACTTCTTGCTACCAGCTTCTGTTTCGTTGCGGAAAAGTCAAACAAAGTTGTTCCAGTTGAATACTTCATTTAAGCCTCGAATCAATATTGCACGCGAGAAAGTATAACACCGGAACACTAGATAGAACTACAGAGACATATGCACTGTAACGTACGGATACATTCCTGGTAAATTGTAGATTGTCATTGTTTTTCCAGGGTGACTCCGCAAGCAGTATTTATAGCTTTTTTTCAAGGGTCCGAAGACAGATCGATCCAAGGGTTGCAGTTTGTGCGAGCAGTGTGGAGGAAATGAAAGCAAAGTGATTCCATTTTCTTTATAAAAATCCAATGTATTAATGTGAATATGCAAGGAATGATTATCCAGCACTAGCAAGACTCTATTCGTTGGAGAAGCATTAGAGAATTTCTTAAAATGTTAGAGAAATACTAGGAACGATGCATCTTGCATCCAGCCTGAAGGATTTGCAGTCCCAATTGATCTTACTGGCCCGTCCCTAACAAAATGATTGTGATAACGAACCCGTGGAATCATAAATAAAAGAGAATAGTATTACCCGAGGCATTTACTGCAAAAGCAACCATGACTAATGTGCCTGTTCAGCTGAAGTCTGATCTCTCACTTGCCACATGCCACGTCTTTGCACGTTTACTTTATCAGGATTTTGGACTGTAATTACACCTGTTTCGTCAACATTGTATATATCCTGTGGCTCATAGGTGTGTCTGACCATAACAACTTGCAAATTGTCATAAAAAGCTTCTACATTTGTTTTGTTAAAGCTTGTTGCTCTTGAAAGGCTAGTAGTTGAGCTACACGTACAGACAGTGAAGGATTTCTATTGTTGAATGAACGAAACCATTCCTCACCAGCTAACTCCTTCTTAAGCCAAGTAGCAGGTTGCTTCAGATTGTATTTAGCAGTAAGCTCAAATGCCAATTTCCGTACGTCTTTCGGAGAAAGACCAAAATATATTTCCGCGCAACGTGTTATATATATTGACAGCTGCTGTTCTTGCTTCTCAGAGAACACTTTGTTATGAGCGACATACCCCATGCTTACGCTGTCTTCATTGCCGCCTGCGCCGGCTCTATGCGTTTACGAATGTATCTTAACAATGACATGCGCTTAACTTCTTGAATTTCCGCAGCTCTCCGTAAAGAAGTCCCGCAGCTCCACTTCTTTATAAGCGTCTTCATATTTTTTGTGTAACACTTCCCTCTTTCGGTCTTCCTCGAGCGTTTTCTGGGCATCTAAAAGCAAAAAAAAAAAAAAAATCGCCATGACAATACAAAATAATCTACGTACAAAGTAATCACTGCTATTTAACTACTAATGTTTTATAATGAGGAAAAACACTCATTACTCTATCTGTACACATACAACAGTCATGTAGCTGTAGTTTTCTCAGAATTTGTTACTTTATTGGAAACCTCAGTTTGGTTTGTTTACTGTTGCTTAATAACGAAAATGGAAGAATCGATGAGAAAGATTCAATAACAATGTGAAAAGCAATTTAAAATACTTTCTTTTCTCTTCATCTCACTGACAAAAGTAAAGTGAAATGCTTGTACATTGTTGAAAATACGTACTTGTAATATATGTGCAACAAACATTATCCCACTCTAAAATCACCCATGGCATTTTATTAAACAATCGGGAATTACTTTGCATTACTGTGTACATAATATATGTATGAGTTGAAAATTGGCTGAAATTATTCTAATAATTTTTCGAAAATATAAAAATGTGAAATTTTTTAGTAGTCCTGTGAGTTTGAAATTACAAATTACAAATTCACTGTGTTTTAATTTTTTATATTGTGAGGACTTCAGTGCATGGAATTCCTTAAGAATATCATTCTCATATTAATCTTTCCCAACATAAATATTTGCCCTAATGTACTTTGCATCCTGAAATGCAAATATTGTTTTGTTTTAAACATTATGATATTGTCTTTTCTATCTAGCTCTTCTTTGTACTTGCTTGCATGAAAAATTGTTGACAGTCATTTTTTTAAATATATGTTTTTCATGATAAACAGGTGTCTCATCCACATCCAAATGAAACAACAGTATATGATGGAACTGCGATTTTCTCCCGTATAAGTAACAGTCAATTCCAAGAAGTCCAAGTAGCAGTAACTATTCATGGTGTTGAAGTCATCCGCATGGAATTTACCTACGATTCCCGCAGGTCAGAATTTCTAGATCAAAATAAAAGTAAATACTTGAACCCAATAATTTAATTCTGTTTTGACTCTTTCAGTCGTATCAGCCAGACTCGCACCTACACTCGAAACATGGGTGCTAACACATACACAAATGAGAAGAACTATACTTGGGACTCTGATGGGCAATTGTCTGGAATAGAAGCTCAAGAACCTTGGGGTTTCAAATATGATCCTAATGGCAACATGTTATCTCTTACCTACAAGTAAGTTATCATTTCCTTATCACAATGTATTGCTCAGATATAAAAAGAAAATTGTTCATGATCAGTGTTTTAAAGGATCCTAACATTCACTATACCCCCAAAATGATTAATTACAATTGAAGGAGTATTTGAAGAAGTTGATTGAAGAGTATGTTTTTGTAGCTTATCATATTCTTTTTCATCCTTAGCTCAAATAGCAAATAAAAGCATTTTTTTTTTCATTTTAATAATTGAAAAGAGTCAAGTAATGAAGTGATTTTTTTTTTCATTTAACTGATCTACAAGTTACAATGTCATGAAAAAAAAAGATATTGTAGTTGAAAAATACTCTCGTGTTTCTATGTACTGTTCTAAATTCACAGGGGAAATACAATTCCAATGGAATATAATATAATGGACAGAATTGTGAAAGTTCAGGATGGACTTTATCGTTATGATAATCGTGGTCTTGTGGTGCAAAATGCTAGAGAGGAAAAATTCCATTACAATGCTAAAGGTCTTTTGGTATGTACATCAGAAAAGTTGATTTTATGCATTATTCAAAAATTAAACAAAATATTCTCCTGAAAATGCTAATGTATTGAAAAATGTAGAAATTCCTTTTATTCATTTTGAGAAAACCTGTTTTATGCATGAATAATTAAATTACAACTTCAGAATTTTATTTGATTAGACATTTATAAGTATCAAAAAATATTCTTCCTCATACAGGTTCGAGCAACTAAACGTGGTCGCTTTGATGTTCGATATTACTATGATCATTTAGACAGATTAGCTACACGAAAGGATAACTATGGAAATGTGACTCAGTTTTTCTATACTAATCACCAACGTCCAAATGAGGTAATTTCTGTAAAATATTTTTGAAGTTATTTCATACAAACATTTAATTTTATGAAGAATGAAGTTGGTTTTATGAGTAATTATCTACCAACTATTTTGTTCATAATTCTGGAATATTTTATTATTCCTAATACTCATAATAATCACTTTAATCAAATGTGTGTGTGGGAGAGTTTTGTCTCATTAAGTTTTAATTTTGTGTATGTTTGTTTTCATTCAACTTTAGGTTAGTCAAATCTACCGACAAAGAGATGGCAAATTAATGTCTCTCGTATACGATGATAGAGGGCATCTGATCTACGCCAAAGTGTACCGGCACAAATATTATGTTGCTACAGACCAATGTGGAACACCTATTATGGTGTTCAATCAGTATGGAGAAGGAATTCGAGAAATTATGCGTTCTCCATATGGTCACATAGTATATGATTCAAATCCATATTTGTACTTACCAGTGGATTTCTGTGGAGGCTTGCTTGACCAGGTGAGAAAGGAAGTTATTAGTGTAATGTATATACAATTTTCCTCTAATTTTTGCAGATTAGGAATAAATATTTTTAAAAGTTTTCTCTTATTTCTTATTGTATGCTGTGATAGATTTATTTGCCACCAAGCTGAAGAACTACATTAATTAATAAAACATATTTGTATTAATGGGTAATTGAACTTTTTATATTCACTGTTTAGAAATCATGACATTTTAGTTACTACTCCAAGAATTGTTTCTGAAATCAATATTGCATGATATGAAGAGTGTTTTGAAGTATAATTATGGAAATATAATCTGTACAAACAAGTAAAAACTGATGCTCCTTTGCCTCGAAGCATTGCCCTAAATCTTTGTCTTGAAAATCCAGTGTACTTCAAATTAAATTAAAAAATAACAGATGTTAATTTTTGACTTTTCTATGCCTTCCCCTGTATCCAGATCAGAAGCTTAAGTTCTCTCTTAAGTTTGAAAATATTTTCTTAAAAAGTATTTCCTTCCTAAAACCATTGTACCAGGCAATAATAGCTAGAAATTAATGATTGTTTAGATATTTTTGTACATGTGTAAAAATTAGACCATTCGGTGTCTTGTTGAGACTGACATTCTTGCTTAGGTAACTTCACTTGTGCATATGCCAAATGGGAAAGTGTATGATCCACTGATGGGTCAATGGATGTCTCCAATGTGGGAAGGAGTATTGGATAGGGTGGCCAATCCTACACATTTGCATTTGTACAGATTCAATGGAAATGACCCTATAAATGTGAGGAGGAATCTTAAGCACTTGACTGGTGAGTTGAAGAATTATTTTGCATGTTGAAGCTGTGCTTATAATGTGGATGGTGAAGAATTGTGTATCATTAAGAAGAAAAAGAAAAAATCTGCCCACTATTTGTCCTCCACATTGGATTTGTAACATATTAATGAAATAGAATTATTAGATCCTTCTCTCAATTAATTGGGATTAAGGCAAAATGATCATCTCTAGTATAGACTGAGTTCTTCTCTGACCAAGCTATTTGCCTCTGCCCAGAGGTTTCATGCCTTTCCTGCTTCACCACATAAACATATTAGTCGTAAAACACACAAATCTCTCCTTCCATCCTTTTCTATATATACTTGAAAATTGAGTATTTGGCTGCCATTTTGATTATTGGTATTATAACCCTGCAGAAATTGGGGTTTAAAACCTACTACAATTTCATGAATTTTTTGGGTAGTAATGAGGTAAAAAAATTTAGATTGAAGAAAACTACAGAAAAGGCAGGTATGAATATTATACCAAATACCTTTAATTTTGGATACACAAATTTTTGACTTTTGTTTCATGGCAAATGCAACACATTTCACTGCAGTTATGCCTTTGGGTTTCATATCAAGAATGGTAGAACATTGGTTTCTTCAATGTATGAGTAAATGTACCATTCTCAAAGGGAAACCCACTGGAAGAACTGCTGAAGAAATACTACATGTGCTTTGCTGGAATATTGCAGAAAGCTAAAAAATCCTTAAACACTTTTATAAGTCCTAAAAGATAATAAATATGGCTTAACTTAGAAAAAAAAAAGTAGTATATTTTCTAACTGATGAATCTTTGTAAAAAATGAGAAGTACACAAAACCTCTCTGTTAATGATCATCAAATAATGAATAATGGAAATTCTTTCAATGTGACAAAATACTTTTTAAATTGTGTCAAACTATTTTAGTTTTATGAAAATCTATTTAATATTTTTACAGATCACCAAAGTTGGCTGTCTCTATTGGGTTACAATCTACAAAGTTTGGCTCCTCAGTTATATCCAGACAATTTACCAGCAGGTGGAATACCTTCTTCCAAGATGTCTGGAGGATCTATTGGACAAGCTCGAGGAGTTCCAGGACAAAATGTGCTTTCTATCTCCATGCCTCAGTTGATGCTCTCTCGATCATCAATTCAGCTTGAATCTGGTTCGAACATTCCTCCATTCAGTGTTGCTTCAGGTTTTATATCACATTTAGCAGAGAGGAGACTTGGAGATGCATCCACCTTGTCCTCTCCACCTCGATCAGCTGTTAAAAAAGATATGTGGCCACCTAATAACTACCCGGCAACAAACCCTGCTTCAGTGTTCCCATTCCGCCGACTTGGGTCAGCATCAGATCCACCATTTGGCCGTGGAATCATAGTATCAAGAACTCAGGATGGTCGAGCTGTTGTGAGCAGTGTTCCTGCTGCAAATTCCATTTATCGTGATGTTTTCACTTCTGTATTCAATCAGTCTTATTTGTTACCTTTTACCTTCCTGGTACATAATGCCCAACAGGATGCATTTTATTTTGTTAAAGAAGATACATGGAGAGCTACTGAAGATAAAACACAATTGAAGCGGCTTGGAGGAAGTGTTAATATGACATACCATGAGAAAGAAGCTGGCTCATCTGAGGCAAATGGGGGAAATGGAAAAGTAGCAGATCTAAAGATTCATAGTACAAGTGCAGTAGTCAATCTTCGTTATGGGACTACACCTGAGAAAGAGAAACAAAGACTTCTTCATCATGCAAAAGGAGTTGCTGTCCGTAAAGCTTGGCACCGAGAGAGAGAAGCTTTAAGAAACACTTTTGCTGGATCTGTTGATTGGTCTGCTACGGAAATTGATGAAATTCTCAAAGTAGGAACTGTTTCGAGTTATGATGGTGAGTACATCCATGATGTTCAACGCTATCCTGAACTTGCGGAAGATCCATTTAATATACGGTTCGTGAAGAAAACTTCAGCAGCAGCAAGTGATTCAAACAAACGTCGTCGGAAAAAGAGGGGTACTGACAGTTTAAAATCAATTTATTCTCGAATATTGACTCAGTCTCAGAAGTTGAAAGATTCTTTGCTTTCAAACTTCACTGAAGATTTGTTGGAACCTTCTACTGGACCATATAAAGTACATTCTAGAAGAACTTGTGCTAATAAGAAGCACTGGTGGTTACCATGGGTTCATCGGTCTCCAGCTTGCTAGGAGAATTTATCAGTGTAATGAATTTAATGAATGAAGTTTGGGCACAATTCCATCTTGTTGATGAGGCTATGGTTGCCACTGTGAAACATCATAGAAGAAAGCAGCTGAAGTAAAAATAATATATATGTGGTTTTGGCTGTAGAGTAATGAGCTTATACTCTTTATGAGACAAGAACATTTCATGCACTTTTGTTTCCATTCAGAATGTGACATAGAGAACAAGACTGATGCTCATATATTACAGTGTCAAGCTGTAACTTGTGTTGGAATGAATTGATCAGAGAAAGAATAATGACAGAATGGAATTAATAAGCATTGAGGAATTACTAAAACCACTTAAGTGAACCCTCTTGGGTTTCTACATGGCAGATATTCAGAGAGAAACTTAAATATTGAGTATAATTCAGTCTGATCAAATAACCTGATCTTATAGTCATGAATAAAATTACTCCAATAAAATAATGGCATATGATGAAAACTGTATATATCATTTGGTACTCTTTCATATTCACTGTTTTTAAATAAAAAGAGATCAATAAATATGTGTGCCAATTGCACAAATGCGCTAAAATGTCAAATTAAACACCAGATATGATTTTGATCGGCGTACCTTTATATCATATCTTTGTGCAATGTTTGTTACTGAAGACTGTGAAAATGAATGTTCTTTATAAATGTAATGAGCATGCATATTACTCAAATTGTCATTTGAAAAGATGATGATACTATGGTATTTTATACCCATATTATTTATTCCAAAGTGGCCAAAAAAATCAATGAAATTAGTTATATTCTTATTAGTAGCATGTGTGCCAATCTTTTTAGTGCACACATTTGAAAACATTAAAGAAGGCAATTTATTCTGCAAAAGAATATTGTAAATATATTTATATATGAACTACTTGGTCAGTTGAATAACTGACATCTACGTGAAAGGAGGAAAGTTTTTGTGTGATGACATCTGCGTGCTGTAGAATGGTGAAGCATTGAATTGTTTCTATGTTTGCTATTCCTAATGAAAGATGTTTAAAATGGTGTATTATATTTAAAACAATTTACAATGTCCAGTGTTGAATATAGTATAAATGTATTACCACACACTTATGTGTTAAGGTTTATATTTTTATTATAGAAAAAAAAGGTGTGATGGGTCAAGATATTCTGAAACTTTTTTTAATGTGCCGGCAAATTGATTTTCTGTGTTGTGTTTGTTATAAGCAACTGAAGATGTCAAGTCATTGTCAAACTAAATGTGTCTGTTAATTTTAAAAAAATACTAAGTTGTGTAAGTGTACTGCTATGTTAATCTACTATATATATATTATATAACTACAAAAATATATATTGAAGTATATCCTGACATGGAAAAAGTTGGGATTCACAACTCCAAGGGAAGAAAAGTTGAAATTTCTTGGTTAAAGAATACATTTTCTACATGTCTTGCTGTGTTGGTCTACATGCATTATATACGTATATATGAATATGTCAGGCTGACCCTTATAATTTCAACAAATTTTTAGTTACTCATATACCGTTAAGCATGTATGGACTTCTTTGTTCACATATTTTTAAGTCTTTTTTTAGTACTAAAGTTCATATAATTTAGTTAATTTTTATTTTCTTTGAACATTGTTGTTGTTTTATTAATATCATGTCTTTCTTTTTCACATATATTTTTTTATTTTTTTTATTTGATTAATGTTGTACTGCTTGATTTTCTTCCAAAATACTTGTGGTCAGATTCCAGTTTTTGTAAGAATGTAGAATATGTATTATCTTGTTTGTCACTATTTTTTCTGTATCCTGTCTCTGTGTGTTCGCCTGTCTATGTACCTGCTTATATCCCCTCTATGTTTCCTGCTTGTGTCTGTAAGACATCATATGACAGTTTCTGAAAATGGAAGTCTGAATTTGTAATAATTCAGACTCTCCTAAAAGTACTGATTTGTGGTTGTTATTATGTATCTCAAAAGCCAAAATGCTTTATCAAATAGTTGTTAATGTAGCATCTGCTCAGTTAAGTAGGAAGTTTTATTTTGTGCCATATAGACATAAAAGGATTACTGTTGTACATAATTGTATTTCTCTTTCCATTTTCTGTAACTGATACTACTGACACATCAGTAATTGGATTATTTTACCTGCATTAATCTTAACAAAACGTTTGTACTTACAAGCCAGAATACGTATGACAGTTGAATGAAAATTATGAGAAAATTTTCAGTTTAATTATCAGGAACAAATAATGATAAATTACGCGTTTTTACCCATCTGAAAAGTTTTTGAACTTGAGTTTTTGAGCAGCTGACATATTTTTGTTATTCTACTATTCTGTTTTATTATTTTCATGAAAGTTCAAGATTTCTCATAAGCACTTACTAGTCAAAACAGAGTTTGGTGCTTAAATGTATAATCTAATTATAAATAAAGATGAATTTAATTTGTTTATTTCACATTAAGAGTTTACATTTGTAGGTTTCTAAAAACTGAAAACTTTATGTAGACTCATTAAATGTGTAATGTTCTATTGCATTTTGTTTATTATAATTTCTTATTCTATTTTTACTTTTTCTTTTAGAACTTCACAAAACTAATAGTATTTAATAGACTTCAATATTCAGGAATCACATGAAAGATAGAATTTTAAATCACAAAGGGGTTCACTTCTCTAAGCAAGTAATAACTCAAAGTTAGAAAAGTATGTTAAAGCAAAATGAAAATAAATTAAGGTGATTTAATGTTTTTTATCCATCAAATTGAAAATAAGGATATTGAAAATTTCTTCATATCTTGTTCGCATTGTTCAGTTTTCTGAAACGTAAGTCTCTAAAGAGAAGAAAAGTATTACTCTAATAAAAACCTTTATTTCTTCAATGTGTGTTGGCTAGCCACAAGATTGTTTGGTTTGTGATCCACAAGATGTGTTCTCATTCAGAAATTATATTGAATAATGACAAATGAAATTATTTTTGCCTTATGTAAATATTTATATATGGCAAGAACTGATTACAATTGTCTTTGATGTAGTCTACCAAGATACTCCAAATCAATAACTACAAAATTAATGTAGATATGGAGGTACAGTGATTTATATTTGAAGTAAAATATTAAATGTACTATACCGAAAGGTAATTTAGATTTAAAGTATCTTAAATTAATGTTATGACCTGATTTTAACAATGTTTCACTCTTCATTCTGTTTACCCTTTATTGTATTTGCAACAATGTGGACCCTCATTTGTGTTTTTCCGTTACCAGGACAAGAAACAAAAATGACCTGTACTATCATCCTACTATCATTCTATGATTGAATACAACCATAATTTCTCTGATAAAGTATTTTTATCAGTTTTTTTTTCTTTCAAAATCGTTGTAGAGTATTCATAAATTTGTGGTGTATTAAAATATGTATATGTAATTTCTGTCATTTGGTTGGAATGACATGAATGAAGAGATGTTTCCTTCGTGTTGATCTAGAAGTTCTTTCAATGTTTTGAAATACAATTAGGTTTTCACGTAACTTACCATTTATATTTACATTCAACTTTCATATTAACAGACATTTATATTTATTAATGAATTGAGATCTGCAGATCTCATGTCTTTGGGAATAAACATTTTGATTCAAACATTTGATACAGTATGACATGATATGATACACAGATGTTAAATTTCTAGTTGTCAGCACAAAATCATCCAGTAAAAATAATCATTTGCAAATGATCTCTTACTTTTGAAGATATATGCTGGCTTGTATCGCAAACATAGCTGTGCTGTAGTAATCATAGTTTGTTGAGTATTGAATGAAAATTTCTTGAATATACTTGACATCTGACAAGTGTATGAGTGTTTTGCAGTAATTTCAAGCAGCAAAATCTGGAATCATGAGGATAGGGCTGGACTTTGCGCAGGAAAATTATTTGATCATTGATCGACACGAAAAACAGCTTGAGTGTGAATGTTATGTGAATGCACATGAATGCATGCAGATAGATATGGGAATGAGTGTATATAAACAATAAATGTATATTATTTATTTATTTATGTACAATCAGATTTATACAATTATAAATCTGTTTTGAAGAATGGATGTATATACTCTATGTATGTGTTACACAAAATTTCTTTGACTCTATTTTTTTTCCCTGAAAATGAGCTTATAAAGTGATTGCTTAACATATTTGTTCTTATATTTTCTGTAGATTAATTTGTATTTTTTACTTTCAAAATGCCTTACATTTATTGAAACATATTTAAATTAAGATATTGAAATTTTAACTTCTGTGAAGTTTTTACCCAGTAAATATGTTGAGAGAATTCTTATTAAGCTTAAACTGACACCAGAATAAATGATATTACAATATTATTTGGAATCGTCTACTCATGAAATTACGTACATGTATTGCGAGAAGCTATGTTTTTAAGTTCTCAATATTCAAGACAGGATTGCCAAACTTGATGGAGGATAATGTCTTTATAAATATTTGTATAACATATTTTGTTATGGGAGTTGGAATGAAGTCATTTTAAACAAGCATAACAGACTGAAATAGAACTGTGAAAGTGTATTTTGTGTTAATTTGATTTTTGAAGTGATTTATATTATTATTTAATTGGTTCTTATAAATTAATACCACTTGTACAGATACGTCTTGGGAAACATTATAAAATATCAAATGTAATATAGGTAAATCTGACTATTCCATCATGATTACTTGATATGTTTTGAAATGAACACTGAATCTTCTGAATTCTTCCCTTCATTCAGAGCAGATTGTTATTGGGATGTTAGTCATGACAAATTTAAGTGTTCATTTTGATTCACTCATTCAGTTTATTATGTTTTATTGTGTATTTTATCAACTCAAAAAGCTTCTATTTTAAATTGAATTCAGAGCATGAGTATTGCAGCATCTGTTACTTTTAAGTCATCAAAATAAAGTGTTTATTCAATAATACTTTGGAAAATTTGCATTTGCATCAAGCAAAAATATTTATCATCATTTATCTCTATTGTGATTGCCAGGTCAAAACAGTTCACTGATTTTCATTCAGAATTATTCCAGAGTGATCTTTCAAAATAATGAAATTTCCTGGGTTAATCAAACATAAAAAATTAATGAGGTTTTTTTTATATGCACTCAGTAAAAGTTATAATGAAAACTTTTCTGAGAATCAAAAAAAATTTACAAGAGAATGATGTGTGTGAAGGTAATTTTGCCTTAACACGGTCCAAATGGAAGTAAGTACTCATTACTCCATTCTAACAATAATTTATTTGTTTCTAACTTTGATTACAGAGAAAATCATCTGAGATGTAACATTAAATTAACTTTCTGCTTATAAAGCAAATAATTAATTTTAACAAATTATTTTTAATGTAGGTGTGCTGGAACTCCTTCATGGCACAAATCAAGATTCCATATGGTGACCTCAATTTCAGATTTTACTTATCTAATTATATTTTAGATGTTCTAAAATTTTTATGTTCCATCCTATTTTAAAAATTTTCCCATCCTATTTAAAAATACTTTTTGGATGTTATCATCCTTGAAAATTCTGAGTAAATGGACTATGCAAATAAATAAGAAAATTAATAGAAGAATTCACACTTGTGCAAACTAACACCACAAGCAAAGTAAAAAGAAATATGTTTAAAAAAATTGACAACTAAGATTGTTGCAAATTGATTTTGATTGCATTATCAAATTTAAAGTTAGACATGACAAAACAAACCTCATCAAGAGAGATTAAGTAAATATTACTTTAGCACCCAAAAAATATTGGCATCTACTGAATAAATAGTAAATATTGCAATAAAGTTTACTTTGGGCAGATAAAAAGAGGCATGAAATTAGACAAAAGGAACATTTAAGATTCCTTAAATTTTGAACATACTGAAAAATCAGTAGTGACTGCTCATTTTCAGGATGAGAAAGATGGAATTGATAATAACGTGATTTTGTTGAATGCTTCTCACCATTTTGGACTGATGGTTTGAGAGTGAGTCACCTTCTCAATAGAAGATCGTTAAAATCCCAATGTTTCGTTAGAGATAAACTCCGATTAGCGTCCTAGGTGTTCAATGTAAGTGAAGTGTGTGTCTGATGAGATAGTGACACAGTTGTAAACATTCTCGTAGTATTTTACTTCACCATTAATTTTTCAAAATATCTACATTTATCTACCTTCTAAGTTCTAGCACCTATAATAAGTGACCAAGAAAGAGATTTTTTTAGTTATACTTTTTTAATTTTCAATTTTTCTGATCATTATTTTTTATTTTATAGTTCAGTACTTTTTAAGTTTATTTTTATTTTATAATTTTTAGAGTTTGCCTTTGTTTATTTTTTTGACATAATTCTTGTTCAAATACATGTAATACTAAAAAAATACTTTTAAAACAACTTTTAATTTATGTATTTCACATAAATAAATAGTATAAATGTAATTGCGTCCGTCCTTCCGATAACATAAACAACCTTTTTTCCGATACATCCGTGTGATACACCTTACGATAACATAAACGCTGTTAGACCGGAAATGCAAAATGTTACACCGATTTTCTGGTTGCATTTCAGAGAATTCTTCCAAAAAACGAAAGAAATGTTAGAAATTGTAAGTAAATGACATTTTTAAAGTTTATTTGCGTTAAACATCATAAAATTGCTTTGTCGGCAGATTTATAAATGTGTACAAAATTTCAGTTTGAACGGGTAATCGGAAGTGGGTTAAAATTCGATTACAAGATATACTCTAAACACACTAACAAACATACGAAGTTAAATAATAGTTTTAAAAAGTCTCCTGCTCGGAAGACCCTTTATCATAGTGCTGAAGACGCCATTGATCATTTCCAAAGAAAGAAGGTTGATTTGGATCACTGAAGAAAATTCAAGTCCATTCGCAAAGTGGCTGACATTGGTGGAGATTATTATTCATTAGAAATGCAGCAGAAGAAATATAAGAAAATTTAAAATAAACAAGAAAGAAAATTTAGATAGCTAGAAGGCTACGTAATAAACACATTTGTTACATGTAATAAACAATATTCATTCAGATTGACAATTGTTACATAAAATTGTACAGCTGGAGTGCATTGTGCACACGAAACATTGACAGTGCTACATTTTAGTGACGTAAATTTATTTTTGGATATTCCTCTCTTTTTCAATGGATTACTTATTTGTGGTTAGTACTGGTTCAAAGACGCTTTCACAACTGCTGGCAGTGAAACAATGCCTAATCTTACAATAAGTAGAGGTTTCATCATTTTTAGAGGCAAATTCTTCAAAAATGTTCTACTAATTTGCTCATTCTCAATATTTGCTACGTAAAGTACAAAGTCATTTATACCTGCTATGTTGAGCAAAGCATAATATAAATCTAAAGGCCAACGACTTGTAATTCTCGAAACAGTGTAGGTCTACGTCGCGCACAACTGGTCTACTGTATCTACACCTCCCTTTGTCTTGTTATAATCTAAGTCTATAATCTATAATCTTTGTCAAGACAAATGAATAAATAAATATTCTAAAATAGTTATTGGGTTCTTAAAATTTCTTCTCCTTTACGAACACAAGTTTCAATACACACTCCTACGTATTACTCATGTTCTAATAAGCGTTATATAGTATTACAAGTCCCTGAAATAAGGGGAAAAAAGTTACTGAATTTTTTTTTGAGTTTATTCAGAAATATATATGCGTAACCCCTAAAATTGCCATCAAATAATTTTACAAATTTTCCAACAATTTATTGTAAAAGTAAAAATTTTATCAACTATTCATGAGAAAAAAACGTTGCTCTTTTCCTAGGAAGCACCTGGATGACCTGCGAAAGCGTGCGCCAAAGTACGCTAAACAACATGTCCTGGTGAATCATTTGACTTTTCTTCTGCTTCACGAGCACAACAAGCTTCAATACACACTGTTACGTATCACTCATATAGTAATAAGCGATATATAGTGCTACAAGACCATGAAAAAAGAGATAATAAAAAACTTCTAATTTTTTTTGTATTTATTCGGAAAATATATATGTGTAACCTCTAAAAATGCCAACCAATAATTTTCAGTTTTTGCCGAAATTTTGAAAAATAATTCAAATTTTTTAAAACTATTAATGAGAAGAAAAAAAGTTTCTCTATCCCTAGGAAGCGTATCGGTGACCTGCGACATTGTGCACCAAAATGCGGTACACAACGCGTACTAAGAATAATGAATCCATCGATCCGAGTTTCAAAACATTGAAATTTTTGACAGAATAGTCTGAAATTTGAGGTTAAGGTCGAGTAATGCTCTTCATTGAGTGTGTTTTCAGTGTGCTCCGTAAATAGCCGCAGGTAGCGCGGCAGGTAGTTACGTTCTAGGTGTCTGTGATACTTAATGTCGTTCTGCCGACAGATAAATAAATATTACAAATGTCTTAATTTTTGTATATGGATACAATGATACATGCTTATACCAATTCTAACTTTTAAAACACACCTTGCCGGCCATTTAAGTGGCATATATACTTTTTAATACGCGGATGAAATACATGGTATCTTATGAGAAAAGAACGTTATGTCGAAAATAAATTACTTTCCAAATATTTCAAAAAGGTGAACTATTTTAAAAAATGTAGCCGAAAGACCAAATTAATTTTTAAAATAATTTTTCATATAGGTCACCTGGCATTTGGAAGAGATATTTGACATTTTGCAGTGCCTTGTTCCCAGTTTTCTGACTCAGAGAGCTATCTATCATAATTTGTGACGTCATGAGGTATCCTTGGCATCATTGCACTCGCTACTCAGGGAATTCGACGTTCCATGGCGAACAATGAGCAGTGCTGCTTGCCATCGATGTACCTCAACAATTACTACGAGTTTGGTCGGTTTTGGTAACTTTTATGTCAAGTTAGATTATTATAATTTACTAATATTTATTCAGGAGAAAAAATATTATTTTTTTAAACTTGAAAGACAAAAATGTATTGAATATACACGCAAACATTTCACATCATCCACTCTCGTCTATAATGGAACGAAGAGATACTTAGCACCAAATGCTAGCTTATCTGCATGGAATAGGTCACATTACCTAGTCAACAATTAACTCTCTTGAATAAATAATGCCACTGTTTACGTTTTTAGCGTGATTTACAGATATTCATGTTTTAAAATCCGGTAATTATTTATTAGTAATAATGGCGCTCAATGTCCTAGTAATAGACATTATTTTTCAAACTTGACCGCGTATAATGACCCCATTGCCATCATACTCGCTCACTCACTATCCAACACTCGCTCGCTCACACTCACACTCTCTTTCACACACAGATTTATGTATGAGAGTAACATGAAATTTCTTCTTTTATTCCAGAAGTACTCTAAAAATGCTTCAATTAATTAAAATATATTCATTTTGAAAAATTTGCAAGTTTACTATTTTTAACAAATTTTAAAATTCTAAAGCAAGATATATATTTTCTTCGTTGTATTCAAGTACAATTTGCTTTTTCTGGGAAATCAGTCTGCTGATGACACATCATACATATCAAACATTTGAGTAAAGTAATTCGAGCAAAACATGTTATAGGTAGTTAGAAAATTCTTTATTTCTTAATTATAAAACCTTTTCATAAACCAACTTGTTTCCACGTGTCTGAAAATTCAACTTTTTTCTTCTTTCCGAATTGTCCTTTTGTCTTCCCGCACAAAAATCGACTGATATTTTCAAGCGTTTGAAATCGTATGAAATGAAGCCGAACAGGTGAAATGCAAGTGGCTTTGTCTGGTATGACCACGAGTCTGCAGGCGGCCGAGTATAGAGGATAAGCAGAGTTGCGAAATAATCTGAATGGCTGGTCATGCTCCTTACGAACTTAGTCAAATGAGGTCTTATTTTATAGAACTAACTATTTTATAGAACTATAAATAAAGAATTGTTTTATATAAATAAGATCGGTGCAGAGTTTTATTATTATTCATAAAACTATCGTGCAAAGTACATTACGATATTACAATAATTTCATTAAATATTTTTGTTATAAATTTTTGATAAGGTTGAATTTTGGGAAATTTTAAAAATATCAAATAATTCCCAATTTTTTTAGGTAAGAAATTTATTTTAATTTGGATTAAAGTATATTTTGTTTGAGTGCACACTATTCATTCTCTGCTAAGCAAGTTTTGGCAACATACATATTACGAAATATCTACTTTTTCCTATGCGTCAGAAAATGTGCTCATTTGGGATGTCGGTGTACCCCACCACCTAAGCTCTTTACCTGCCTTCAGTTGCCCCGCGTCCGTCCAAGAACTTCAAAACTCTTTATCTCGGATTCCTCGTAATTTATCCGTGTTGCATGTAAACGCGCAATCACTTAAGAAGCTGCTTCTTCTTCATCAGACTCTACAACTCTGATGGGAGAGTTTTGGCCTTCTCAAAAATCTGCTTCCACGCCTTCCTATATTTGACCTTCTGTCTCCAATTCACTATCATTCTTCGTAAATCATTGTAGACTTCCTCAGACCATTTCTTCTTCGGTCTTCCGTAAGGTCTAACAGCTAATGGTTTCCATTCTTAACAGTTCTTTGTTCCCCCATTTTGCGGAGATGGCCAAACCAGCTCAATCTTAACAATATCTAATTTAAGTTTGTCGACCTGTTCAGCCAATTCATTCATTTTTTCCTGTATCACTTTTTCCTTTTACACAGACTCAACGCAAAAGTTTTTAATGGAGTAAATATTTTGAAATTTTTAATGGGCCCAATAAAAAAGATATAATCCAAAGTACCCAAAAAAAATTTATGGCTCCAATCAAAAAAATACATATACCAATTTACCGAAATGTTTTTAAGAATTTTTTCTGAAACCGTTTCAATTTTTTTATGGTCCTAATAAAACAATTTTATATCTAAGTACCCCCAAAAAATCAAATCGTTTTCAAAAAATTTTCGAAAAAATTGGGACTTTTTGTTCCTAATCGAAAAATATATAAACCTAAGTACCAAAAAATTTTTCAAACATTTTGCGAAAAAAAATTCCCATAAATTTTTAAATTTTTTATTGTTCCTATCGAAAAATATATATACCTATATGTACCCAAAAAAAATTGAAAAATTTTTCGAAATTTTTTTTCCGAAAAAATTTTGAAAAATTTTGATTGTCCCAATCGAAATGTATATATACCAATGTACACAATAAACTTTCAAAAAATGTTCGAAAAATTTTTTCCGAAAGTTTTTTAAAAACTTTTTCATGTCCCAATCGAAAAATATATGTACCTATAAACAAAAAAATTGTAAACTTTTTCGAAAATTTTTTTCGAAAAATTTTTGAAGTTTATATCATCTTAAACAAAAAATAATATACCTACGTACTCAAAAAAATTTCAAAACTGTTTTTCCGAATTTTTTTATGAACTTAATCGAAAAATATACATACTTATGTACACAAAAAAATTTCAAAAATTTTTCGAAAATTTTTCAAAAATTTATTATGGTCCCAATCAAAATATATATATACCCATGTTCCCAACAAATTTTTAAAAAAATTCGAAAATTTTTTCCGAAAATTTTTGAAATTTCTTTACTGTCTCAATCGAAAAGTATATATACCTATCTACCCAAAAAATTTCAAACATTTTTTGAAAAAACTTTTCTCAAAAAGTTTTAGAAATTTGTAATAGTTATAATCGAAAAATACCTATGTACACAAACTTTCAAAAAAATTCGTAAAATTTTTTCCGAAATTTTTTTATAAACTTTTGAAATCGAAAAATATATATACCTATAAACACAAAAAAGTTTCAAAATTTTTTCGAAAAACTTATTCCGAAAAATTTTTAAAATTCTTTATGGTTCCAAACCTATAATATATATATATTACATTTTTAACAATTTCTCTATTAATTATTTCCGAATAATTTTTGAATTTTTTACGTTCTTATACGAAAAAATATATATACCTATGTATCCAAAAATATTTCTAAAATTTTTCAAATAACTTTTTCCGAAAATAATTTGAATTTTTTTATCTTAATCGAAAAATATAAATATATACACCAAAATTTTTCGAAAAAATATTTAAAATTTTTTATGGTTCCAATTCAATAATACATACTTGTGACCAAAACATCTTCAAAAATTTTACTAAAAATTATTTCCGAAAAAATATATACCTATGTACCCAAAAAATTATCAAATTTATATCGAAAAATTTTTTCAGAAAACATTTTGAAAAATTTTTATGGTCCCAATCGAAATGTATATATACCAATGTACACAATAAACTTTCGAAAAATTTTCGAAAATTTTTTCCGAAAGTTTTTAAAAAACTTTTTCATGCCCCAATCAAAAAATATATACCTATGTTCCCAACAAATTTACAAAAAATTTCGAAAATATTTTCCGAAAAATTTTGAAATTTTTTTACGGTCTCAATCGAAAAGTATATATATCTACATACCCAAAAAATTTCAAAGATTTTTTTAAAAAAACCTTTCCCAAAAAGTTTTAGAAATTTTTAATTGTTATTATCGAAAAATACATATTGTGAGTTTTGAATCATTTTGGGATTATTTATAAAATTTAGATCGTACATCTGGTAAAAGAAGCCTGGGAGTTTAAATTTCAAAGTTCGTTGGAGGGCGACGCGGTGCAAGGCCGCTGACCCATGTTTCGGCGGCTTTCTTTGACGCCATAAAAGTTTATAATGGTTTAGAAATCGAAGGCGGGCGAAGGGATGAGGTAAAAGAAAATACCCTTCGTCGTAAACCCCAGATGTGCCGAAGCTCGCAAGAATTTCGGAGGAGTTCTCACCCACTCCACAACGACCAGATGTGAGCATGGAAATGTACGAACTTTCTGGAAAAAAGCGTTGGAAATTTAAAAGTCGTTGAGAACGTTCTAGAAGCCCCTTTAAAACGTTCCAATGAGAACCCATGCGTAGGAGGGGGAAATTTGTTTGGCATTGGGGAACTCTCGGTCACATGACTTTCAAAATTTTGGAAATTTTGGGGAAGAAGAAGGGATGAATCCCATTTAAGGAAGATGCAGGGATTTTTCGTTCTCACATCTTGGATGTTTCTCACATCTCACATTTCATAGTAGTTCGCGCAGATTTTGACGCAGTGGACGTAGCTGGTCCGTTCGTTCTCACATCTTGGATGTTTCTCACATCTTGGATGTTTCTCACATCTTAGAAGTTTCGGACAGCTCACATAGATTTTTCATCGGCAGTCACATAGATGTTTCTCACATCTTAGATTTTTTTGGAGATAGTACGAGTTTGTTGACGGAGTTCGCTCGTTCGTTTCTGACATCGAAGTTCTAGCTCATGTCGCTTATATCAAGCAGATCTAGATTTTTCGGATGTAGTTCGACCGTTCTCAGATACTTCTGTCATTGAAGTTCTTATATCG
>NNCF01125923.1:19349-39310 GCA_002313205.1 Laupala kohalensis
GTTGTCATCCTCCGAGGCCAACTGTGGATATGTGAAATGAAGCAATAGCTGATACTAAGAAAAAGCATTTTACCATTAATTTCTATTGACTTCTTCACATCCACTGATTAGCAATTACTTGTAATTGTTTTTCTGCTCATGTTTTAATTATAAATATTAACCAAACTTTGCATATGTATTGCAATAATCGTTAAGAAAAGTTCTTTGAAATTTCTAATAATTTCATCAATTTCTTTTTCCATTCCTTACCACAGACATTCCAAATAATTCACTTTTATTAGTATAGATTATCAATATTACTAATATTTATATAAAAATAAAATTGTTATTGTGCACACAAAAGTTAGCCGAGAAGACTTTTTTTGTAACTTGCGTGTTCCATTAGCAGAGATGTTTACCGATTTACTTACTGGCAAGAAAGGTAGAAAAATATAATTGTTTTATAATTGGCTATAAATTTTGAATCATATTACCTCCCTTGGGGAAAGAGATCAATTATTCACAGGGTAGATTACCACAATTCAATTTCACTAATTTCTCTCTATGCCTCATCTGCAAATTTTTACCAGGGAATATCTGATTCATTAAAAAATTCAACATTGCTATGTTCCTTTCTCTTTTGTTTTAACTCTTGTTTTTAATATTGTCAGAAAAAAATCAGCAATATTGGTGGTGTGTCACATTTTGTCTGGTCTCTTATTGAGGAAGACTTGAGTNCAAAATGCGCAAGTCGTCTTTTTTTCGTATACGCACTAGATTTTGATTATTTCTAAAGAATTTTGTTATCAAGCAATGATACGAAATCAAGTATTTTAATGAGCAAATGTCCCGTCTCTGCATAACCGGATCGAGAACATCACATTCAGGAAATATCTTACAGATTTACAGATGACATAACTGTGTTTGCCGAGTAAAAGGGAGATTTAGAGGAAATTGTTGAATGGAATTAACACCTTGCTTAGTGACGAATTTGGACTCAGAATCAATAGCAAGAAAACAAAGGTTATGAAGAGTAGCAAAAATGAGATCAATGATAGATTAGAATCAGATTAGATCGATTAAAATCGATTAGATCTGATTAGAATCAGAGGTAATACAGTAGAAGAAGTCAAGCACTTTTGCTATTTGTGAAGCAAGATCACACAAGGTGGGCGAAGCAAGGAATATAAAAAGAGCAGAATAGCACAAGCAAATAAAAGCACAACAATAGAGACCTATTAGTCACACAAATTGATGTAAGACTAAGAAAGAAGTTGCTGAAATTATATGTTTGGAGCACAGCACTATACGGATGTGAAACTTGGACAATGGGGAAACCAGAAAAGAAAATGCTAGAAGGTTTGAAATGTGGTGCTACAGAAGAATGCTGAAAATTAAATGGACTGATATGGTACGAAATGAGGAGGTATTAACTAGGATAGGTGAGGAAAAGTGTCTGTGGAAAACACTTACATGAAGGAGAGACAGGATGATAGGACTTGTTTTGAGACATCCCTGTCGTGTTAGTTTCGTAATAGAGGGATCAGTACAGGAAAAAAACTGTAGAAGAAGACAAATACTGCAGTATGCCACACATGTAATAGAAGATGTAGGTTGCAAGAAATATGTAGAAATGAAGAGACAGGCTCAAGATAGGATGAAATGGAAGGCTGCATCAAACCAGTCGAAAGACTGATGATAATAATCTGGTAAAAATCATTTGATTTTCAAATGGGATTATTCAGATAATTTTTCTAACTTCTAAAATGTACAATAATATCTTATATACATTTATGTCTTCCATTCAATTTACTCAAGTTCGTATAAAGGTCCCCACAACGTAAATTCTTAAGCACATCATGCAACAAGAAAGACATATAATGTTAAACCTGACGGAATTTCCTTTCACCCGGATGTTATGCGGGATCACGGACTGAAAAGAAAAGGATTGTAAAGTTTCAGGTGTGCTTGTTATTTTTCAAATGGTTTTCGGAATATTATTCTCATTTACTAATTTTTGCTCCTTCGTTATCAACGAAACAGGTACAAATTTTCCTTCTACTATTTCCAGTCTATTAACTTAAATACTACATAAAAATCAATTCTTTAAAATGATGTGGATGATATTCATGGGGAAAGCAGTCTGCGATGACTTTAAAAGTGTACTTAACGAATCACTTATACTTGCTATATGATGCACTTACGTAATAAAATATTTTAATATATTTATTTACAGTATATGATACATAAATATTAGTTCATGAAGCTGCAGAATTAGAATCTGTATAAAAATATCATTCAAGATTTTGAATGGGAAAATCTTTTAGCAAATTCTCGTTTTGAATTTTGGGATCAGTAAAAAGATTGCAATGCATTTATTCTAGACAAGAGGTATTTTTCTTCAAAATTTACTAAGATATAGTAAAATATGTTAAATAAGTAAGAATGTATTAAATGGAATTAGTAAATTATGTTTATTCAGACTAAGCAAAAAAGATTTTAGGTTTATTTCTGATATACGTAATGCGTATATGAAGGGATATAATCTCCACATGGCAGTGTACCGTCGAAGTTTTCCCGCATGCTCCATTGTCATGGAGCAAAAGTGGCATCGCAGACAAATGAGAAGATGCAAGATGAACGTCGAAACACATGAATTGATTCGTGGGTGCATCTTATAACTCGGATGAAATAAATATATTGTTACTTGACTTTATTAAAGAAAAGACTTGCCTGCAAAACGTACACGAAAGTCTCCAAAAATATTACTTATAGTATCGTACTCTGAAACTTACTTCACACGATACAATTTGTGCTTTAAAAAACTATGCTACCAGTAGTCCAGTCTCGAAGTACAGATAATGATGCTATTGCTGTGTAAGCTGCAGTCGGGCGTGAAATATTTGGGAACTAGCACATGTTCTATTTCTTGTGCAATTTTGCCTGCAAAGTTAGAGTGTAAACCAATGAAAACCCTGAGTCTCGTACCATGATTGTAACAACAAATGGCCCACCGTTCAAAATACGACTAGCAGGGATAAATTACCGTAAATATGAATTAAACACCTTTTACTTGAAACACACAATCGTGGATGACACAATTACTGTTGACAATCAGCACAACACTGACAATGAAAAATATGGAATTGGTTTCCTCAGTAATAAGCATTCATTATTTTATTAAAAGCAAACGTACGTTCATAAATGAAAGAAGACCCCAGCAAGGGAAATGTATTGTAACGAAAAACGTTTTTCGTTCTCATAGATGATGGTCGCCCACTCTAGAGCGCCATTCACCATGACGTATACGCGGAAGGATTCTCGAACTACATAGGAAATAGTTCGCGCAGTGCATAAAAGGGGCGCGTTTGCTGCGCGAGAGAGCGATTATGATGGAACGGTTGGAGAAGGAGGTGTTCTTTTTCTTGTGACGGAGTGTAAGTAGAGCTTTTGGATGGAACGATTGGAGGAGGAGGCATTATACTTTTAGTGACTGAGAGGAATTAGAACTTTTGGTACGTACGGTTGGAGGAGGACAAAAATTTCTACCGGTGACGGAGACGGTAGGACATCTTTTGAGGGACGGTTTGCAGAGGACGGCTTCTCCTTTTGGCCACTGATGCGGAGAGTGACGGTTTCTTTTGGTAATGGATGCGTCTTCCCTTGTATTTGGTGATAATTGACGCTTCCAAGTCTTCAACATACTCGCCGCATAAACTATACCTTGCAACCCTGAGCGTTCAAAATCGAACCGTCGACCTTGTTCCTCTGTTGCTGACATGGACACTGACTTTGGCATGTGTTACTCTGAGGTTGTATTGAAGATTGTCACGCATATGTACAGTGTTGAGAAGCAAGGTTAAGTGTATTTTAATTTTGTGAAAAGACCCCAATGTGTTACACTCACTGTTATTTTCGTAACATGATTTCTGGACTTAAACGAATACACATACCAAAAGGGAGATATAAAATATTGTATTGGAACGTGGTTCACTACATGACACAAATGTTACTTTTGTAAGTGAATTTATTTATTATTCCATTACATTATTACTTTCATATGTGTATCGATTATTATTTATGTGTATGGTGAAACCTTCCCGTTTTCCTGACGAACAACCTTCACTATATGCGCACGAGGCTAGTTCGAGGAATTTCCGGTTACAAGACACAACAAAGAGTTATCTGTTGATATCTTTAATTTATAATAAATTGCAAAACCGAAACATATCTTAAGATGCTATCAATTATTTGCCGACACAAATTATTAATTTGAGTGATGCAGCCGAGTAATCTTAAGGTTAGTGTAGAGATTCCTAAACTTATCCAAGTCGTGGAACCTTTAAGAGAATTAGAATTTTCTCACGGCACCTTCGTCCTACAATATTTATCTATGGTATATTATGTGAATATTACATATTTTGTCCGGCTGTGAAGAAGAAATAATGAGAGAAGTGCTAAGAACATAAACATAATTAGTACAATTAGTATTTAAAATTAATGCAAGTACTTTAATCGTAAGCGATAGGAAAACATATTAATAAAATTTAATTAATAAAAAAATAACCTTACAAATGCTCTTGTCATATGTGCGTTTTGTATAAGTGTGACGGGTGAGTCTGCTGCTCATTACACAATTGTTCAAATCGCGAAATAAAACTTGATACAGCTGTTCTCATTTCTTTTTCGATATTACTTTTTCTGACGTTATTTTCTCTTTTTAACAGTATCTGCTGAAAATCCTTCTTCGCACAGAGATGAAGTCGCAGAGGGAATGAGAACCCTAATCGCCTTTATTACTTAAAATGGGATACTCATATTCTTGTAGATATCCAAAACTCCGTCAAATCCAAACAAGCGAATTTTGCTTTCAGGTTTTTGTCATTTGATAGCTCAATCAGATTTTCTTCTTCTTGTGAAGTTAACTCTTTTGGAGCTTCAACATGGAATGGATCTTGGATCCACGCAAATTTCTTGGTTTGGTCTTCTGGGAAGTGCTTTGCGAACCAGTCAGCTAGTTGTATATACTCAGTATCATCAGCTGCTTTTAATCCGTAAAATTTCATTCCATGAATACATAAACGTATTATTAAATATTATAATTTAATCAGTCAATTGTTGTTGTCACATTGCATAAATAGTAAATAATACGAATTTAACCAATACGAAGTGATCTATCAACTCCAAAGTTTTGTATTAAAGTGAGTTATGTCCGCTTTCTACTTATTTTAATCTTCTCATAGCAACAGTCCATTTCTCTCGCTGTATAATTTTGAATATATATTTGGGACTATTTTCTCTCTTATTTCCACCGTTAATAGCTGAACAAACCCAATAATTCACTTTTACGCACGTAAAGACCAACAAATTGTCCACTGACGGTTTCTCTAGAAATCCTCTTCGGCTACCCTTACCTTCCTCACGCTCCTAGTCAATAGATTAGATTGGAGGCCGCTTCGCGACACCCCTGATATCTCTGCGCTGCACCCCACGTTGCCGCGGCACACACGCTGGGAACCCCAGGGTCAACTATAATTTTTTTAAATATATTGTCAAATAAAAGTAATCACTCTAAATAACAATATCAAAAATACAATTTATTTGACTTTTTAGGTTATATTGGAGCTAATCAAGCAACATACTTCGAACTCACCACTGTTTGCCCCTACGTAAAAACACCAAAAAACTTACACTATGTTGTCATTACGTTTCTTTATTAGCTTTATTCTGTTTTTTGTTAAAATATCAGCGCCGATTGCTAAATGTATCTGCTAAAAAACGTGCAATAACCATGTTCATTTTCCCGAAGTCAATAAGCGCGCATTGGAACATGAAAACTGATGCGGTAAAACGCATCGTGTGAGGCCAACAGCAGGATAAACATCACAGCTGTCTAATTCACAGACATTGCATGCTATATTGGAGCAAAAAATGTATCGTAAGAGGCGAGCTGTACAGTGTCTTTATAATAGAAGTCCCACTTAGAGATGGTCACAAAATAATAACTAATGTCCAAATTCTTTTAACTCATAACTGCCGAGGGGACCAGGTGGATGTTGTGTATGGGCTTCCGGGAGTTGAGGCAAGTGGTGCAGTGGTAGCACACCTGCGATCAAAGCAGGATGTCCCGGATTCGAATCCCGGTCCGTCACAATTTTCACTTGGCCGCAAACGATACATACTATCCAAAATGTTATGAAACATGGTAATAGTTTACAGGAGATCATGGAATTTTATTTTACGCAAAAAAGAAAAGTTAAATGAAAAAGTTCAGAATCTCACCACTAGTGGGGAATGGCGCTATGTGTAATAGATGTCATTTGATTTTTCAGCGATAAAAGTGAACCTTTTAGTCAAAGCTCTTACTATTACGAGTTAAGGTAAGGAACCAGTAACGATAGAAATCTGTGCATATTCCCCGTTTCTTGGTCACCGCAGCCATCAGATCTCTACTCCTCTAACTTCTGGCCGTGAACATTACAGCCACTGTCTATGATGATAATATAAACGATTTGAATTGAAAAATGTAGTATACCGATATGTCCCTAACATTCCTCCTGGTATATTTAGTACTACTCTTGAAAACGCAATAAAGCAATTTAACTCGCTTTCAAATGATGGACGCCACGTGAAACATAATTTATAACACGTTTTAGAAACATTCAAAACACTTTTAACCAATATCCTTCTTGATTTACCAAAAAAGAATTTAGTAAAATTCAATCGGTGATTTTATTTTCCGTAAAATATAGAAAAAAAAGTTCCAAATCTTTTTTCTATTTTTTTTTTTGCGGAAAATAAAATTACGTGACCTCTAGTAAACTGTTACAAACTTTTTGTTAAGTTATTTTCCTTTCCTGAACGTTTCAAACTGGAACTTTAATAGTAAAGACCCTCCATTTCAGATTAATGTAAAATAAATTTCTCTGTCATCAACCTGTAAGACGAGACGTATGATAGCTCGGCAATTAATGAATATTGAGATAGGGATCTGACACTTATCGAATTCCTACGGAAATCCCATCGCAGTAAATGACAGATCCGGTTGTACCAAAGTCAAAACTTAACAAGCCATATCTCTTTTGTCAGATTAATTGTTTCTGTCACGATCCCAGATATTGGAAGAGTTAATACATTCTTTTCGGCGAATGTTTCAGTCAAATGCAATTCTCTCAAGTGAAATTGAAAATATCTGATTCTTTACGTGCGTGAAGAGAATTACGAATATGTTCAGTGAAGGAAAATGATTTAGATACTTAGGTAATGAATTTATGACATGGATAAAAATTTATACGGCTTGTGAACGTTAATATTGGTGTAATCCCATTTTTCCTTAGAATAAAAACAATTCTATTATGATATATTTGACGCTATATTTAAATATAATTTATTTATGAAATAGCTTTTAGAAGCGTATTTTGATAAAATTATCTTAAATCGTTTCTGTGCGAATAATATTCTCAATATTTAAACCCACCTTCAATCATTTGGTGGAAATTAAGTGGATAAACGTCATACGTTGAAATATTCTATGTAAAATGAAAACTTGTCACAGAACTGTGAATACTTATCACAGTCATGTATTGTATCTCATTTCCTCTGATGATATAAATCCATCTTTCGAAAGTACATTTGGAGTTCAGTATGACTCAGAGAATCATGAATAAAATGATAGCTGTCCTTTGAGGACAAAAATTTTGACAGCTTGTGATGGCATGCCGAAGTTAGCTATTATGTCGCCTGCAACTGCTGTTCTGTAGATCGCTCATAGGGAGAAGTTTGACTGATAGTTTCACTTAGATATCTGAAGAGGTGAACATCACAAAGGGAATTTGCCATGTAACTCATGAATCAAATGACTCACATGGACCGTTCCACGAGAAAGTCCGTTTCCATTTCCTGCCTTGGAAAAGATGGTGCAGTCTGCGCTTGCACCACTCGTATATTCCGAACTTGCCAAATTCGTCCTCTGCTGAACCTGCTCACATTCTCAATCAGCTGATCCTATCCAGATGTCACAGGCTGTCTCCTGCGCTAGTTATCATTTAGTCATCGACTGCGAGATTTGTTCGTAGCTTCAGCGTAAACAGAGCAGACAAAAGGCATGACCCTTAGGTGAGCGCCCAGCGCAAATACCGCAGCCAGACATCCTTATGTTATGAAGGGAATGTTTTTGGTTTAGATTCGGAATTGATCGAAGCTACTACGGTTCCCAGTTTACTAATGTTATATGTTTTAGACTTGGTATGGACATGATTGACCCGCAATTTCCGGTCAGCTCAGGGACTTTCTGGCAATATCGAAATACAAACGATCAAATATTGTTTTCCCCATTTTTATTTTTGTATGAGAAAGATATATATTTACGAACTAGAATGGAGACCCAGTCAATTTGAAACTGAAATCTGCCCTGAAGTCAAAGTGTGTGGGTTCGAATCCCGGGTACGGTAAGGGTTTTCATCATGTGTTGTACCCGTGGAAGGCAACGAGAAACCACCACAGTTTGCATCGAAGCATTGCATTCACCCTTATTGTGGTTGTTCCCTTATGTAACCATGTTGAAGGACGCCTGGGGTAGTCTAAACGCTCCGAGGAAGAGTCAAAAGAGATGGCCTTCGGACTGGATAATGATAATTTACGAGAGAGAAGCTTCAGTAAGATATTTTTCTGAGAGTTATTTACTACGTTCTCTTGATGGAGGGTGTAATGGAGCCGTAATATTTCTATGTCTTGGGAATGACTGGAGTGTCCGATTTGTAAAACACGTTAAAAATGTTTTTGATATGTTATCAAGACGTTATCTCACTTAATTCTTGATTCGAAATAATCACTTGAATTCCAACCATAAAAACTGGGGTTAAAATTATAAACGCGATGTGTTCTCGTCACTCAACGAGGAATCATCCATTCGAAAACTTAAATTAAAAATTGACTATCAAATAACATTTTACTCAAAAAATTCTTGCTGGAAAATGAAGTACCTCTAATTTTATTATTTTAAACTAACGACGACTCATGTTCTTTCTTTGTGTAATATATTAATCTATAGTGTACGTTTCACTTGAGTAATTATCCTCCTTTAGAAATATGTGATGTAAGCTGTTAAATTATTCCACTGTGCAGCTAAACCAGTCTATTCCACATTCTTTTTAATTATAGATAGAAATAAGTTTACAATTACTTACGATTAAGGCACTTAAGGTAGCATGAGCAACCTGATAACTATTTGTATATGTTTTGAAATGTTTAAATCACAGAATAAACTATAATATATCAATTGGTCTCGTAAAATGTGAAAGTTACGAAGTTAATATTTTAATAAACCCATTCTGAATTTGTATGGTCCCTTTTGGATAAAACTTCTTGTGGGACAGTGTCTAAATAAATTCACAAGTAATTTCGAGTGAAATTGGCATAAAAAAGATTATCGCACCCTTCACAAATAGAAACGAAAATGACGAATTATCCTTGCTTGAGACAGTTGTAAACGGTATAATTAATGATAAACAGATTTCAATTCACCGCACTTACTGATATGACTATTTTTAATATAAAATGAATAGATAATATTACTAGAAGTTTCATAGATAGTTATGTTCTATTGACTAGTGTCTGGCAGGTTCATACAACTGGAATCAGAAGATAATGATCCGCCATTTATCGTGCACGTAATTGTCCAACAGTTGACAAGGTACTGTATTAACACTGCAGTGGAGATAGCCCTACTTCCCAGCAAGACAGCTCAGTTGCTCTAGAGATGCAGTTCAGTTGCTTTTCACACGAGATCACATAATTGTCTAGTATCTCTATTAACTACCACCGTCTCGAACTGTAGTGTGGGTTTTATGAGAAGAACCTGCTGTTACAGTACCTCAATCTCGTCTCTATACAAACGAATGAGGTTGGTCTCAAAGGAGTATCATCACGAAATGCTAATCTCATTATTTTCTTGGGGATTTATGTTGTCACGACCGCACTGAACATTTGAGGGACGTAACAATCTCATATCACCACCCTTATGGGGTGAGGTATGTCGTTCCAAATGGAACTTCCTCGTTGCAATGCTTCATAGTTGCAACGAAACTGTTACCGCTCCAACCGCAGACTGAACAGTTCCACTTGGAACGGTCACGCTGTCGCTTCGTTGCAACGAAGCTAAAGGGGGATGTACACGGGGCTTGTGAACACCGCTTTTCAACACCATTCAGTATATCGAGTCTTTTCGTGTCTCCACACAGTTTAGTATATCGAATCGAAACCTGAGCGAAAGAATTTTATTCAGTAAATTTGGCGAATTATGGCGAAAAATCATTTTTAAGTACATAAATAAATGTTATGTTTATTATTAATGTTAACAAAATTTATATACAGTTTCTTTTTAATTGTTTATATAAATTCAATACATAACCTCTCTAATCAAAAATACAATTACCTTAACGTGACTTTTTTATATATACATATAAACGACAATTTGCCATAATCCATCAAATTCACGAGATAAAATTCTTTTGGCACGGATTCGTCTTAATATACTCCACTATGCGGCACCACTATGCGGCGTTCACTAGCCAAGTGTACATCACCCGTAACAGATCCGCTTGGAACCCCGACAAGTCGTTGCAATGAAAGCTGTGGAGCGAGATTATGCGTAGCCGCAATATACAGCTATTTTTCTATGTTTGTCTTGTCATGGATTTTAGATTATCTGTGGATATCACAGGTACAAAATAATGACCTGTTCCAAAGAGTAAACCTGTGTATCCTTATGAATTTTGACGCGATGAATCCGAATGTGAATTCAGAATTGCTCCATCACCCAGTTTTTTTGTCTGTATTTTGTGTTTATGAACGGTTTTTTGCCATAAAAAATGTAAGGTGATAGAGCAATTTTGGCCTCGCACTTAAATTCAGCGTCCCAATACACCATTATTTTTTTCGCTTTGTAAGCTTGTATAATAAAATAAATCTTCTGTTTATGAGAATTCATGGAGAAAAATAACACACACTCCTTGCAATCCCTTACTGCGTTTTACAGTTAAAATATAAGCTAAGGTATACTCGTTACAATGACACATTTTGGAAGAACCGAGTGTGATTGTTGTAACAGGTTTGTCGCACGGGACTGCTTCACATCTGTCACGAAACCATTGCAACGGTACCCCGTCTGGAGTTGTTTGGCACACCTCTAGTTACTGTCCTCGGCCACAGGTTGTGAAGGTTGGATGCCACAGAAAATGTGAAGACATCCTCACGATATAATTATTATGCAATGACAGGAGAGCGGGAAAGGTTTCACCATAGACGTAATTAAATAATACACAGAAAGAAAATGAACAAAAATATAATTTAAAAAAACAACAACATTGAATCAACTTGAATTCTGAGAAAAAAACATCTAATTAAATGTTAGAAACAATCATTGCTGTTATTTATTTTAACTAAAGTTAACAACTAACTTCAATTTCAGCGGTCATCATATCTTAATTCACTTACGGAAGCCATGATCACAGTAACTTTAGATTAAAATCACGGCTCAAATACATTTACATCTCGCACAGCATCGGAACAGGAACATACCTGAGTCAGCGTCAGTGCAAGCGACAGTGGTACGAGGTCAACGGTGCGGGTTTGACGCACGGTTCAACATCAGCGGCGAGTGCGATGAAATTCTGGAAGCGTCAAATTACCACCGAACACATGGAGAACCGATGTGCGATCTTTCAAAACCGTAACACGATTCGCCAGCCGAACGTCTCCACCATCACATCCCTCTCTCTCCCTTACCTTACTAGCCGCCATTATACGCATCTATCACCAAAAAGAAACAGTCCGCATCCGACATTTTTGCATCGTGACTCGAGGTTTCAATCATAATACAACAAATATATATATATTTTTTTATTTACAGAAATTGTTTTATTTTCTTTATTCGACCACGGTCTCGCACAGAGCTTAATATTTATTATTTTAAATATTTCAAATTTGTCAGGATCGACTATATTGAACTCTTTTGCAAACTCATAGTTATTTGACAAAAAAGATTGTGGAACACATGAGTCAGAGAACAATAATAAAAGAAAGTATAACGAAATTATTTGTCGTGTTGTCTATCTTCTAAGGGAAAAATAAAAAAAACTACTTATCTAATGAGGTATCAACTTAAAGTTTTAAATGCTATTTAACGGTTTCATTATTCGTGTGAAAGTTAGGAAGATAACTATGCAGCGTTTAGTCAAAAAAATAAGCAATCATCAGGTCACATGTAGGATGAAATGTGAATGACGTGTATGCGAATGGTAATGAATGAAACGGTGGAGTGACATTAATACCTTGAAACAATTCACTGAAGACCCATTTTTCCACGACTGCAAATTCTTTGCATCATCCCTGGTTTTTATCTGGAGTCGCGTTCAAAGTAATCCACAGCAACCCGAAAAGATAACATTGTGCAAAAGAGACACACACTAAAATGGAAATGATACATTCACATAAATAACATAAATATCACAAATAAAATATCTTTTTGAAAGAGCAGCCAAGTACAAATATTTACATGATTATGTGAACTACTAGACAGTTATAAAATACAACATAATTCTCGTTCTTACAAGAACTGTGTATTAGACTTCATTCCTTTTGTTAAAGGTAAATTAACTACAATTAGCTAGTATTATGGAGTCAGTGTGACTCAGTGGGTAGAGCGCTGAGTAGCTGGATAAATAAATGGGATTCGAATGTGGTAAGGAATTTTTCATCACACTCAAAGATCGAGACTGACTTTCACGCCCTCTCAGTCTGCTGTAAAATGAGTACCGGTTCTATCTTGGAGTCAAACCGGTTGGAGCGAGATGCTGTTTATATCTCCTGCTTAGGCCAATCAACTGCAGAACTCTGCCTTCCATGATTCCCAAGGGCACCTTCGGGGCCTAATGTGGGATAGCTTGACTAAAATTTCTGTTATATTTTAAGTTTTACTTTCTTATAAAAGCAGTGTATAATATCGTGAAAGAATGCGATCGTGATATTTTGACGTACATATTGGTTAGGAATATCTACTGTACTGGAAGGCTGATTTAGTAAGAAATCTAATCACATTTTGCAAAATTTCTCGAAAATGGCTGGAAAAGTTGTTTTATTACATTGGACGTATTTCGTTGGAATGAATATGTGGGATTTTGCTTGAAGTTGCCGTGGGAAATGCGACGTTTCGAAGATAAAAGACTTTGAACGATGGAAGACAATATACACTGACAGGACGGTGCCTCGTGTCATGTGGTCTTGTGTGACGTCATGCCACGTGTCATATGAGAACAATCCAAGAATTGTTGCACATGTACATCAGTTGCCACTGAGCGACCGAGAAAGACGGTGCATTACAAAATCGCGGAGTACACATTTTCCGAGTACACCGACATGTTGCTCATCTATGGTGAAAGTGGACGAAATAGCACAACGCCTGTATCACGAACGATTACCGGGTCGCGCCCGTCCGTCACATGCCGTTTTTGCAAGATTGGAACAACGGTTTTGGGAAACCTGCATCTTCAAGGCTAATAGAGCCGATTGTGGTCGTGATCGCACTGTTGACGTGGAAGAGGAATTTCACCAACTGGTCGACCCGGACCCGTCTACGAGAACCTGCAACATCTCAGGTGCCGTGAATGTATCCCATAGCAGCGTCTGGCGTGTTCTCCATGAACAGCAACTTCACCCATACCACCTCCAGAGGGTACGGGTATTGGGTCTAGCTGATTTTGCGCCACGTAGATTACTGAGCGTGATTCCTTCACCGTTGTGTCCATGTTCCTGACTTTCCTCTGATAATTCTTTACACAGATGAAGCGCATTTCACAAACGTAGGTCTGCTCAACTGTCGTAAGAGCCACATTTGGGATGAGGAAAACCCTCATGCCACACATACCCATCGATGTCAACATCGTTTGGGTATTAATGTGTGGGCTGGTATTATCAATGTTAATCTCATTGTTCCTTGTATTCTACCCCCCCCCCGTCTAACGGATCACAGCTACTTGACCTTCCTGCAAGATGTACAGGGGGAGCAATTGGAGGATGTCATTGCATATTCGTCGGACGGTGTGGTTCCAGCATGATAGCACGCCAACCCACTTTTCACGATACGTTCGCCAGCATCTTTACCAAACATTCGGGGACAGGTGAATAGGTCGCATTGGACCGATTCGTTGGTCACCACGATCGCCCGATTTAATGAAGAGTATTGTTTACGAGACCCCTGTGGTGTCACAGGACGATCACCTTGCCCGTGTAACGGCTGCAGAGGAGGCGATTCAGGACACTTCAGGACTTTTGGACCGTGTGTATGTGAACATTGTTTGCAGGTACACTTTGTGCAACGAAACTCGTGGTCGCCACTTCGAGCATATGTTGTAGTTCACTACGTACGAGTTGGTTGATGCACGTGTAGCGTATCATTTGGTGTTATTTCAAAGTCGTTTATCTTCCAAACGGCGCATTTCCGGACATGAGTTTATTACCAAATATTGCTGTTCTGAGTCCCCTCTTCAACACCTATAACTGTGTAATAGAAATTCTGAATCTCCTTGTACGTAATGACGATAATATTGAAGGGATGGATAATCCACTTCACGAACGAAATTGATTACACTTTATTGTAAGTAACTACGTATATTTTATTACTATTTGTATTTTGATTAGAAAGTTCTAAAGTAATAAACATCACTTATAATATCGTAATGAAATGAAATGTGGGGTACTAAATGTATTTCAAAATGTACTTCTGTAATTATTATTCCATAGAAACACAAGGAACTTCAGAAAACAATCACGCATTTGAAATAAACCTGGGATTCGCGAGACTTCGTTCTGCATGTTTTGCAGGTTCAAGGAAGTTTTTATAAAGACTGTATGCAGAAATGTACGTGTTAGTTGCACCCAGGAATACAGCTTTAAATGACTTGTGAAACCATGTTCTGAATAAAAAAAGAGGTATTGCACGCCCTGCTACTAAGTATACACTTCACGTACAGTGAAAGTATTCGTGGAGTTTTATCTGCGAGTTTAGTGAAATTTATTTCACTGTGTTTTATGTCAACGTTACAAAGTTTCCTCTGCATTCCATTTCTCTTGTAAAAGTAACGACGCAGTAATTAAAAAAAGCAACTAACAGGACAATACCACAGAAGTAATTCCACATTACGCGGCCAAGATTGTATGAACTAGTCTGACAACACCTGTTCTAAAATTATCTTATCAGTTTTTATATCTAAAAGTAAATTTCTATAGACATTTTAGCCATGAAGGTGCGGTATACCATTTTTCATTACCAAAGTTCTTTTCGTAACATTTGAAGAAGAAAAATTTCAATGTTTATTCCGTTATCTCTCAAACACGAATTTTCTTTAAAGAGATTTCGAAATACATTTGTTTTCTTTTTCGGCTCAAAAATTATGTTTCTATCAATTTTTGTGAAAAATTACATTTTTGGGGACATTGGTGTGTTTTAGGTCAAATATTCGTCAAAACCAAAAATAAGAGCTTTAATGTATCAATATTCTTTTTTTTTTGTTATTTCCCGCCACAGAAATTTTGGACAGATTCAAATTCTATGGAAAATGTATGTGAGGAGTAAAGATACAAGTAAGATGAAGCAATATTGTAAAACAGCATCGTTTGTCATCTTGTAGAACCAATTAATTCTCATAAAGAGAGAGGAATGAAGATTGAGTTGCCTGGGTTTGACTGTGCTAAAATATCACACGGAGAAAAGCGGACATTTTAACAAACTCTTGAACAATTTATCATGACTTTGACCTGCCGTGTGATTCTACATTCTGTACTTCGTATTCTTACAACATATTGGCAATGTGGGTTGCATTTTAGAGGTATTTCAGGGGCACCAGATAATTCTTCTTGGTTAAGTAATACTATTTTCTAGTTTATAAGTTAGTTTTGATAAACGCAACATAATAAAAAAATTATATGGGTACGAATTTTAATTGGTATTCCAACTGATAATTGAGAAAGAAAACGTATTAAGATCGTTTCAACGCATTCGTTACTGGTAACTTTGACATTAAAATACGTTGTAACATGCTGTCCAGTAAAGATTTATTAATGTGGATACATATCTCTACGACTATTTCCAGGCAACTAATGTCTGTATGGCAATAACAATCCGTATTAACATTATATTTAATGGTTAAATCATTGTACTGAATAGTGAGCTGGAATAATTTACGAAGCTCTCCTTTGAAGTGTCGTTTTGAAAAAGTTTTGTCGTGTCGTTTCGAAGATATTCAAGCCTGTCTTTGTTCTCTCAAGGTCACAAAAATGTGGATGCCAATATGTGGATGATAATCTTTTCAATCAAAATTTTAGGAATACTTTCTTAGTTAAATTATCATTTCAAATACCAAGTTTTATCCATTTTCATTTAGTTTTACGAATTTTGACTAAATTAACGAAATTTAGGTCAAATGAATGCTCTTTATAAAATCGTATTTCATCAACAGTTCTAACATAACATATATTCCATACATCTCGTCACGTTTCTTCGTATAATAGTTTTTAAAAGTTTCCACACAAGAGTAATTGTATAGATGATATAACCTCTAACCGATTATCAATTTTTTAGTATTACTTACGGTTAATAGTTGTGACACGTTTCATATCTTTCGAGAGAAATAATTATTTAAAAAGTTATGTTTATTCATATCAAGTTAAAAATTTTTTTCGTGTCTGAAGTAAACGCAGTTTAAACGTTTGAGAAGCAGAACGTACACGATTGATGAATAAACAGTATTAAATGAGGTTGAAATTTTATTTGACTAGTGTTCATGTAAATTATGTTAGTATTTATATCACTACGTCTGTGTCACTATATTTTATATTTTTCTCCGTTCAATTGTATTTTGTGATGGTTCAGTAAGTCATTACCATCTTTTGTGGAATGAAAGAAAGTTTCCTTTCAATCGTTTTACCTCATATAAGAAAGTATACCATACAATTATTCTCTTAATATTCGAATGAAATTTTAAAAATCACCGATGAGCAGATCAGTGTATTAGTATACGAGGCAAATGTAGCCTGGTGGATAACAAATGTTAATTTACTTTGTTTACTCACTGCACAAAACTATCCCATAAACTGAAACGACCCTTTTCATTAATGTAGTATATAATTATTTGATGAGAACATCACTGTTCGTTAATAGACGACATTAATCACGTTAATTACTCTGGGAAAATGTCTATCAACGATTATCGAACAAAATGTGTGAAATATTTCATTTTAGATTGAATTTATGGAGTTAATACATATCTCAAACATTTTTCACTCTATTCTCGACGAAGCTATTGAAATTATATCGTTAAAATTAAGTTATATCATACCATCAAAGAAACAGAATCCAACGCGGTGAGTTAATTTTCTACATGATTTGCGTAGAATTTAAATCCGTCCAAATACCAGCAATTTGAACATGTTTTTGAAAAAGTAAAACTGAGAAAATCACTTTTCAGTATCCATTTTCAACTTATTTTACACAATAAAATAGAATAGAGTATGAATTTTAGAATACAAAAATGTACAAGAAATTATGAATTATAATTTGTGAGAATTGGGTTTAACAAATATTACGTAGCGAAATACTATCACATAATATTTTACAAAAAATACTTTAACATTAAACAAGTGTAATTGCTCAAGCATAATACAATTTAAAGGGTGTTACATAAAGAAAATTCGGTATTGTTTATAAGTAAGATAAAATAAATAATTATCATTGGAAAGAAAATTTAGCAATACATCTTATTTAATAAGTTTATACAAGTAAATCGTTGTGCTTAAGAGTATGTTTGTATAACGTCGTGAGATATGAGAGAAGCCAGCTACTGTCGAGCTTATTGATCCGCCACTTTTACTACAAAGTCAGTTCTCCTGGATAATACAGCAACGTTGACCACGACGATCAAAAGCCATGACGTCAAGCACTATTCCCATTTTAACCATCCTCGTTGCCTTAGCATGGCAAGGCGTGGTCACCTTCGTCCTCCAGAGCGGTGCTCCCTCTCCCCACTTCAGTCCTCACACATTTTACGACGACGACCTTCTTCGAAGGGGTGGTGGGGGGTGGGTAGTAAATTCCTGTGACGTCACTTCCGCATTGGAGACATTTCTGCGGTCGCAAAGAGTGTGTGCAGGGGTTGGGGGTTGGGAGGGTGGGGTGTAAAACCAGTGGAGAGTAAGTCTGTGACTCATAAAATGGCACCAAAACGACTATCATTATAAGGGATTACAGGTTCTCCTCGGGATTTCGAGTGAGGTCGTATCTTCCAGCAGTGTAACATGAGATGGGTTTGAAATATGCACACTCTCAAAATTGTATTTACAGATGATAGTTTTTCAAGTTTGCTTTTTGGAAGGTAACACTTTTTGGTCCCAAGTGGATTCTCAATCTTCTTTGAGAATTATATTTCCAGATATGAATAATAAGAAAAGATCAAAATAATAATTACGAATAATTTATTTGTGTACTTTAAATTCTTGTTTAACAATTTATTTCATCGTATTAAAATACATCCAAGTCGTACAAAATTTGTTGATACTTAGATGAAAAATAAATTTTTAATATAATTATCAGAAATTATCTACACAGTTAATTGGTTTTCCATATGAACTTCTAAGAATTTGCTTTGAGTCGAAATTCCTACATTGCATGCTTCATTCATTCCTTTGCTTGATTTCAGGAAGTCTAATCGCCTAATATAAAAAAATTACTGGAAATATAACACAAAACATCGTTCTTTGTGAAAGTAACGTAACTACGTAATTCAGCACATAAAAATAAAATATTTCGTGAAAATACCTTCACAATATATATTTGCTAATGCCATACAAATATATTACTAGTACTAAAATCACGAGTTCATTGCATATGGGATTCCTCTACTAAGAAGAAAGTTGCTTAAAAATATAAGGGGTTTTCTGCTATAAATATTTCAAATTACTTGTATTTTTTTCGAACTACTCCCGCAAAACTGTTACAAAGCTTCTGAATATTTAAATAAATACAATTACTTAAAAATCTGTGTTATTTTTGCTCCTGTTTTGCAATGTCTTGTATGATCAAAACACTATTTAATTTTTAAAAATGATTTGACGTTTTTAGTATGCTACCATTTTGTTGATTTAATTTGAATTTTATGCTACTCGTATAAACATTAACACAAACTTAACGATCTAGAGGTATATTATTTTTTGCTAATATCCCTTATTAGTTTAAGTTAATTTAATATCAATAGAAGTTGTAGGCCTCAAATCCCCACGAAAAGCTATTTGTACCTTCTGGGGTAATTCCGGTCAGAGTATTCAAACTTTCAGAATACAGAAGAGGATAGTTCGGATAATTTGTAAATCTCACCCCCGAAACTCTTGTAAACCTTTATTCAAGGAATTAAATATCTTAACACTTCCCTGCATTTATATTTATGAAACAGTCGTGTTTGTTAAGTCCGAATTACTGAAGCACCACCCTTGCTTTATACGAAACAGTCTCGTTCACGAACACTATACACGCAATAGTAGTAATATTCATCGCCCTAGAGTGTCAACCACTCTTTGCCAAAAGGGACCATACCATTCGGGAATCGTTCTATATAATTCCCTGCCCAAGAATATAAAAGATATTATGAAATTGAATATCTTCAAATCCGCGGTTAAAAACTACCTCCTGCACCAGTGCTTCTACACTGTAAAAGAATTTATTGATTTTAACAAAAGTTAAATTCGTCTTGTGCTTTATCACGCCATTGGTGTAGTACTTTTCAAACAACTTATAACAATTTCAAAAACTATTTTCTTACTTGATTGTGTTGCCGTTTGGCTCATATTAATTTAGTTTTATGTGTACTCAACTTTGGCACGGATGTGTACATTAATTCTGTAGCCCCATCCTGGCCCGGGTTTTTCTCCGTTTTTCCTTC
>NNCF01125923.1:39588-55077 GCA_002313205.1 Laupala kohalensis
TTCCGGAGAGTAAATTAGTTTTTTCTTCCCTCCACGTGGTCATACGCAGTTTGTACTGTTTTTTGACAATAAATTTATTATTATTATTTTTATTATTAAATTAAAATAACTAACATAAGAAATTATAGACTAAATAGATAAAAATTTCGTTTACAGTTTGCACTTGACAATAAAGTATTCCACACATTTTACAATAAAATTATTTTAAAATTATAATAAAACTCTTTTCTGTTAAAAAATTACACGGTTATTGATATTGTTACACCAGTCGCAAAGAAAGAATGTTTTCTCAGAGTTTTACAATATTTTAGGAAATGCATGTGAACCTTTCTATTCAATTATTTAAAAAAATAATGCAGTTTTTTCTTCATTTTGCTCAAAAAGCAACTATGCGAAATTGGATTATCACTGTTAGTACTACACGAACCCACGATCAGACTAGTTTTCACTGTTCTCTCATTTCTCAGTATTTCTGTTCCCAGAACGCAGTTTGCAAAACAACGGTATCGGGTGTGTGCAGGCGGGTTTGTGAAATCACCCACCCGTGCAGTTCCTCATTTGCATTGACTCCCAGGAAACCGCTCTCGCCCTGATAGACAGGAGGACCACAAGTTTCTTCAATCCGTCTACTTGTCACGCATGGAAACGTTCGTTTAATTTCATGTTTGAAGTAACCTTACAGGAGAGCGACATTTGGACATGAAAAGAGAAAATGCTGCTTTTTTTGCAGTCTACAATGTACAATATCCACTTAAATTGTGATTTTCATCAAAATTTATAATGAACATATTAACAAAATCAAATGGTGTTAAGAGCAAAATTAATCTCTAGCACTTGCTCTGTAAAGAAATATTCTAAAAATTATGAAGTACCAATAAATTTTGTGCTTTTGGAAAAATATTAAGTAGTAGTAGTAGTAATAATAATAATAGCGTATGGATCTCGGCTCCCGTTAATTGTGGTCCATTTGTCTTTGGTCGCAACCCTATGGGTGGAACCACATTTGTAATTATGACGTTCCGTCTTCCACTGCCATTTAAGAAGTCAAGTATTATGATACGGTCAATCATTGAAATGTAGTTCAGTGGTGACATAGAATTTTAAAAAACCTAGTTATGTTAAAAATGCACTTAAATCGTTTTAAAATTTATGGAATCAAAACAATCCTCTTGAACATTATTCAACATTACTTATATCATCGGAGTTGAAACTATTGACAGGTGTTTTTTAACTATAAAAATATTTTTATGTTCTATTTGTAATTTGTTTTAAAATTTTGAATATCCAGTAATAACTGTTTTGAGTTTCTTCTAATCCATGGCAACGCCGGGAAGTTCTGTTCGTTCTTCATAAAACTCATGTATCCAAAGTTCTTTCCGAAAAAAAGAACTGTATTGAAAATCTTGTAATCCCTCCCATATCCATTGCGGAAGGGAAATGTAAAAGGAGACGTGTAACTCCGCGCCGTCAACAGTCCGCGGAGAACCCTCCCTTGTCACTCAAGTCATTCGCCTCCTCGGAAGCGGAAAACTTCCGTGTGACGAAAGTGGTGTCGTACGCATTTTCCCTCGAGGAAGTACAACCAGTCAGCGGTGGCAACGTTAATATTAATTAGAAAACTTACGCCTCGCTACTCTCCTCAGCTCGCGGAAGCAAGTTTTCTTTCGAAAACTTCCGCTTCGAACACGTTGTGTCGCTATACCTGGTACGCCTCCCCGTGTTATAATATGTTGCGAACTGTCGTAAATAAATTTTCAGGGTACACACGTGTCTGAATAAATCATAAACAAGTAAAAGCGAGATTAATTTTTCGGAAACTTTAAAATATATTTACTTCGTGACGTAACTTAGGAGTTAATAAGATTTGATCACGCATTTCTTTTGCTTCTTTTCTGTTTGTATACTCGATAATTTTATACAAGTTTTACCAAGAAGACATTTATTTTTTAAAAATATTTCGAAATTTTTGTTTAATAACTTTACATCAGAAGTATTGGTTGTTATATCAATAAGTGCGACGTAAAATAGAAATGGTCACAGATACTTAACTAATGAAATTTTACTTATTAAATTTAACGTCAGATGTGGCAAGTATAAAATATATAATTAACGCTAACACAACTAGAAAACATGAAAAACGGTAAATATTTATATACAATTTATTTATATAAGAGGAGAAACCAAAGGTATAAGATGTGAAATAGTATTGTAAATAATTTATAATTTTTCCATGTCTGTACGTAAATTTCAACTCCCATTAGTTACAATTTCTGATGTGTTATGTTTTCCATATTATGTTGTTACGTTAGTGTTCATTTCAAATACGTTATGTTGTTACACTTGACAAATGTCCAAACCAAGGGTTGAAACATTGTGAGATAAAAAGCCATCACCACAAATATTGTGTACAGTTCACCTTTATGTCATTTACTATATCTAACAATACTTTTCCTAACCGAGACACCGAAGTGAAACCTAATATTCAGGACACATCACTTTCTAACCCCATCCTGATCCTTTTAATTGCCAACACGCATCTCATTCACGCACAAAATGATAAGAGATTGAAACCATTTAGAAAGCTCATTACCTCAAGCGCCATCGAAGCACCTTTCCGAAGTCCTATTTTCCCCTTTTTCACTCAACCTGTGCGTTCACTTTCCCATCGAGGGGCTGGGTCTCTTAATCGAATGAGTCAGAGCGCTACGCATCAATTTCGAGCCAGATAAAAGCTCTTGCTCGGAGCAAGAGGCTGAATGGAACTGGGAGGAGACGAGAGAAAGAGAGGACATTACCTGAAATAGGAACGGGGGGGGGAGGGAGAAATTGGCTTAGATGTAGCTATGACGTAGAACTTGCTTTGATGAATAAGAAAGGAGAAAGAACATGGATATCGGAGGAGGTAAGCATCGTCACAAGGGGTCATTCAAAACAACATTAACACGATTATCCAATTATTTAATATTTATTTAATTTAATCCCCCATGATCAAAAATTGTTCTATGATCTAACCCAACGCTCTGTCTATTCTAGCGGATCGTTATTTAAGGCCCGCGAGTTATGGAATACCACACGTTGGCGGACATAACTTTGAGTCATAAATCTATGTTAAAATTATTATTTCACTTGGTATGTCGGGTAAGAGAAAATAGAAAGGAGTGGTTGGAATTACCCTGTCATGTAGACAAAAGTTGAATAGCGCTGATCTAACCAAAAATATCAGTTAGGTTTACCCGCCACTGTCAGTACTATTTGTATCTATGGACTTGTGGGTATCATCTTACTTGATATAACATAACTGGTACTGCGGTTTACAACACGACAAGCGAGTAATTCGAAATACGTAAATGAATATTAGTCTCAAATACTACATTATACCTTGTCCTAGATCTTTCGACGGTTACTTTGGGTGAAATTATGGAGCTTTAAAATATTCGAAAAAATACTCTTCGTATTAATGAGTCGCCAGAACAGTCCATAGAAGGATGAATGAAAAAGAAACGGGAAACGATGCCTACGAAAAAGTTGGAAACAACACGCGAGTATTTTACATATATATGCGGTTTATTTCATCCATTGTACCAGAATAATTTTATTACAATAAATATTACTCAAACTATATCGTACATTTGAAACAGAATTGGAGGGCTTAAACCTCTTTTCGCAAAACCTTCCGTGTTTTTGTTTTTTTATTGTTGCTTCATTTTACTAGAGCCACTTTAACTTTTTAAAGTTTCGAAAATGGAGATATGTTACACCTCAATCATTTTATATAAAATCCCTATCATTCCATACACATAAAGTTCATACACATTGTGGTTTAAGCAAAAAATCGGTTTAAACAAGAAAGGTTTTTTAACTTTAATTTACTGTCTTAATATTTGTCTGTGTGTTTGATTTAACTTTGTGTACAAAGTATTTGCTTGAGAAGTATTGGCTAGTTTACAATTATTACTCATTTAAAGTAACGGGATTATAGATTGGTTATTAATCTAATTCAACTCCACTTACACCACACAAAGCTTACTAGCGTTCCACTGTATTCACAAATGTGGAGCGCAAATGACCCTAGGAAACAGCGTTGTCGTTCCAGTCTTCGTTCACTCAATTGAAGTGGAGGGCTATCAATCGGGGCTATCGGACGACCGCAAAGCCTCCTGCAACATACTCCATTCTCCCCCGCCCACCGTTTCGCTGCCGATCCTTTGTCTGCGCTAAGTAAAGGGCCGTGCCTCCGGCTCGTGCTGATTGACACCTGTTGTCCACGTCTCAGTTTGGTCTCTGCTCCTCGTACATGAACAAGCACCGAGGGAGCAGTTCACAGTAATACTTCGTTCAACAGATACGAATTTATTGCTATGAATAATTTAATTACACAAATATTGGAATAACATATCAAAAAGATAATTTGTATATCACAAAAACCGTGAGGATGAAAGTATTTTTCTTTGTTAGCATTATGTTGAGAGGCTGTAAAAAGGATTTGTAACTTTAAGGTCAGTGACCAAAACAAATTGTATAACATTCTTTCTGATAGTTTTTTTTTACAATATTGAATAAAAAAGTTTTCTATTGGAAATATAAGTTAAAGTATGGGCATATTTGCTTAATTTATTTCGATTGAACAATTACTACTCATTGATGAACACCATCTTAAATAGTTTCAACGAGTTGAAATAGAGGCAATAAAGAATTATTTAAAAATATCATTGAAGTTTGTATAAAATACTTTCGCGAGATAGATAGTTATATGTTTTATGTGAGGTATCATAAATCCCTGATATTCACTCAACTTCAATAAAATAATTTTACAGAATTTTTATTGATGAGTTCAAAGACTCTTATTGATAAGTTCAAGTGATTCAGAGGTATTTTTTGACAATATTTACCTTTTGTGCAAAAACACATACGATTCAAATCCATCCTTCAAAACTATTTTTTTTAAACTACATTCATTTTTAAGAAAACCTAAGTAATTTATAAATTGAACAAACTTATTGTATTATTCATAAATGTATTAATGTACTTAGTCCTGGTCCTTCAGTTTGTTTCTTTTTTTCTAAAATTTGTAAAGTTTATAATTATTTTTAAAAAATTCTTCCTTTGCAACTTTGTCATGAATATGTATTTCAAAAAAAAAAAAATTCTCGTCTTTTTACTACCATGGCTGACTACTTCCTTTCTGTATATTTTGTTGTTGACTTACTCTCTCTTCGATGCCAGTGAAGTCTATCAGCGCAAGAGTGAAACTGATAATGTCTATTGGTTATACGTACGCTTTCTGGGAAAATTTGCGGCTCTAGAGCATTGTATTGTGAGAGAAAACCTGTTTCTATTGCGGACCATAATGATCATACGGTGATGGTTCTACAGCGAATAGTTCAATGTGTTCAATAATGCCCAAGATGTGCAATGCTTCCCAAATGATGCTCTCATTGTGTTCCTGAGACAATATATCACATTCATTCATCTAGAAACCCAAGACTTCACTCTCTGGCTGCACTGAATAAAAAAAAAGAAAAAAAACTATTCATCTGTAAGTTATTTTAAAANTCATTCATCTAGAAACCCAAGACACTCTCTGGCTGCACTGAATAAAAAAAAAGAAAAAAAACTATTCATCTGTAAGTTATTTTAAAAACATTTCCATGTTTAATTTGGGATCGTATTCAGTAACAAAATTGTGGGTATGTTTATTCTTTTTCGTGTGCTACATTCAAAATTTCTTTGCTACTCTTAAAAAATAAAATTTAACACATACAGAAGTTATCATCATTCTAATGTGCGCAGTTTTGTGTACTAAAGTCTATATAAATATACTAATTTGTATCGCAGTACATTATACCATTGCAGTAGTTAATATAAATAGTTTTCTACATGACCATTGCTGTAACGTATAGCAATAGTCTTCTAATGGAGTACAATTGTGCTTTTATGTTCAATCGTTGTATTAACGTATACTGTTAGGTTTAATACAATATCTGGATGTTTTTCAGGAAGTCGCTTCTGTATATTTTCCAAATACTGAGGTTTCTGTCTGTTTTGATAATTTAATAATTGAAACAGTAAATTTTTTACGTCCGCGTTAAGTAATCAATTCATTTAACAAAACAAATTACACATTAAGAAAAACTTTATTTTTAATATTCTCCATATGTTTTTCGTGTAATTGAGAATGATTGTACTGCGCAACTGATCAGACTGGTAGAGTGCGCTAAATGAAGGAAATATCGAATAGTCTCGTTGACGATCTGTAAGAGATACAAGTACAGCCAATAGGGTGTGGCAGAGATCGGCGGAGCATCGTGGTCTGTGACGCCAGCTGGCGAGGCTGGAAGTGCTGGGACGACGCAACGAATCTGTCGGTTACTTGTTTGTTACTTTGACAACCTTATTAATAGTCAATCATTAGTTCCGTTAATATCAACATGACTATTAATTCACCTGAGTACCTTTCACACCTCGTACCGGAACCAAGAGATGAGGACCAGGTCGTTCATCTACATTGGTCCTTGTTTTAATGGTTATCTCCTACACATTTATAAATGAGAGCAGTTTTGAGAGAATTAAGAAAACTATAATCGGGATTTTATTAATAATGGAAAATAATAATTAATTATTTATTAAGATAAATTAAATAATTATCTTAATTATGAAAAATTAACCATGCGGAAACATGCGCTACATTCTCTGAATTCACTTCGAGAAGAACGTTTTGACGCTGATCAATATCCACTGAGAGTCGAGAGAGAAATAAACTTGTGAACCCTGAGTGCCCTAAAACACTCGAGAGTTGGCAGAAACAGAAACTCACGCTGCTGTAATCCTAATCCTACCTTTTTTTTAGCAGCACGAAAATAAAACGAGGAGGCGACTTTGCAGATAATAGGAAAGTTAGAAGGGGGGATAATGGGACTGAGAGAGAAAGTAAATTCAAAATAGGATTGGAAGGAGAAATGTTAGTCAGGATCAGGGACTGATAAAGAGCAGGAAAATAGACCTCGAGAGACTGACATCACAAAGAAAGGAAAAGAGATAGTGTGTTCTGTTCTGTTCCCATAAGCTGTTTAGTCTACTAGAATTCCTGAAATAATTTCGAAAATCCTGGCTGTGAGATGTAACTGAGCGTTTAATAAAAATAACAACATTCATTTCTCCTGGTTCAGTTAGTAGTGTTTTCTATGGGCGTACTCATTTCTTAAATGCCAAACATTATTTACTAACGAGTTTCGAAGATATAACGCCTTAATTACTCTAAATATGCAATGCTCAAAACATCGTTTGCCTGGCAATTTTTGAAACTACTCTGATTTTCTTGTTTCGGAGTGCTGATTATGAATTTCAACATAACCACTCCAAGAAATAGAACAAAACCAAGTTAAAATTATTTTCAACAGTACTGTGAAGAAAATATTTTTCAATTACCTCCGAAAAATTGTTTGTTCGACGATGAATTAATTATGTTATGTTGGATGAAAGTGGGAACCGGATTTTAAGAGATTTCTACGTACACAATAGATTCAGCACGAAAAAGCTGGAATTATTCCCAAGCATAGGCGTTTTTAATTAATGATTTATCGAGCAACGTTGTATGTAAAGTCAAGTATGAATGTATGTAAGTTAGCAAAGTTGTTTTTATTCTTAACATGATGTAGCGTTCAAATTTGAATACGTTTTGGTACGATAGGCTTCTCTAATTTTATTTTTCCAGTAAAATCTCAAAAAGCTCCTTATGATGCTTCAAACTACTTGAATATGCACTGAAATTTACAACATTTTGGAACTCGCCAATTGCTTTCAAACACACAAAGATAGTGTTGGTTTCTTTAATTAAAAAACTTTATTGAAAAAAAACTAGTTGAAAATAGCGTACGACCTCGTGGGGATAACAATTTACTCTCCGGAGACAAGCAAGGAACCATCCCATCAATTCAGATCAAGGACCCGAATGTGGTGGTGAATTTACTATTGGTATTGTTTAATAAATCGGTACTGTTACTCATTTATTATTCCAAAATGAATTGTGATTCTAGGTGTAGTAAAAATTCGTGATAAACAATATCATGAGTAGTAATGACACTCCCGCCCAGGAAAATCCACCACTACCCGAAGGAAAACCGGAAAAAGTCCCGGGTCAGGATGGTCAGGGTTTTATGTTGTGTTTTGAACATTATTTTATCTTTGAATACATGAAAAACGGAATTGGAGAGTTTATAAGTGATTATGGTTTAGTGTGATGAAATGAAAATTCGTTTTTTATGTAAACAGGAAAAAAGTACAATAGTGATAAAGAATGAAACAAAGAAATAAACCAAGAATTTTTTTCTTACGACGTAACTCTTGCATGAAAAGTATTAATATTTTACTAAAATATCACGCATTATGAACTGAGACCATCAACTAAAACACTACTTGAAAAGGTAAACCATAGCTTTCGTTTGGTAGAAATCTCTTCGTTCACATTTCGACCACATGTGTAACTACTTTAGAGTGGGTACCACTCGGAGGTCTTGCAGCTCTCACTGCCTTATGTATGTATGTTCAATGATAATTATCCAAACGGCCACCAGGATGGGCTCACGCCCTTGTTTGCATACATCTTAGGGAAACTGAGCAACCTCCGGCGGTCGGGAAGGGTCCGTCTGCATTATATCCACAGATAATTCAATCATAAGCTACCTTGTTCGAGTTAGTGAGGTTAAGTGTACTAGATAAGGATTTCTCATTATTTTCGGGGCAAGGACTTTCAAAAATTGTTCTATTCTGGAGTCTCATAATGATATATCAAATTGATTGTATTTATCACTTTCTACAGTATTTTTAATTTGGAATTTACAATACTTATTTGCTCTATATCTCTATTATTAGTCATTAGGGAGTAAACATTTTTATATCTGCTATGTTTGGATCGTTTGAAACGAAGGTCAATGTATTCTCAAGTGAGGTTTATTTAAACTATCGTTTCTTCTGAAAATGTTAGTAAATATTTATGCTTAAAAATATGTCCCGATTTAATAAGTATTCTATCTACGTTTTGGGTAGTGAATAAGTTCCATTAACACAAGTCCTCCTCCCTTAGAAATTGTTTGGAAGTCGCGATACCTTTGTGAAAGTCTTCCAATAATCATAAACGATTCGTAGAGAGGGTTTCATAAGATCTACAATTTTTTATGTCTTACCAGTGCAATATGCAGAGACGTACATCTAACTCTTCAAATACCTCCTAGACAAATTGAAATACCAAATTGAGGTTTTAAATGAGATAAAGAGTGGCAAAGGGACAACTCTACGTAAAACTTTCTTAACTTTTTTATTGCGATTTTTTGTATATATGTGCGAAAATACAAATACATGGAAAATAGTCATAATTGCTCAAATCGTTTGTTCTCGCACCCAGGAAAGGAAGTATTTTTAATTTTCCTATTTTTAGCGTACGAGCAGAAATTCTATTACTAAGAAACTTCTTTAGCCTTAGATTTGAAATTTAACATTAGATTTGAACCATTAGATTTCCAATATTTAGTTAAATTACTCTAAAAAGTCAAACAGTTATTTTAGCGTGAAAAAAAATTACACTCTATTTGTTTGAACATAAAACAAAAAGTGTGTTCATTATTACGGTTTTATCTCGAAGATAAAAAAAGTACAAAAACAAACGTTCAAAAAATAAAATTAAAAAAATTGTATAAATTTTTGATAATAAAAATTGTGAAATATCTCTTCTGCAACTGCTACTTTTCATACTATTTGTAAGATTTACAGTACTTCTTTAACTTGAAAAAACTTAATATAAAGCAAGTAAAGTCAGGTGAGATGAAAAAAATGTTTTGGTACATAGTGAATTATTTGCCGAATTCAAATGATTTGTGGTTACCGGATTTATTTTTGTAACACAGTTACCTGTGTCATTCAGATCTATATTGAAGTTATAAATGACGAATAAATTGGTATTAGATATATTGAACTTGAACAAGAACAACCGTATAACAGCGCAGCAAATATTTACACATATCCAAATTCAGTGAATCGAAGGAAGTGACCTTCCTCACACAGAGACGAATTTTTCAGACTGAACGAGGAAAAAATTCAAAAACTTTCATTATAAATCGGATATGTTCAAATATTGGTCGCGCTGTACCACTGCTGTTGTGGTTATTCACAAATGATAAAGTCACAGAAAGATGGCTGAAACATTGGTATGTTTCTAAATACTCCCGTTACGGACAGCCAATTATTGACACTCTTCGCGGAAGACTACAACTACATTGAAAAAAGACGGTACAAGTGTAACTAATGTTTGAATTCATATAACGATATTTCTGTAGGTTCTATTAATGATCAGGTATCTGCACTATTTAAACAAAATGAGATAATCTGTCAAAATGCTTGTTTTTGGCTAAATATTATTGATATTAGTCTAAACGATTCAAAAATGAACTATATTGTCGAATCGAGTAGTGAAAATTGACGTAAGAATTCTAGAAAAATAGTTATAACCAGTTAAGTGAATGTTTAACAGGAATAAACAGGTAAATCCGATTCAAATTTTCTAAAAAAAGAAATACATATATTCTACCAACAATTCTTTTTTTATTGAATTCCTTGTTTTTTGTGTATATTGGTACAACTGAGAAAATAGTGAAGGAAGAGAAAGGAGTGAGTGGACGGGACAGTGAAGTTGGGAAAGCTGAGGTGGCGATTCGTTTCGTGAACGCCGAAGTTTCAAGTTCATGTACTTCATTTTTCTTTTCGGAATTATGTGATGAAAATTTAACGTGACCGATAAATAAATTGGCATAATATCAATGTGAACAGAGTTGCTCACTGAGTATTTAACATTGTGGGACATTGTTTTGTTTTTTCATTCTATTTGGCTCAATGGCCACTTTGTCTCTATTGCAGTTCAAAACAAGGTTCTCAATTTCTCATTCATCATTATCTAATTGAACTTCAGTACCGCGCATAGTAGTCATCTTGGTGTTGTCCATCCTCGCCAGCTAGGAGGCATGCACTTCATCTGGTATTCCAGCGCCTGTCGTAATTCAAATATCGTCCCAACAAAGTCTTGATATATGTCATATTTTGTCTGGTCTGTGTTAGTTGGCTCTTGTCTGTCATGTTAAATGTGTCTTCTTTTCTATAGTGTTTCATGTACTCTGCTCTTTCTGCAGCGCAAATCGGGCAATCGCAGAGCATGTGGTCAGGCGTCTCCTGTCCTCCAGTGCAATCACAGATGTCGTCTTCTAACTTACCACTCTTCCTTAAATTCGTCTTATGTGTCCCTTGGCCCGTTAAGAATTGTATTGTATATTTAGTTGGATGGAACCATTTTCTGTTTTTGTGGACAAAGTTTACCGTTCGTAGGTAGTCGTGTGTTTGTCGTCCCTTTGTACTAGTCTCCCATCGGCACTGCCATCCTTGAATTCATGCTTCTGTGTGCAATCGTCGCGATTTCGTGTCGTCACTATGTAATTGTTGTTCATTCACCGGAATTGCTCCCTCCCTTTTCAATACAGGGCGATATATTATCTTCTGAAGGTACAAATCCAATAGCATTATGCCCAAGAGCACATTTAATGCTTCCGTAGAGCATATTTGCAATTGACATTGTCGTTCAATCATACGCAGCCGCCTCTCAAAACACTGGTGTATCGTCCTTTCAGCCCAAATGATATTGCCATAGGTCAAAATTGGTCGTATCACCCCTAGATAAAACGTTTTCAAATCCCTACGTGCTATGTCATAATCCATTACGCGTACAAGCACCGTGAAGTATCTCTTGTGCTGGATATTGCCAAACAATAATATCCCTTTTTTATCTTTAGACAATCGTAACCTACTAGCAGCACACTGCTCGGCACAAAAATCTAAACCGCGCTGAGTGTTCTTCTGCAGTTTGTCTCGCGAATCCCCTTGTACAATCAAAATTAAATCGTCATCTCTATTTCTTTATTTCTTCCTTCTCCAATGCCGATAATATGGGATCCAGCAAAAGATTCCAGAAAATAGGACCATTCGATGACTCTTGTGGGCAACGTATCGACATTGTCCTGATGATTGTTTCCCCACGGATCTCAAGTAATAAATGCTTATCAGTAAAGTATGCCTTTATCATGTTCCTCAGATATGGTGGAAGCTCTTTGTCAGACAATATGTCAATTATTCTGCTCCATGACGCCTTGTCAAAGACACTTTCTATGTCAAGGAAGACACAAGCACTGTGCTTCTTTTCTTGCCCTGATATCGTTTTGATTAAGTATTGTAAGGAATCTGTAAATCTACCTGTAACGATGGCATATTGTCTACGATCATGTTACCTTTCGTATATAAATATTGTTGAATTCTTTTGGTTAAGTTCTTATCCAAAAGTTTTCCGTATGTCGGAATACAGGTAAGTGATATTGGCCTATAAGACTTTGGGACCTGTTGCGGTCTGTCCTTTCCTTTGGTGAACAACTTCACTTTATTTATTTTCCTCCTTTTGTGAAATATGATGAGGATGAAATTCGTTCTAGAGTTTTTGTAGCGGGTTTATCAATACATCTAATGTGTTTTGCCCCATTTCAGGATCAAGTCGAATCCTGGTGCTTTATTCCTTTTTCATCTCCTTTGCAGCCTTCAATATTTCTTGTGTTCTTAGAATTTCTAGTAAGTCATATTCCCAGATCTCATGGTCGCCTTCCTTGTTAATCTCTTGCAACAAAAACTCGCACCACGTCCGCGTGTAGGTTCCGCTCTGTAGTAAAAATACCCAGATTTCCTTTCCACGTATTTTCTCTATGCTAATGAGGTAGGGCAACCCCCAAATCGACTTCCGATATGATTCGTCTATGAACTTTATGGTTTCCGTCGTCTCTAGCACGTTCTTGTAACATGAGACGCATTTATACACTGTGTATAGTGTGTGTCATGTTGTACATACCCTGCGTTTCTCGCAACTAACTATATTCTCTGGCGCTTGATGAATAATTTATAAGACCGTGTACTCAAAATTACAAAACGATGTTTTTATCGCTAAAAACTAGCCAGTGTATGGATTTTTCTCAAATAGTTTTAAGTGTAAGCAACTACACTAGTATATCTATGCTCTATTAAGTTTTTTACCGCAGTCCATTGTGCCATAACCTTAATTTCTGCATTTTAATTTTGTATCGTCATCGTCAATGGCTATTTCGGTCACATTTAAAAAGTAACATTGCTGTCAAATTTAGTCCAAATTTTGGGTACGTCACCCTGGATCTTCGTTCTTTAAACAACTTATTCGCACTCAGTTTCCTTTAACACTTCGTATCTGGCGTCCCAACATTACGTAGTTGTGGTGTACATGATGTACGTAACTATAACTCATTAATATTTCGCTCCTTATGGGCCGAATTTTTCCAAATTTTCACAGACGCTCTCTACAAGACGGTTTCTAGAAAACTCCACTCAGAACTCTCAAAATACACTTTTCATTCACACGTCTCAGCTGTTTTATTTATACTTAGTATTAAGAATTCTTTTTGGGGGTTTATTTGTTTGACATTCACATTATGGCGATTCCTTATAATTAGTATTAATGATTGTTTGTGAGCAAGATAATTATTAAATGCATAGTAACAAGTGCATGTATATTATTTTCTTTTGTGATTATAAATTTTAAGTGACCAATATGTAAAAGAGGGTCGCAATATATAAGTGTTAAACTCAAGAATTTAGATAAATGAGGTGAAATAATAAAAACGTCATGAGATAAGATAATTATTTTCTCTCATTTTTTTCATAATAAAAACATTGATAATTTTAATTTTTTTGTAAGAACATTGTTTATCATCTTAGCTACAAAGTGTTACAATAGCACATTATATCAAAGTTAAATGACAATATTATGATAAGAAAGATTTTGGAAACTGCGAACGGCTGTAACTCGAAAAGACGAAAAGTACACTTACTTGGTTATTACCAGAAGCCATAGCTTTCATAATCGCTAAAAATATGTAAACCGACCTTTAACGTGATCAGTCCTCATTTGTATATTTCGGAATTTTGTTTCCGAAAACTACAAACGCTCCGATAATATTGGCGAGATATTCAAATTCTGTATTCTATTTTTGAATTTTGATATTGAAATAAGCAATATTTTAGAAGAGTTTGTGAATCATTTTGTGTGATTTTCACACTTTTGGTAAAATTATGAGTACATCGCATTTACAACGGTAATATCTAGAACACCTGATTCGGGAAATACGGAGCCAGTAAAAGACATCGCCGTTATTTTTTCCAAAAGTCGGTTCTTTTTGATTGAGGAATGGGATCGGAAACTAATCACCGAATACGGTATGCTTCGTCTTTGTCAGCTGATTTGATTCATCTTTGCCGTCTTTTCATGACGGTGAGATGAAACACAAGATTTCTCCAGATCTACGATCTTGATTGCAAATCCGAGACTGGTGCTTTAAACAGAAATAAGTCTTTTAAGTTCAACTAAAGAGAACATTGTACCGCGTTAAAAATAGAATTCATCTTGAGTTTGCCCTACGAGAAAGAATTTGGTTATGAATACCGACGACACATTGTTGCCGGCACCTTAAGATACCCATTAGGACGGTTCATTAGAAATCAATTTTTGAACTTATAGAACCCTCCAATTGAGTTTCATGTCCTAATGAAAAATACTTCCATAAAAAATTGAGATATTTAATATATATTTTACCAGTTACTACCATTATTAAAATTTACGGAATTGAAACATTTTATCTCTTCGTAGCGATCATTAAAATACATTTTTTCTGAAATGTTGATGGAAGTCTTATTTTAAGACATCATTTTAAGCATTTTTATAAAAAATTCCAATACATTTTCAGATTTTAGAAAAATGTTTTAGGGCTCACTACAAAGCATTAACATTTTGATATTTTTTTAAATGTTAGGTCTTCGTAGCGACCCCTAACATATATTTAAAAATTTTGAAATTTTTCAGGGAAGTCTTTTTTTCAAACATAAAATGAAATGAATGCCCCGTCAATATATCGAGAATTGATTTTTTTAGAATCGCCCTAATACTCATGCTTCGTGCGTGTAGGGTGAAGCAAACAAAGAGCAACTGGCGGGGAAACGCACCGGCGAACTTCCTGGGGCATATCGCAAATGGGAATCTGGGACTTCGCAATACTCAATTCAATAAAAAGAAGAAAATCGTATCAATAATAAAATGTACCTAATATCATCAAGAGTTAATAATAAATTACAAAGTACTTAGAAATTAAATGGTTTCAATCAACACACTGATTCTCAAATTATAAATTTGAACTTATAATCCTTTCTTTCTGCCAACTATAAAAAGTGAAGCTACTATAGTAAAAACATTTACTTTTCATTGAACGATTTTTCTCTAATAAATAGCGCGTTTCCCGTCGATGGTTTTTACATTAAATATATATGTAATTTGTGTAAATTAGCTGAACATTGTCAAAAGTCAGCGAAGTCGAAATACGTCAATTTCTACTACTA
>NNCF01125923.1:68890-81152 GCA_002313205.1 Laupala kohalensis
TAATGCCGTAACGTAAATGGGAGTAAACGTTTGCAAAATATACGCAACGGGAAATACGTGGACTAACTGCGTTAACTAAGATTCGGAATGCGTAACACAAATTATTTAATTGGGAATTAAGATTGTCAATGTTACAATTCCATTTGAGGTTGTCTTGAATATGGAGACCTAAGAATTTTGTATTCGTAACAGTTTTTAATTGTGTTCCGTTTAAAGAAAGAGAAACCTGGGGTAAAGATTTTGTGATACTATTGTGAAATGACATAGACACTGTTTTGTCAGTGTTTACAATGAGACGATTTGCATGGAACCAAGTCGAAAGGTTAGACAAAACTTTTTGAGCATTGGCGTGTTTACATAGTAAATTAGTGTCATCAGCAAAAAGAACCATTTTGCAATCTGATGTGGATGATGACATGTCGTTCACATACAATAAAAAGAGTATAGGGCCGAGAATTGATCCTTGGGATACTCCGCATGCAAGTGGATTTGTTTCTGAAAGACAACGCTCAAGTATTTTATTTTTAGTATAGGATATTTCTACCTGTTGATATCTATCCTTTAAATAAGAAGTTAGCCATTGATGTGGAAGTCCACGAATGCCTAAAGAATGCAATTTGGTAAGGAGAATTCCGTGATCGATGACATCGAATGCTTTGGATAAGTCAAGAAAAACACCCTGAGGATTTTCTCCACTGTCTAGAGATGTGGTAACATCGTTTAAGAAGGAAAATATGGCGCTTGTAGTGGAAAAGGATTTCCTAAAACCGTGTTGATCGTCAGAGAGAATGTTATATTTTGATAAAAAATCTAGAAGACGCTTATAGAACAATTTTTCTAGGATTTTTGAGAAAGTGGGTAGTAGAGATATTGGTCGGTAATTTCCAATATTAAGTTTGTTTCCTTTCTTGTGTAAAGGTTTCACTTTAGCTCTCTTAAATATATTGGGAAACACCCCTTCCGATAAAGAACTATTAAAAATATTTACGAGTGGATTTAATATAGCGTGGGACGAAGATTTAACAATAAACTCAGGTATATCATCTATGCCTCGTGAAAATTTGTTTTTTAAGGAGCTGATGATTCCCATGACTTCACTGGCGTTAGTTTCGGAAGTGAACATAGAATTGGGTATGTGGGTGGTAATAATTGGAGGACATTGATTTGGATATATTGAGTTCGTTATTTTACCAACTTCTGAGAAGTGAGAATTAAACAAACTTGCGATGTCCTGAGGATTTGACACGATCTTGCCATCGTTTAGTAAAGAAACATTTTCTTCGCGATTTTCAGAAGTTGACGTGTAATTGTTAACAATATTCCACATGGCTTTCATCCGGTTGTTCGATTTTAGTATATGCCTGTCGTTTTCCATAACTTTAGCTGCATAGACTACTTTTCGGAGAATAGTCTTATATTTACGAAAATAATTATGGAATTCGGGTGGCTGGTTATAGCGTTTTGAAAGATAATATAAACGGCGTTTGTTTTTTGAAGAAATTCTTATCCCTAGGGTGATCCATCTATTGTATTTTTTTGTGTTAATTAACTTGCGTTTTATGGGAAAACTAGAGTTGTAATGTTTTAGGAATGTTGAGATAAATACATTGAATTTGTCGTCGGTGTTTTGGCAATTGTAAACATCTTTCCATGTTTCTTCACGCAAATAATTTACGAATATGGATTTATTTATGTCATTAAACTCTCTTGTAAATTTGTAAAGGATTTTAAGCGGTTTTAGTGTATTATTAATAGTCAATACTTGAGCAAGGTGATCACTGTATCCGGCGATAAACACTTCAGAGAGATACGAGATTCCATTGTTGACTATAATTTGATCTAGCAATGTTTGAGATGAGCCGGAGAGGCGAGTGAGGTCGTTTATCGTAGTAATAAGGTTGAAGGAGTCAATAAGATTCTTGAATCGATTAACTGGTGAATGTGCAGAGTTGGATGTACTCAAGAAATCGATNAAATCACCACAAATAACGATAGATTTATTAGATTTATGTGCGATATGTTCTAAAACGTTTTCGAAGTTCCGAAAAAATATGTCAAGATCTGATTGAGGAGGTCTATAAATACACAAAACAACAATACCGGTGTCGGTCAGTTCAACTGCAGAAATTTCGAACACACTATCTACGCAGAAGTTCTCGTAGCCTGTCAGTGGAGAAGATAAAATATCATTACGAACGTAGATACACGTACCTCCGTGGGGATTTTTGCCTTTAAAATTTTGCCGACAGTAAGAACTTGCTAAATAATAATTAGAAATAGCAGTATCGTTGATGTTGTTAGTTGAAAGCCAATGCTCTGTGAGGCATAGCAAATCGAATCGATTTTCGTGTACCAGAATTTCAATGTCTGTCAATTTGTTTGAAAGGGATTGGACATTATGATGAAATATAATTATTTTATTTTCGCAAAGAGTTTGTGACTCACGAGAAATGGAATCGACGTTAGATTGTGGAGAGGAATTTGAAATTGGTACAGCTTCTAGTTCCGGATGAAGCTCGCACACAGCACCTGAACGCGATTGTCACCTTCGAGTACCACATCGTACTCCTGAGCGCAAGTTGTAACGGTGTATGGGGGCGACAGGAGGAATAGATGTTGACGTGGGAGATGAGGAAGCAGTAGGTGAAAGAACGGGGACAGGAGAAGAAATGGGTGTGGAGATAGGAAGAGGAAATGGTGATGAGGTAGGAGCAGAGGGAGGTGGAGGAGATGAGGTAGAAGTAGAGGGAGGTGGAGGAGGAGATGAGGTACGTGCAGGAGGAGGTAATGGAGGAGGTGGATGATGTGAGGTCAGATGTGAAGCTAGGAGAGAACCGAAGTGCTGTTTCCCAGACGGTCTCAGGTGTAAACCGTGCTGGGTAAAGTCCTTGGCAGTCAGGTGTGGTTGCAAATCAAAAAATGTGATTTTTGTGTCTGCCAGGTGATGTTTTAGGGAGATGTTTGCCAGGTTAATTTCGTGGTTTATTTGTGGAACGTTGAAGCGTGGAGGCAGGCTAGAGAGCACTATGTTTGTGTGCAGGGAGGCCATTTTTAGTTTCTGTAGATGTTCAGACGCGTTGAAATGTCCACCCAAGTTGATATCGTTCTGCCCACCTATGATGATTACTGTGTCCCGCTCAGTGAGTTTTTTAGTGTAAGTGTCCAGTTCTCGAATAACTTCAGCCAAACGAGCGTTTGGCTTACTTTTTGAAATTGAAATAATTGATCTCGAACTGCCTTTAATATAGGTGAGGACCCGTCAGAGGAACAGATGGCTCTATCAAAGACTTTTAAATCTCACTCATCGATGGAGAAGCTTTCACGACCCAGTACTCCTGAAGTCAATTTATCTTCTCCTCTAGATATAATGGATGTCTACGTCACATAGTCAGCATCAGACCACATATGTCAGCAGATTAAACGTCGTAGAAGAGGCACATTTTGTGTATCGTAAGAAACTTAAAATTATATTCAAAATTCTAAGTATTATTCCCAAATTGTTTCGAAATAATTTCTCATCGATTGAAGTGAGAAATTTCAGTACATTTCCTATGTAGTGCACTGTATTTCTCAATTTAAAACTTAGAATACACATTCTTCAATCTCTATTATTGTGGATTCTTTTTTTTTAATTTTGAAGTAATACACAGCTTACTTCACTTCATAACATCACTTATGTGTAAAATAATTTCTTATATTGAATTATATTCTTCTTTAGGTTCTACAACTCTATTTGAAGAGTTTTGACCTTCTCAACTATCTCTTTCTATCTTTAACCTTCTCGCCGTCGATGTGAGCCGGTCCACGTCCTGACGGTTGGATACAGAGAAGGCTCTGAAGTGTTTCTTTCCTTGTACTTTTCTTTTCTAATTACCTACTTTTTCACTTTCATCGCTTTCACCTTCCTTACTGGCCTTCTCTGTGTGCTGAACGCTCACCCATGTGTTTTGCCGTGCATGGCGACCCGTGTCGGAGGGAATGAGAATCCTGGTGAGTTGAGGAACTTCTGCGTGCACTCTAGATGCGCCCCAACACGCTCGCTTTGGCCTCGGCCTCTTCTAGACGGGCGATCGGGGGCTAACCCACCCCCGACCAGTAGGTTCGAATTACGTCTTCGACTGAACTCCAGGGTGAGAGGGGACGCGCAGGGGGTCCTTCTCGCTGGTCGGCGGCGTTGGAGCAACCTTGCTTAAAGAACCCTGTGTGCCCCCGCTATATCCCCGTGTCAACCCTGGCACCCCAGTGGGATGTCCCCTCGTTGGACTCCGTGGTGGGTGGGGAACACGGGGATGAAATTATAAAAACATTCACATGGAAACTAAAGCTTCCCCTCCTCCCTTTTGCACTCTTCCTGTAGGAAGAGGCGATTAGTCGGCGAAACTGTGGATCTCCACCGTTTCTTTTGTAAGGATAGCGACCGGCCGACATAGCCTCGCTTCCTACTAATGAAATGCATAGAAGAAGACAAGACTTTTAAGTCAATAAGCTCAGTTCGTCTTGCAAAAGCAATTGACGATAACATCGGAAAGTTTCAGTCTGTCGTGCGCCAGCGGAATGGTGAAATTCTGTTATAAGCACGTACAGACAAGCAGATCGAGACTACTTTGAAGTTGACAGAAATTGCTGGTCTTAAAATAAAGACGTTAACACACCCTGTCCTGAACATGTGCAAGGGCGTCGTAAACCACGAAGACTTTGCACATGAATCAGGTGAAGACCTCAAAGCATTCTTTGAACCCCAAGGCGTGGTAAACATCCACAGAGTTAAGAGGAAGGTGTTGGGAAAGCTAGTCCCCACCTCCACACTGGTTCCGTCGTTTGTCAAGCCTTCGTTACCGGAATCAATATCCTGCGATTTTTACACCCTGCGAGTGCGGCAATATGTATCGAATCCTCTGCGCTGCTTTAAGTGCCAGAGATTCGGTCACACCGTAGACCGGTGCAAGTCACCCTGCGAAGTATGTTTTCTTTGCGGACAGCCGTCGCACGAGTCAGATTGCTCGTCACCTCCGTGCTGCGTGAATTGTAAGGAAAGCCATCCTTCCAATTCAAACAAATGCGCCAAATACCAAATGGAAAAAGACATTCAAAGGATCCGCGTTACGGAAAAAGTGTCTTTCCCGGAGGCCAGACGACGGTATATTATTAAAAATCCAATAAACATTAGTAAATTTTTCACAGCAGCAGTCACCGCACCGAAACCATCTACAGTTTCTATTGGCTGTCAGGTGGTTTTGGAAGACATCGTCAATCCCAAGATGTGTGATTCCGGTAATCAGGCATCATTGGACGATTCCGCTGCCTTAAAAGACGAATTTCTGAGGTGCAAAATCCTCATACCCACAAAATATAAGGCACCACCTAAGAAAAACTCAGTATCTGTTTCAACTTCAACATCAACCAATTCCCTGAAAGTGACACCAAAGAAGAAGCAATCTCCCCGAGTACAATTTTGGAGTCGTTCTCGACGAAGAACTCGCTCCCGTCAACCCCGAAGAACTGAAGCTTTGAAGTCAGACTCCCATGTCGGATTTGCTTCCTCTAGTCGCCGGCGCTCAAGGAGCAGAAATAGCGGACTTGCTATGTCCGCAAGTGATCACTCAAGCAGTGATCACGGCGACTATCCTGGGGAGGAGACCACAACGGGGTCTGACTTTAAAGTCATAAACAGAAGAAAAAAAATCCAAACATCGAAGGAAGAGCAGATAAACTCCAGACCATGGTTATTCTTTCCTGGAATCTGAACGGCATTCGTGTCCGTTCAGATGACCTAAAGTACTTACTGTCTCGTCGTTCCCCTCAAATCGCTTGTCTACAAGAAACCCATCTCTTGCCAAAACACTTTTTTCATCTTCGTGGCTATACCTGTTATAGGGCGGACTTAGAAGACGGCCTGCGGGCACACGGCGGAGTCGCTGTGCTCGTAGACGCTTCAGTCTATGCCAAAGAAGTCACTATATCAAGCGCAGAGGCGGATTCAAAAATTTCAGTAAAAGTTCCTAGATAAGATAAAAAGTTAGCTGCGAGTTATAATACATATATAATGTCAATATGTTTGTAATTTAACGCAAATATGTTTGTAAATTTACATGTACAAGTTATTATCGAACTATAGATTATTCTGAGTATAGTGTTTAAAAATCATAAGAGTTGAAAAAACACTAAATTCACGATTTATTGTTACAATAAACACGCCCCTAGACAAAGCCTAGAGAACCTGTATAAGAAATCCGCCTCTACCCGAAGGAAAAACGGAGAAAAACCCGGGCCAGGATGGGGCTACAGAATTTATGTACACAACCGTGCCAAAGTTGAGTACACATAAAACTAAATTAATATGAGCCATAAGACAACACAATCATGCAAGAAAATAGTTTTTGAAATTGTTATAAGTTATTTAAAAAGTACTACAGCAATGGCGTGATAAAGTACAAGACGAATTTAACTTTTATTAAAATCAATAAATTCTTTTACAGTGTAGAAGCACTGGTGCAGGAGGTAGTTTTTAACCGCGGATTTGAAGATATTCAATTTCATAATGTCTTTTATATTCTTGGGCAGGGAATTATATAGAACGATTCCCGAATGATAAGGTCCTTTTTGGCAAAGAGTGGTTGACACTCTAGGGCGATGAATATTATTACTATTGCGAGTATTGTGTTCGTGAACGAGACTGTTTCGTATAAAGCAAGGGTGGCACTTCAGTAATTCGGTCTTAACAAACAAGACCGTTTCATAAATATAAATGCAGGGAAGTGTTAAGATATTTAATTCCTTGAATAAAGGTTTACAAGAGTTGTTTTAATACTGTGTCTATTACTATATTAAACAATGTTGCCGATAGAGGATCTCCCTGCTTCACACCAGTAATCACTTCAAACTCTTCACTAAGGTCATTAGCAATTTTAACTCTTGCTATATTATTTGTTAGAGTTAACATGATTAGCCGTAGAAGTTTGGGTGGGACTTTGTATTGTTCTAGACGGTCCGGTATTTCTTTTTCTTCTGTTGGGGCATGACCACATATTAAAGTTATGTTGTTATATTTTCCTTTTATACGTAATTTACAAACTTTTTTTATTTATGGAACAAAGGCAATTATGTGCTTCTGTAGATGTTTTTTAACAAACAATCCTGTTCCAGTCTGACCTGTTAGGGTTTTTGTTCCACTGTAATACAGCGTAAATTCTTTGTTGTTAATTAATCCGTTTCCTTTCCACCTTACTTCCTGCAAGACAATGATATCTATGTTGAGTTTATCAGCTTGCTCAGCTAGCTCCTTCATTTTCCCTGGTTGCAGAAGGGTGAGAACGTTCCATGTTCCTATATTCATAACCTTATTTCTTAACTTAGTTCGTCTCCTTTTACTTTTCTAAGACACATTGTTGAGGTTTTTAGCTTTGAGATTCTTTTACAGGTGACACCTCGCTGGTCTGACGCCCTAACCCTCCTCCTTTTTCCGGCCTTGGGACCGGCAACAGTATCTGGAGGCTACTCGATCCACCCCCCAGGTACCGCAGGCGGAGTTATTGAATTATATTATATAATAAAAAATGAGAAAATTTTCATACACTTTACATAGAAGACTAGTAGTGTAATTTATTGAATTGCAGTTAACGTGATATTTGAATTGTAAGTTAAAATGCTTATAAAATATAACTATAAGAACGATATTTGAAATAATTTGAAGAAAAAATATTTTTTTATGCTACTGAAAAACTGAATAACTTATGATGATCTCAAAATATAACACCCGTCGCCAGTCTTTTGAAAGAATCTCGGGAATACTTTTTTCTTATGAATGATGAGCCGCAAAGCGCCGCTGAAAGTCTTCTTATAGCAGACTTCCCCACTTAATGAGAGAGGTTATGCTTAGTCATAATGCAAAACTTCACGACTCTTTTTAATTACAGAATTATTTGAAACTCGAGTGAAACAAATTAAGAAATTTCACCTCTAATTTAATAAAAGATGTACAAAGCAAAGTGTAAGTTTTGAAACATCACTTTGATAAAGTAATGAACAACTTCAATTCTTCATCATTAATATTTTATGATCTATCTCATTAAATTCCAAAGTTGTTTTAAAAGTTTTTATACATTGTTTTCTCTCATAAATATCAATTCATTATAAAAAAATTGAACAAAAATAAATTAAATAAATTTACTGGCAAAATAGCAGTTGTCAAAAGCAGTCAAAAATCAAGATGAATAACAATAATAATATATGCGAATCAGATAGGAGTGTATTGATTGACATTTTAGAAAACGGAAAACGTAGTCTGGATGTTGGAGAGATTTCAATTGGACGCATGAGATTCCTCATGATTTATTGATGGTAGATAGTTACGATTGTTGCACGAAGATTTCGCTATTTTGTACTTGTCAATAACAAGTGGAGTATCTTCACTCTTGTTAGAAAAAAGCGTTTGCTGACAGTCCAGTCTTTCTCGTTTGATCCTGCGTAACGTAATTGTAAATCCGGCACTTGAAAACTTTTGTTAACATTGTTTATGGGAGATATAGCACAGAAAGGTATTGTTTTTTACGCAATGTTGAAATATTTCAAACTGCATAATAACTAATCTAAAATAATACCAAATCACTAAATTAAAACATATAGTAACATGAATAAGGAATTTTTCACATAATAAGTCTTTGTGATATGTATCTCTTTTTCTTCCAGCTTTAAAGACGTCATTCTAAGGTGATAGTTAAATTCATACTCTGACACAAATGTAAAGTTCACTCTTTCCCTGAATGTTTTCTCACTAATTAACTCGAAATCCCTGGAGCCTGTTTTTCGTGTACCATATTTAAGTAAATACAATTTTATATTATTTTGTTCATGATGCGCGGTGAAAATGTAACAAATGCAACAGTTGGACCTTCACGTTCCTTGACCTAAATACCCAATTTCCTTTGCTCACTCGCTGGGCTCCTACAGTCAACCCAGTGGAAAATTAGAAGCCCTTAAGCATCCAGAAGATTGGTTCGTTCAATCTCAATGCGCGAGGTGAGCAGGTTGCAACGGGTGGTAGGCGGACGAGGGGCGTATGTTGGCGAGTTGAATTTCTTCGTTATCAGCCGGGCGCAGCGAGTGTTTCCACGCCTTAATAACCTCCACAGGTGAAACAGCAATTTACTCGGTATTGCGTTATAAAAACAAGCAGAAGTGAGTTTTTTTCCAATATGGATGAGAAATGTGAAGAGCTTCAGTTTTATATTGGGTTATTTTTACTCGTGAATTTTTAACACTAAATATTGATATATAATTAAAGTACCAATATCACTAATATTATAACATGTACGAACTATTTTTATTCTTATGTTAGAAGTGGGCTGAAATATTAAATCCACCTCTGCCTCATGGTCCTTGATCGGAATGGATGAGATTATTCCTTGCTTGCTTACGGGGAGTAAATTATTTTATTGTCCCTCACGTGATCATACGCTGTTTGTAACTGATTTTTTGACAGTGAATTTATGACAGTATACTTACTCACGAATCCTCTGTGAGAGGTCGCGTGGATGATTCTCGTTATCCACATTAAAAGTAAAAATGTAAGTGAAAGAAAACCATATTGTTAACATTCTTGAATTAATAAGAATCTTCAATTCAAGTTTTCACACAATAACTGTTCGTTAAATAATTTACAATCCAAAGTAGTTTCGGAATTGGTCACTTTCGAATGAAACGTTAGAGGTTGCGAGGATGACATTTGTCGTCTATTTTTAAAATAGCAATGTTAATGATACCAATAAATTCAATTTGTATACTTCAGTGGTTCATAAAACACTTCGCAACAATATTACAGTATGCATTTTAATTACGACTGAAGAATCATAATTAGTGAATAAAATGACTTTATTACGCTGACTGATTTGTTAACTATTAAGGAAACCACACAATGTTTCGACCTCCACTGTTGGCCATCGAGCAAGCAATGATGCCTGGCTACTTGTCTGTGTCTGAATCAGATATCAGTTTAAATATCTATTAGTTTCTAGTTTTCCTTTAGTTTCTTCAAACAATTTGTAATTGTAACAGAAAATGTTTATAGTAATTTTAAAGAAGATATGTTTCTTGTACCGTAATACAAAAATATATTTGGAATATTTATACTAATTTCCGTTGTTGATTCGATTCAAATAGATATGTTGCTCGTTAAACTATTGTTGAGATAAATATATCAAAAGTAACTAAATCACGATACTTGCTTTAGATGATTAACAATTTGTATTTTGTGTTTAATACCCGCGGTGAGTCCATGTTGTATTGGTCTATGACCAAAGAAATCTGTAAGGAGCGTAGTCTACAACGTCTATTCTACATATGTAAGTATTCAAATACTATGACAATACCCGTAATGTAATTGCTCTGATGCGTACAAGATATCTCGTGCTGATGTCACAGTTTATCACCCAGTACTGCAACTGCCATGCTTCGGGTTCCTCTCATCCTCCAGACTCTATACTCCTCCACCACGAGTCCGGCGTCACATCCCGTGCGAGAAGCAATATCGCGAAACGAAAATCCACCCCCACGTAGGTCTATCATTCGTCCACGTACAAACTCCGTCGTTTCATGATACTGGGTCTTTTGATGAGACAGAATGAAAAAATCCTTAAGCTCTGTGGAAACGGTATATACTTTATGTGTCACTAACAAATCCATCGTTTTGTTCCCCGTATGACGCTTATTAGAGGGCGCTGCAAAGTTCTTTCGTAATCAAGAACTGTGAAATTCTAAGAAGTTGCATATAGTAATTTGGATCAATCAGTGCAGATTTACATGCTAACAATACCTTCCAAGTGTTGCAATTTTTATATGTATTTTGTAAGAGTGGCGACGTACAGAAAAACCTTATGTAGCTGGAAAGTAAAAATAATGAGTAATACGATTGTATTTCCAAGAACTGCTTGAATTATTACTAAAATTAGGATTGGTTTAGACTGTACCGTCCGGGACTTATATAATACTGAAGCGTTCATCTCACGACAGAAGACATTAAGTTGAAATGTTAACTTAAATAATAAATTAATTTCTTTTAAATTTTATGAAAAGATCTGTTTGTATTACCTTGGGAAAAACTACTAACATCGTATTTTAAATATTTTCAAAAAATTACGAAAGTTTCATAACAGTAAGTTGACGTGTACAGAACTCAAAAACAATTACACATCACAGTTTGCAAATTTCTTTGTTTGCATAAGCCAACTTACACGTGTAAAATACTCAAAAGCGTTGTGCATGTTTTTGTGCATAATACAGAAAAGCGTTCGCTTGCCGGAGGCAGTTCTTGTTAAGTAACTCATGTGTATACACACATAAACGTCCCATTTTCTGACAGATCCTGTTATGAGAGAAAGTAGCATATCTAATCGAAAAAGTAGACAGTTTTAAGTACATTTCAAATTGAGATTATTAATTCTAAAATTGTGGTACGATATTTTATATAGAAGAAAAATATCGTCATGTTTGAAGATTCAAACTAAGGATTGGTAGTGAATCATTATTCCGGTGAAAATTAATCATGCGAGGGGAAGATTGTGTCTCATTTACTACTAGAGATGTAAGCATTTTACACAATTTATTTCGGATATTTAACTGGTGTCACTTAATATGTAAATATCTACCTGGAGGAACTCGAAACCCATTCTAACTTGTAATGAAGATTTATCCGGTAGTTTCATTAAAAATAAAAGTGAAGAATTTTAATAAAGAGTCTGAAGATTATTGTTGTGTAATTTCAGTAATATTTAAACATACCAACTGAAATTTAACTTTGGAACTTTTATTTTTCTCGTGTAGTTTTTCTCTACATTACTAAAATTGATTATTATACGCAACCAATAACAATACTTGAAAGGTACACCTTTTTCTTTCGTCTTCGAAACAAATGTTTGCACAACAAATCATACTTTGATAATGAAGAAAGTTTGAAAGAAATGATGGATCCCTTCCTAGAAGTTTTAAGTGAGAGTGTGAATAGTATTAACTTTGGTGACAGGACGAAGTCTGAGTTATTCTAACTTTTTTTCACAGCTATGAGATGGGAAAACTTTTGAGTACACTATTTGAAATATGAAACTTCTTCCCCTTCTAAAAGAAACAAGTACTATTTTCAAAATTATATGCTATTTAAAGAATTTAAAATTTACTACATTCTTATATGCTATTTCGTGGATAATGAGATTGTGTACTAAATTTTCAACTATTTAACTTACTTTTTGACAATAATTTTTAAAAATGTGTCCTC
>NNCF01125923.1:81562-92107 GCA_002313205.1 Laupala kohalensis
GTATTATAACTCGCAGCTAACTTTTTATCTTATCTAGGAATTTTTGCTGAATTTTTTGAATCCGCCTCTGCCTTAGGGCCCTTGATCGGAATTGATGGGATGGTCCCTTGCTTGCTTCCGGAGAGTAAATTAGTTTTTTTTCCTCCACGTGGTCATACGCAGTTTGTACTGTTTTTTGACAATAAATTTATTTATTTATTTATTACTCACACCTAGGCGGTTCAGCGGGGGGTCGCGGGTCAGTCAGTGCAGAGCCATGGCGATGGGTAGAGTACTCGGGCCGGGCTGCGGCGTGAAGTCTGTTTAGATGATCGAAGCTAACGAGAGGAACGAGAGCGAGCCTTTTCTGGGCCAAACATTTTTATATGAATCTAATCCCTACGTCATGCGACCGCCTGACCTACTCTCCGCTTAGACGCGCTAGCTCGACCTAGTTAACAAATTCTATGTGCCACTCATGACAGTTTGCAAAGTAATGAGTATTTCTATTAGCAGATTCCAATAGAAATAAATTTACTTTGAGATCCTTTCGGATTGCAACAACCTTCCTTAAGATTATATAAAATAAAATGTACTGACAATTATTCAAAAGATAAATTTTATTCGAATAAAAAATAATATACTTAAGAGGGGAAAATTGTTTACCAATTATGAAGTTTTCGGTGCAAAAATTAAATACTAAAGTACTAAACCATTGTCTGTGATGTGGGGCAAAGATCCGAATGCATACCAGTACCCCATCGCTGAGAGGATTTTTACCCCATAGCGCTGCACCCGAATACACTAGTTATGCTCAATAACTTCATATTGAAAAAGCAGAACTTTTACGAAGCATGGTAAAGCTAAATCAAAGTAATCAAGAGCTGTGTGGTTATATTTTGAAAGAGTGGGTCCTGAGGAGGAAATATTACATCACTGAAAGAGGAGGAAATATTACATCACATCAGCAGAAAATAAATTTACCTCATTTTCTGCACCTAAAATGCTGATTACTGAATTGACAAATTAGTCAACAACTGAGACGAATCGGACGTTTGTCCTACTCCACCCTACACCATCCCTTCCATATACACTAATTATCGCTTGGCAGACCCCGAGTCTCCATTAACTACCAAACCTGAGCAGCCCCTGGCAATGACGCGCTATTGTCACATGTGAAACTTTCAGTTGGAACGTAATGGACCAAGACTTAATTTTCGAGAGGATAATTTATTTCATGCTACCGACCGTAAACATGGGAAATATGTTTGTATTATTTATATTTATGTATAAGGACAGAAAAAGGTTTACCGGAAGTAAAGAATTACGGTAAAACTTCCCTCGGTGAAATGTGCCATGAGAATTTCAGAATGTTTTCTATTTGTTTTGTAACCGTGATCTCTTGAATTTCCATTCAAATGTCGTTCACTTGCTTCCATTTATAATCCTATGTTGCGTCTTCTTATTAGCCGATTCCTTGAAAAAAAAATGTTTTGTACACTATCTTGTTCTCAACAACTCATTGAATGTCTGTATTTAATGACCCACTTTTAGTTTTGAGATCTCTTCAGATATTTGCAAGTTGTCGAGAGACGAGTTTTAATGCAGTTTTGTGTGTAATTGTCTCCGTATTAAAAGTCTCAACGATTATTTTGCTCTTTAATTTATGAACGTATTCTTGTTCGGAGTTCTCTGAAGAAGTTCTAAGTGTTTAAGTAGCGATGTGATTTGTATTTATATCCACTGACATTCATTGCAATTATATTGAATACACATTCTTTTAAAAGGTTGACCGCAATTTAAGAGATTTCTATGTGGTTGTGAACCCCAGAATTGGATAATACCTAGTCCAGTACTTCCTAAGGGAGTCGCGTCATATGAGGAGTGTAGTCGCTATGAGATCACCTCAGAGGTCTGTGAGTCTCGCAAGTTGATCATTAATGGTAGACTGAGCCTGGAGGAGAACGAGTTGGTTAGCGCATGAGCGCGTTAAGCCGAAGATCCCGAGATCGAGTCTCGGTCCCGTCTTCTATTTTCATTCAACATAACATAATAGAGCTTTCTTTTAAATAGAAAATTATTTTTACAATTTGAAAATTACCGTAATTTTGATTCGGGTTTAAAGTTTATAAATAAATTTTAGTTATAAATAAGGTTTAAAACAATTACGGTAATAGAGAAACGGCATTATTATTTAAGTAGAACCATTTGATTCAATTACTTAAAATATTTTCGTGACTTACTTTATGACGTGAAGTATAACGATGAGGCATTTATGGATTAAAAATTAATTACTCCATTAAATATTTTTTTATTCAAGATGCTGTATATTTAAAATAATGTGAATTAATGCATTTCAGTTCTTTAATACGCCTATTGTTCTTCAAGCGCATACGTTATTTGAATGCTTTCTTATTCTGCACTATGCTAATATTTTTATTAGTTCTTTCTCCAACTATGATTGTGTACATCATCTTTGTTGTTCTGCCTTAAGCGCGGATTATATCTTGTCTTCCTTGGGAATTAATGGGATCGTTCTTATACTTGCTTTCGGAGAGCAAATCAATATTGTCTTCTTTGTAAAATGCAGTTATATTTATTTGCTCTTTTAGGCAATAAATTGTTCAAGCATTAAATTCTATTATTCCATATATTGACGTTTATCAGTGTGATTGTTAATGAGAGAGGAAGTAGTGTTTGTTTGAGACATTAGAATGTGTCATTTTATCGCGACAGAAGAAAACTAATATAGTTGCTTCTTTGGAAATAAATTATTATTAACATTGCATTGGTTATTAATCTTACTAGAGAATTACGTAAAACATATTTTAATTAAATACGGATTTATTACATCTGTTATAAGAATATATTATGAAATAATTTCCTGAATGTTTGCGGAGTATCATTTATTCCACAAACTCCTAGATATTTTCACGTAAGATACTTTTTAAAAAAAAAAGACATATTCTTAATTTAGAATTGTTTTATACTAAATTATTCGACCTCGTTAAAGCCAACCTTTATGAAATTGAGAAAAAGTAAAACTTTTCCCATTTCAATACCACATAAATACCACATAGATACTCATATATCTACAATTGATTTAAACTAATTAATAGGTAACTAAAGCCATATGTTTCAATATTATCTTTCAAACCCTTTTAGACTATTGACAAATGAAGAATAGCTTTCGCTTAAAGCAGGGGCATCCCGAAACGTTTTTTATTTTTCGCTCTGCTGGAATAGAAAGTGACTGTTAGCACATCACCAGTTTACGTGACATTTCGTGTAAAAAATAGATAACAGTTTCTTTGGAAATAAAAGAAAAAAAAATTTATAACAGAAAAGTTCGAATTTAGTATCTATTTTAAGAATTGAAACACTGGTGTGTGCGCTTTCTTTTTGAAGGATCTTTCTAGTTTAAGGTTTTTTTCATCTTTTTACTGAAGTACAAATATAATTTTCTTCCTTGAACCAAATCTTTTAAAATATTTTTACAAATATTTTACTTCAAATGATTTCAACTTACTTTTTCTTCTTATTTATTTTTAATACTTCGTGAAAGTCTTAATGAGGAATTCCTGAAATCTTAATGAGGTAGTTTTTTGAATTCTTTTTTCTTTGTATTTTTATACTCATTTCATCCATGGAAAAACGCTGTCCAGTACTAAATTCATTTACTCTTGATGATACGTACAATCTTCAATCTGAGTAACATTAGAATTATAAGCGGCGGAGAATTATGAACATTACATGATTCTATTGAAGTATAAAATGATATTCTCAAACTTTTCCTCCTTTACCTTAGGCATCCATACAATTTCCAATACATCATACCATTTCCCCAAACGCGACTAAACGATAGCCCTCCAGTGCTTTCGCTGTTGATGGAAGAAAAATACGCGCAGAGTATTCGGAGAAGAACTTGGAACATTTTTAATTTAATTTTCTCTTCTATGACTCTCATCTTTTTCCACTTACGCCCGTCTCAAAATTGATGTTCTCCAAATCGAATACAACATACAATAGTTCTTATAAACCCTAAGGTTATAATGTCAATATCATAATGCTTACCCAGAAGTTTCTGGCTTCAAAATGAGCACATGGTTTCGTAATCGATAAACCCAACTCCTAGTTAATGAAAAATCCTTCATTTCCCCCATTGTAAACCCGTTCATTTGAAAATTTATTCATTTTTTATGTTTATTTTCATTTATTTTGTTCATCATTTATTCGGATATAATTTTGTATTCCGTTTCAATCAACAATTTTTTACGTGAAATGTTTTATGATATTCAAAGAAAAACTTTTATTTTTTATTGATTATTTTCTTCTAAATACATTTTAATATTTTGTTTGCATTCTTATCATTAAAGTTTTGTGTATTTGGCTGTAACTATTGACAATTGTTTTCAGTCCTTTGTAGTTATTACGCTAGACTAGTATTTTTAACATCTGATCAACAAAATTGTGTCAACGTGTGTTTATGTTTAAGATTTTTAAAGTATCATACGGTGTTCTCGGCACATTCGCTTTATTATTTATGACGTATGAGAATATTCTTGATATCTTCTGCATCTATAGTAAAAAACAACGGTAGTATAAAAAGAGATGTGTGGTGCGGTGGTATAGGTGCAGAGTGGCGCCTTTACGCGTTGGTGAGGATTGAGATATGACGAATTCGACGTCACCGCGCCTGAGGTCATCAAACAAGAATCTTACTTTAGCTCGCTTCTTGTTCTCCCGTACTTCCAGAAAAAACCTTCAAACGTTTAACTGGGTAAGATATTTTTAACCTTCGTTGAATACATTTAGTGATTCGAAAGTCAGATTTCTGTGAATTGCACTCCAGGAAAATAAACTTAGGAAATTCTGCGGTCAGATGAGAAATTGTTATTACTTATGTATGTTGGTTTGGTTTTGGTGAGGTTGGTTACAAACTGTAGTCTTGGTCGTATTCTAGGAAATAAAAATATTTGATAATAAATATTATTGAGCCCTAGTTTTAAATAAAGATTTTATATTTTTCATTAGTCTCGTGATTAAACTTTCTGAGTTTTATCACGCACCTTTCATATTACGGAATTAATTTTGCTGGAATAAACTAGTATCAAGCTATCTTTTAATTCAAAATCATCAGTTTTTTTAAAATATATTATGAATATTTTTTCATTCCCAACGATGACTGTTTTTGAAAGTACTACCTCACTTTAGACAAATTGGTTGCTCACAAATACTATTCGCTTGACTTGAAACCAATTTGTGTGTTGAATTATGAAGAAATTTTAAAGAAAAGTGTTACTTTCAATAGTTACTCTGATTCGTATCTTTTTTTATTCAAAATTTCTTTTTACAGATCGTACCTGTTGACACAATATGGGTATGAAATACAGTTCTTCCAAATATTAATAAAATTGGTCCAGAAGTTACGACAAAATATATCCATTATAACGATGTCCAGTTGTTATAGCAGGGAATTTAATGTACAAATTCAAGAATTCAATAAACTGATTATTATTATTATTATTATTTTCCTACTCCACTTAGCGCATGTGCTAAGGTTTTATTTCAGAGTACCACCGAGTGCACACCGTGCACCAAGGGTGATATTCCCCATCGATGATGGCCTGATCTTCTGCTATAGCACTTCCCGTACTATATGGGCTGTACCCAGCACCATTGCCCGCTGCATTTGTAGGAGACATTTTCCGGGAATTTCCTTGACTAGCTCTGCAGTGGTATTAGAGATGAGGCCTGTTGCCCCGATGATAGGGAGAACTGTGGTTTTTAGGTTCCACATTCTCTGTATCTGTATCTGCAGGTCCTTGTACTTTAGTTGTTTTTCAGCCTCCTTCTGCGTTATGTTGAAGTGCGATGGAATAAATTTATTATTATTATTATTCTATTTTTAAAATATCACGAATCCTTAAAATATAACATCCCCAAATCTGTTGGAACATAATATTGGAATTCTTTATGCTGTGAAATATATTAGAAGATAAATGGAGAGAAAAAATACCGAAACAAAAAAAGTACAATCATAAGCCTTATTTTTTTCTCAAGTTCCTAAAGAATGTGTTTGAATATCTGGATGAATCATAAGTTCTAGAGATAATTATTTTCTAATGAACAAAAGACCGAGAAATATGAATGTCAGGCAATTTCAACAAAGACCCTGTGGAACAAAGAAATGGTATACAAAGAAGTACGAGCAAATAGGATGATGGGGAAAACGAAGAAAAGAAAAAGAAATCAAACAGAGAGGAAGCGTGTGTAAGGGATGTTACGGATCCGTAGTAATGGTTTCAAAGGAAGACGGGAGGGAGTTCAAATACGGCAGAAAACGAGTCGCTCACTCCAATAACTTACTCAGTGACGTCATTGAAACATCCTGGTCGATACAGCGAACACGGAGAGTGAATAGAAGGAAGACGGGGGAGGTGAGACGCGAGAGAATACTTTCACAGCAAAGAACAAAGAAGTAGGAAGTAACGAAGAGAAGGACAAAGCACGAAGATAGTCTTCATTCGAATCAATATTACAATTTCATTGAAGAGAAAAGTCCGTGTGTTTTACAAGAACATAACGGCGTAGATAAACAGAATATGATATAATTAGAGCGAAAGGGGACAAGAGTTTTCGAGTGTTAAGTTACAGTAGAACTCCAAATATCCGGATCAATTGGATCCAGACAAATAGACAAATAATTATATTTATCCCAAAAAATTGTCATTATGAACGTACAATGTCTAAGAAATACATTGTTGAGGAAGAAACAAGAACTAGCACCATATTCAGCAAAAAACCTTAATGGTGTAATAGGTAAATATTTTGAACCTTAAGATCTGAACAGAACAATTATTTTGCTTCGTTTGATCCAGATTCGTATGCTGGGAGTTTGGATACTTTATTATGCATATTTAATATATTATGAACAGACGAGTGTATTCAAATGTTATTATTGTTTTATGAAGATAAAACAGTTATCTATGAGCAAACCGAGTAACATTTTGGCTCTTACCGGACTATTTTTAAAATTAATCCGTTTCAAAATTGTATGACTTTAACAGAATATTTTCCACAATATAAAGCAATTTTCATTGGAATAAGAAATAAAGCACATTCAACTCTTCAAAAATTTATAGAAAAAACAACAACATTTTTTTAGACATACATGGCAATTGAAAAAGTTATTCGAGAAAATGGAATATGTATATTTGTTTAATAATTATCATCATTCGATCCTATGTTTTGGAAAAAAATTAAGGCATTAGTTCTCTCATTATATTTATCCGTATAGACCAGTTTTACGTATAAAACAATGTGAGGAAGGATAATACAGTTCCCAAAAATTGAGAAATATGTTTGCGTTTACGATATACGAAGTTTATTGCCGACCATGGTATAGTGGAGTAGAGAGGCAAAATTCATAAACTGGTTGAATACCCGTGAGAATAACATAATAGTCGAACAATAGCGTTTGTTCAAACAATATTGGACGATCAAAAGCCGTTTACATCTCGGAGAAAAAACCTTTTGAGAGATGACTTAACTACTAGCACCATCGCTGCAGAAACAACGGCTCGTTGCACAACAACAATGCTTGCGCAAAAACCGGTGCTGTGAGGAATAGCTAGCAGCGCCCCCGTGGAGAGAGGTGGAGTTAGAAACAAGTGCTCTCGCTCCTACGCGTTCCCACCCTCTCTCTTTCTCTCTCTCGTAGAAAAGAGACAAACACCTGTTGCTGAAGCGGAAAGCGACCTTTGCTTCCTTACGTCGTCGTACCTAAAGACACAACGTGTCAAGGTTCTCATTTGCAGACACGCTAATGAGTCTATGCACATAAATATTGATCAAAAGACTACGCTTTGTGTGTATTCACATTAAAACAGCGCTGGCGATTTAAGGAGAACTGTCAAATCCCGAACCAAGGAAAGTGCAATTAGAAATATGAAGGGTGACGGGTGATTATCTGCGATGTCATCATGTTTCCATAGCTAACCACTTCGTTTCAAGGCCATAATTAGGAATGTTTTGCCACGAAATTACCTTCGATCTATATATAGTTCTTTTTTCTTTTTTTTTTTACAAAATTTGAAGTTTTCCTTTACAAACTAAGCTAAAGGATATATGAGATCAGAATTTTTTTTAAAATATTGGCTGCGTGTAAGTTTGCAAGTGAACTACAAGTGAAACGTGTTTTGGGTTCCTTTAAAACAATTAACTGAAATACATACAGCTCATTCTAATGCCTTCATTAACTTTACATTTGCTACTATAATTGTGAATTATGTAACAACGGACTTTTCTTGACGATCATATAAATTTATCCTGACCCGGGTTTTTCTGCGTTTTTCCTTTGGGTAGATTTTATACATAGGCTCTCTATGTTATTGCAAAGGAGTGATGATCTATTGTAATAACTAATCTCAAATTTTGAGTTATTTTAATAGTTACGATTTATACACAATATATTCCGAATAACTCTTTGTGTTTTATTAAATAGAAATATGTTTGTATTCTATTGGAATAATAACACATTGGAAACTATATTATTCTTATCTTAGGAGTGTGCTGAAATTTTTAATACGCAACCGCCTTAGGGCCCTTAATCAAACTTGGTGGGATAGTACCTTGAATACTTCCGGAGAATAAATTAACTTATTGTCCTCCATGTGGTCATACGCTTTTACGAGCATGGTAACTGCTTTTTACAATGCATCTTCGGAACGGATGGATACTGGAAAACTGTTATTAGAAGAAACACTAATGGAAGGAACAGATAGTTGGATGTGGGAATAAGATTATTAAGAATGGTATGCAAGAAGAAGGTTTGAATTATCAGAAGTATGGAAGATTATTGGAGATTCAAAGATGGGCAAAAACTCGAGATATAATGACATTACGAATAGAATGGTAAAAGTTTTCCAAGGTAGCATACAAAGAGAACTGACATCTATATACGATAGTTGTTTGGCATATGGTTACTTCCCAAAATGCCGGAAGATTGGTAAAGTGAAGTTATTTTTGAAAGATGCGAACAGAGACAGAAATAAAAGAGCATCTTACCGCCCCGCATGCGTATTATCAACTTGTGGAAGATTGTTTGACAAATTGATACACAACCGCGAATTGGAGAAAGTTAAGAGCACTGATTTATTACATATAATTTATTACATTTTATTACGAATCTGTAGAAAAATTATTAAAGAAAAGATTTGCTATGGAGAAGAAACTCGTTATTTTGCCCTCGAGCGGATCGCAGGCAAGGCTGGGGCTTCTTTTCGGACAAAGGGAAAGTGGAGTGAGGAGCGTGCTCGGGCAAAATATCTAGCCGGTGTCCTGACAGGATGCGTAGTTATTTTTGCGGGGGTTGGAATGGAAGAAAGAAAGAAAAAAATAGATGTGAAAAATAATTGACTAGACACATTGTGAAAATGTAAATGGAGGGGGCAGATGGGATATTGCGTTTTAGAAATCTGGGAGGAAGGTTTAGGCTAGTCTTGATGACAGATAAAGTGAATATGTAAAGAATCGTAGGAGTAGGGATCGGAGATTAGGTCATGAAAAGAAAGGAGATCTGTTGGGAGATACTTGGGACAGAAGGATGTGCAATTAGTGAGCCGCCGAGCGATATGGGTTGAAGGGATGTAACACTTAGGATATGGACAGTATCAAAATAAAGTGAGGATACAAGACGGTAAAGAGTATTCAAAATTATATTATTCGTAGCTGATGACAAGTTAAAAGGATAAGGACGAAGCAGTGCTTTTGTTAAAGAGGGTACCGAGGGGTGTTTATAGGACCGTTTTCCAAAAGGGAAATTTCCGTTAGTAGAGCTGTGAAACGACATGGGTTTTTGATTGTGAGAAAGAACGCAGTAAAACGATGGTTGTTCATTGTCCTGAGTAACCCATCTTTCTACAATACAAGACGAGTGATACCGGGCAGAGACGCTTGGGTAATGAAAGAAGAAGGCGCGGGGTCTTTTGACCGCCGGGGCGCGTGCCAAGTGAGTAAACAATAAAGGCGAGTGATATTGGGCAGAGCAGTGGAGTGGGCAGCGACTGCGCAAAATAAGTTTTGGAAGTGGGAAAACAGGTGTACTTCCAAAACTTATCCACTTGTAAGGTAGAACATAAGAGTTGGTTGCATCCAACAAGACGCAGTGGCGAGAAGACCAGTGAATTAGTGACAAATGATGACAGCTCAAACATTGAACTATTGAACTTTTTTATCCACTGAGAACTATGGGCAGTTATCGTAAAAGGGTTAATGAATCTTAATTGTATTGTAATGTAATTTTCGCAAAGGTTTTTTTTATTGTTTTGTTTCTGATAAGAATAATAGTGTTAAATTCAAAGTTTTATTGTGTCTTTTGGTGGGAATGTGGCCCCTTTGGCCTATAAATGATTGATGTTTTATTGTGTCTTTTGGTGGGAGTGTGGCCCCTATGGTCTATAAATGATTGATGTTTTATTGTGTCTTTTGGTGGGAATGTGGCCACTTCGGTCTGTAAACAATTGATGTTTTATTTGTGTTTTTTGTGGGAGATCTATTTAGTTG